>CM060958.1:15386613-15986613 GCA_030765055.1 Mantis religiosa
TATTTCCGTAGAAATGCACTTTGGTCAACCCTTACAGTAGCAGAATTACGTAACATACACAAATACAATCTGCAAGGTCGTCTGCCACACCCACAAACAAAGAGTTCACTTTCAAAACACAGCTATACGCGCAAGTTTCTCAAGTTCCATTTCGACTGTTTGGCAAGACGCGGCTTCCTTTTTATATACCTCTTCATGGTTCCAGAAGATATCGAATGTTCTGTAAGACGGCACCAGACGATACACGAACGTCCCAGACATCTAACTTTAACTGTTTCGGCAAGCCTTTTATCTCCGCGCTGCATTATCTGTCTCTTTGTGTGCGTCGGCCGCGCTATCGCAATAATGCGTTCGCGACAATATTCATGTACAATAAAATTTGCCGCATTAGCTATTTCCGAAATATTCTGTATTACTGGAAATTGGCCGTGTGTGGATTAAGGTTTGGATAGGTAGAGTCAGACTGAAAAATTCAGTGCCATAGCTGGGATTTGAACCACGGATCTACCGCTCTTGACCATTGAGCTACTATGACCAACATACCAGCATGACATTCAATTCTCCAACTGACTCATATTTTTTCACGGTAAACCAGTAGGGTTTCTATGCACTGTTTTTGGTCGACTTACTAATGAATTTTTCAGACCGACTACCTATTTTTTTTTTTTTAATTTACGTCCTCCAACGTTAAATCATATCGGACGATGGATGAAATTTGTGGAATGATGCTCAAATGAGTCCGGGGTCCATGGAGCTTAAGTTACCCGACATTCGTCTATCAGAATAAGGGAAAATCCCGGAAAAAAACCTTATCCAGGTAACTCACCCTGATCGAGATTCGAACTCGGTAGCTCTTGAACGCGAGGCAGACACGCTACCACCACGCTACCGAGGCGGACAACTACCTATTCGATCCTATATGACTGGTTCCAATAATTGTCACGTAGTTTACCAATTTATCCCAATCATTATTTCTTTTCATTTCTCGTGATTGAGAATGAAATTTCAAAGAGAAAGAATTTAATGAAAATGTTATCAGATTTTTAACTATAATTTGAAGAATGTATAGGTATAAATACATATATGTGTGGGTGTGAAAATAAATTATAGGAATAGTAAAATCTTGCAATTTAATACCTAAATAGTTTTGTGTTTTACACTTCAAGAGATTTTTTTTGCGATTTTTAAAATGCTACGTGTTCTGATTCGGTGCATGTTCTGATAAATTCGTTCTTAGATATTCTGATATTTGAATAATTTAAGCCCAAGATACAAAAAATCAAATACAAACATATAAATACCAAACACAAAAGATTTGATGCGCAAGTGCTATATAGGTTTGTACATTGACATTCTGAACTCAACTGTTTTGAGATTGTGTGCAAACGTATAGTGTATTCAAAATTTTTCTGTAAAACAATATCGTGACCATTGCACCTGGACCACACATTTTGGGGAGAGAATAAAAGTATTTCACAATCATGGCACTTCAAATCAGAGCGGTCCTCTCGGTTGGAGTAAAAAATTGGAACCAAACATATGCGAAATAGTTGTCAGAGAATAAATAAAGAACTGTGGCAGCTGGACCGAAAACCACAAAAAATGAGCATAAAAACTTGATAAGTTACAACCGTAACTGTCCAGAGGACCTCGCATCCTGCCTCGTGCTCAAGTTTCTGATAAAAAAATAAACAACAAAACAGCACACGCGGAATCTGGTGACGTGTGTCCAATGTTAGAGGCGTGTTGTCGAAATCATTGCCGGGATATGGACCTCGCAACGTCTCACACAATTGGACCCAATAAGGCTCAACGTTTTTTTCCCTGCTTCGGGGACAGCAGGTGATGAGAACAACTGCTTTAAATAAATTGTACCAAAAGCAGAAGAGCAAACTCTGAGCGGCTACCTCCTTGGTGCTAATTCACCTGTCACAAGATCGGCACGTTTCAACACCAGAATCTGAACCAGGTTGAATGTGTTAACTTTACTTGACTTTCTTCATTTACTTTTATATAGTCTACAAACTGGTCCTAAGACTTGACGAAGTTTGCTGATGGACTGACGATGCAAGCAATTTGTTTTTGAAATCGATCTCAATTAAAAAGAAAAATTGACATTTTCTTAAGATAAGTGAAGTTTTTGTTACAAATAGCTATATTTGAAATTAATGGATTTCTTCCTTTTCTGGATTTGAAGACAATAAGAGATAGTAATAAATTGGATTTTGGTATTTATAGGAAGTCTACTCATATTGATAATAACAGAAAAAGTAAAGTTTTAACCCTTTTTCGCATAAATTTACTGTTTTTAATTCTTTGATTTATAGATTGATAAATATCCCCCTCAATAAAGAAGAATATAAACATATTATTAATACTGCTTTAATTAATAGATTTAATAAAGACTTTATACAAAATAAGATTGAACAATTTAAATATCAAAATATTGTTAATGATATTTCTTCCCTTAAAAAATAAACGACGATTATAATTTTTAAAAAATTACTTACCATAGTTGGGATAATAAACATTTTCAAAAAAACATTTAAAGAAGTTGGTATAACTTTAGTTCCTCAAAATAAATATATTATTAAAAATTTACTACAATTCTCTAAAAAATATAAAATTCCTAATAATAAAAAATCTGGTATTTATCAATTTAATTGTTTAGATTGGATAAAGTTTATATTGGAAAGACGAAACGTAGTTTAGAAACCAGAACGAAAGAACATTTTCGTAACATTAAGTATAAACAGACTGATAAATCAGTCACAGCAGATCATTTTTGGTCATTTAACCATAATATAAGTACAGAAGTTAAATTATTAAAACAAATTATCCGATAGATTTAATGGTTTGGGAAAAGATATTTATTTTAAACAATAAACATCACATAATGATAGATAGAGTCAACATGAAAAATTCAATGCCATGGCCGGGATCTGAACCACGGATCTCCTGGTTTTCGTCCAGTCGCTCTAACCCATTGAGCTACCATGGCCAACTATCATGTTGACTCTATCTATCAAAAAAAAAACTTAGCCTATATACGGCTAGTATGAAGAAATGATTAATTTCCATCAATTAACTAAAGTCACGTAATGAATTTTGAAATGCCAGCAGTTGATTCTGTCTTTAGGTTTGTTTCGTTTTCAGATTTTGGTAATACTAAAAAAAAAGCATGGTAACCTGAGTCCTTGACGACGAAGTTTGTTGATGGACTGCGATGCAAGCAATTTCTTTGTGAACTCGATCTCAATTAAAAAGAAAAATTGACATCATTGTCTTAAGATAAGTCAAGTTTTTGTTACAAATAGTTATATTACTGTTATGGTCTTAAGAAATATTGTTTCAGATACTCATCCTGATCGAGAATTATATTTTGAACGTGATAACACACGCTACCACCTAAACCACAGAGGCGGGACTTGAAATCATATATCAAGTTCGTATCGATCCCCGCTGCCACATATATTTTCATAAGAGTACTGTTTTAACCATTGTATTAATAGATTGCAGATAGAAATGATAGAATCAGAAAGAAAAATGCAGTGCCCTGGCTGAATTTGAAACACCAACGATTCGGTCTTCCAGTTGCTGCTCTGACCAATTGAGCTAACTTGGCAACATCGCTTTTATAGTATAGTGTGTAGAAAAAGTCACTTGAATGCAAGATGTTTCTTGTTTCTTTCGTGGAGTGGTGCAAAATTGATAGTATAAAATGACAGAAGCAAACTTTTATTTAAAGATATTTTAAAAATATAAGAATATCAAATATATAAAATTAAAGAAGGAATTCTAATTTATAAGTTTGTATAAAAATTAAAAATGACAATTTTCTCCTTAGTACAAATATGTACTAAGACCGGTTGCATAAAAGATAATCTAAGTTCAAGGATATGAAAATGATCTTCAGTCAATCTGAACTTAGAATTTTGGTTATATAAACATTGATCTAAATTCATGGCCTCTTGATCTAAGATCAAACCTAACTGGTGTATTTTCTCCAGTTGACTTGATTGAACTTACATCAACAGAACTGCAGAATTTACACAATTGTTTCTGAGAAGAAATAAGTAGTGCAGCTTTAAATAAATAATAAATAAAGCATTTTTGTGGTTACTTGCATAAATAATTAACCTCTTTATTTCATAAATGTATGTTAAAGATGCATTGTTTGTGTTCATAACCTATACATTTTTATTATTTTCAGAATTCAGATTACTCTGATATCTCTGATGATTAGAATTTTCAATTTGAAAGATCTCCTCGTGTTTTCCAACATAGAGGAAATCCCATCTCAGAACTAAATGACAGAAAATTCAAAATGAGATTTCTACTATCAAATCATGTAGTTGAAGAACTGGAGCATAGGCTACATGCACAATTAAGAGCACAAACCTTGAGGAATTATGCACTCAATCCTGCTCACATTACGGTTCTATGCAACTGGAAGCTTCCAGATGATGATGGGAGATATATTTAATATAAATAAAGGGATTGCGTTTAGAACAATGCACAAAGTTACAAGGGAGATTGCAGCTTTAAGACCTCATTTCATCAGGATGTCTATGGAAAAGGGTGAAATAAGAAGGGTTATGCGAGATTTAAAGTTAGCGGAACGCATCTTCTCTTTTGCTTGAACTTCCATTTTTATATACAAATATAATAATTTGTAACTTAAAACTTCATTTATCTTTCATTTTTTTTATATTTTCCAACTCACAGTATTGTAAACAGACGAAAATGAAAAAGATATACATTGGGCATATAATGGAGATAAAGTAAGCGAAATGATTAACTTTTGATAAATACTCTTTCAATATGGAGTAAATTCTTATACTGTTTATTTAAAATAACATTATCCCTAAGGCAAATAACCGTAAAGCGAAAGATTCATTTAGTTCTTTTTATGTCTAGATAGATTGGCTACTCTTGAATTAAACTTGAATTAAACAGAGTCGAATAGTTCCGATAATTGTCGAAACCTTTCGATACAACACGAAAGTTGTAACATGTTTAGCGATGTTGCCGTATTTGTTTTTGTGATCTTGGATCAGTACTGAACGGCGTTCATCTGTTCTAAGATCAGCATTGTACATATTCATATTTATTGCTACTTAATACAGTGTTTGAACACAACTAAGCCATGTCATTTGTAATAGACACTCTCTCTTAAAAGTAAACGATTAGAAATGTCAAAAAATGTCTTTCATCTTCTCTCTCTCTCTCTCTCTCTCTCTCTCTCTCTCTCTCTCTCTCTCTCTCTCTCTCTCTCTCTCTCTCTCTCTCTCTCTCTCTCTCTCTGTCTGTCTGTCTGTCTCTGTAGATATATACAAAACATAATTATTCAAAATCATCGAAGTTGTCATCAAAATATTCATCTATACTGTAATAGGCTCTGATTAACAAGAATTTAGTCAGTTTAGATTTAAACTTAGCAGCTGACAGTATTTTTTAGACTTTCCGGAAGCTTATTAAGTAGTTTTGGACCAAAGTATTGGGGCTAATGTTCAAAAAGTTTTAGCCTGTGACCTTTAACTATATAGTTATTCTTTCCCCTTGTTTCATATGTGTGGACATCGGAATTTGTGGAGGTTATATTCCTGTTATGTACAAAAAGTATTGTTCGCAGAAAAAATATGCAGGGAAGAGTAAGTATGTATAATTTTTTTAAATACGGCCTGCATGAGCTCGTACGTGTTATTTTTGCCAGGTATCTGATAGCTCTTTTCTGTAGGAGAAAAATTCTGTTAACGTTTAATTTGGAAGTGTGTCCACACAGCTCGATGACATAAGATATGTGTGAATATATTAATGCAAAATATAATAACTTACTAGTATCTACTGAGAGAAAGTTGGCTAAATATCGCAACAAAAAAAAAAAAAAATCCTGAGCTTAATTTACTTTCTAGTTTTTCAATGTCGTTCCAAGTTAACTTGTCTTCAAGGATTAAACCTAAAATATTTACACTTTTTACATACTGGACTACACTATTGCTTATATTAAGCTGAGGTTCGAAAGGACGTCTCTTAAAATCAAATAGAATTAATTAGTTTTTTTTTTTTTTTTTTTTTTTTTTTGCATGAACTGCATGCAGTAAGCGATTTTAATGTAACCGTGGCAAAGTGTACCTTTGCCTGCTTGGATTTTTAAGTGTTTGTGTCATTTCAAATAACTGCCTAAACGTTAATAATGAAACTGTTACATAATTTAAACAGAGTACATAAAAGAGTAGACGTTTGGTGTTTAGTGCCGATATCTTTTGTGTAGAAGCTTGCAAATGGCCAGGGTATGTATAACTCGACAGCAGATCATTACCAGGAAGATGTGGAATGGCGATAACCTGGTGAGGCAAACATGTGACGTTGGGATGAGTTGTTTTTCTTCCAGTAATGCCAAGGCCAAGGAAGTTGAGGTCATCGAACCCACATGGGCTTAGGGTAGGTGGGTGGTTGGGTTACCGGAAGGGATGCAGAGGGGAATAGAGAATGTGCGAAAAGTATTTCCTAAAGGGATGCCGAGTTCTTTTGCGTAACTCAGGCAAACATCTGAACATTGGCCTTTCATGCTACGTCACCTGAAATCTTGTTGAAACCAGAGAGTATGGTGTAGCATATGGTCTAATTCATTAGAGGCAGACAGGTATATCTCACTGAAACTTTTGGGCAAGGTGAATATGTCAATAGCAACATTTATCTACAGCCATGAAATGAGAGTTCCTGAATTCGCCTTAGAAAACAAAATCTGCAACTCATTCACAAGACAAATATATCCGTTAACCTCGCATACTGATCCCAAGGTCACGGTTTCAAATCCTGCTCATATCAATTGTTTTAATTGTACATAAAGCGACGACCACATATTTGTAGATTGTAAAACTGCAGGACGAAATTCCGGCACACTGGCAGCGCTGACGATCCTGGCAGTTATGAATGTCGCTAACAGAGCTATTTATGTTACTATTTATTTTAGTTACCAAATATGGCAAAGAAATAAATATTAATATTACATCAAGAATAACCAAGAGAATTCACATCTCTCCACCCTGGACACTGTTTAAACCACACATGGATATGGCCAACCAGAATAAACGTGACACCAACTCTAATCAGTTTAAATGCTTATTTCATGAATTAATAAGTAAATACCCGAAACACTATGAACTTTATGCCGATGGCTCAAAAACTGCAGATGGGTGTAGATAAAGCTACTTCCTTTAAGCTTCCAAATGACCTCTCAGTGTATTCCTTTGAGCTTTATACAATTTAACATTCCATGCTACAAATACAAAATTCTGATAAAAACCATTTCATCATTCTTTCTGATTCCATGAATTCTCTAAAATCAATATATGACCCTTGGACTACAGATAAATTAATTCAAGATATACAGATACTACACCATAATCTGAAAACTCAGGCTAGGGACATAATCTTCATATGGATTTCCTCTCGCTTTGCTCTGACTTTGCTCTGGCTTTGCCTTGGCTTTGCTTTGGCTTTGCTCTGGCTCCGCTAAGGCTCCACTCCGACCTCGCTCTCGCTTTGCTCTGACTTTGCTCTGGCTTTGCCTTGGCTTTGCTTTGGCTTTCCTCTGGCTTTGCCTTGGCTTTGCTTTGGCTTTGCTCTGGCTCCGCTAAGGCTCCACTCCGACCTCGCTCTCGCTTTGCTCTGACTTTGCTCTGGCTTTGCCTTGGCTTTGCTTTGGCTTTGCTCTGGCTCCGCTAAGGCTCCACTCCGACCTCGCTCTCGCTTTGCTCTGACTTTGCTCTGGCTTTGCCTTGGCTTTGCTTTGGCTTTCTTCTGGCTTTGCCTTGGCTTTGCTTTGGCTTTGCTCTGGCTCCACTAAGGCTCCGCTCTGACCTCGCTCTGGCTTTGCCTTGGCTTTGCTCTGGCTTTGCTTTGACTTTGCTCTGGCTCCACTAAGGCTCCGCTCTGACCTCGCTCTGGCTTTGCTTTGGCTTTGCTCTGGCTCCACTAAGGCTCCACTCCGACCTCGCTCTGGCTTTGCTCTGACTTTGCTCTGGCTCCGCTAAAGCTCCACTCCGACCTCGCTCTGGCTTTTTACTTTGACTTTGCTCTGGCTCCACTAAGGCTCCGCTCCGACCTCGCTCTGGCTTTGCTCTGACTTTGCTCTGACCTCGCTCTCGCTTTGCTCTGACCTCGCTCTGGCTTTGCTTTGGCTTTGCTCTGGCTCCACTAAGGCTCCGCTCTGACCTCGCTCTGGCTTTGCTTTGGCTTTGCTCTGGCTCCACTAAGGCTCCACTCCGACCTCGCTCTGGCTTTGCTCTGACTTTGCTCTGGCTCCGCTAAAGCTCCACTCCGACCTCGCTCTGGCTTTTTACTTTGACTTTGCTCTGGCTCCACTAAGGCTCCGCTCCGACCTCGCTCTGGCTTTGCTCTGACTTTGCTCTGGCTCCGCTAAGGCTCCACTCCGACCTCGCTCTGGCTTTTTACTTTGACTTTGCTCTGGCTCCACTAAGGCTCCGCTCTGACCTCGCTCTGGCTTTGCTTTGGCTTTGCTCTGGCTCCACTAAGGCTCCACTCCGACCTCGCTTTGGCTTTGCTTTAGCTTTGCTCTGGCTCCGCTAAAGCTCCGCTCTGGCCTCGCTCTGGCTTTACTTTGGCTTTGCTTTAGCTTTGCTCTGGCTCCGCTAAGGCTCCACTCTGGCCTCGCTCTGGCTTTACTTTGGCTTTGCTTTAGCTTTGCTCTGGCTCCGCTAAGGCTCCACTCTGGCCTCGCTCTGGCTTTACTTTGGCTTTGCTTTAGCTTTGCTCTGGCTCCGCTAAAGCTCCGCTCTGGCCTCGCTCTGGCTTTACTTTGGCTTTGCTTTAGCTTTGCTCTGGCTCCGCTAAGGCTCCACTCTGACCTCGCTCTGGCTTTACTTTGGCTTTGCTTTAGCTTTGCTCTGGCTCCGCTAAAGCTCCGCTCTGGCCTCGCTCTGGCTTTACTTTGGCTTTGCTTTAGCTTTGCTCTGGCTCCGCTAAAGCTCCGCTCTGGCCTCGCTCTGGCTTTACTTTGGCTTTGCTTTAGCTTTGCTCTGGCTCCGCTAAGGCTCCGCTCTGGCCTCGCTCTGGCTCCGCTCTGGCCTCGTTCTGGCTTTGCTTTGCCTTCGCTTTGAATTCAATTTGACTTTACTTTATTTAGCTAAGGGTCAAACAGGGATGTGTACCTTGCTGGCGTTTGGCATTAGCTCTCTCACCACTCAGAGGCACCCAATCGAGAGATTTGGCTTGGAACCCCGGGATCGCCAATCCCGTAACTACCGCAGTAGGCCCCTAGGGGTACTTTACTCTCTCAATGTTCTCTCCATAAAATTTTGGAAACTTTCTATAGCTTATCATTATCTTTTAGCGGTGAAAGAAATGCCCAAATGATCAAGCCATTTGTATATAAGCACAGTAAGTAGGGTATTTCCTTTTTTTTTTTTTTTTTTTTTTTTTTTGTCCCGTCATTATTTAATTACAGAGACTCCATGGTTTGTACATTAGGGGAAACTATAATCCCCTGACATCAATATTCACTAAAAAGAAAAGGGAAGAAATTGACTGATTGATGGATACATCAGTCCCCTCCAAGCTGTCATATGTCTAAAATTCTGGAGAAAACGTAAGTAATATTTTCAGTTGTTAATAACGGACAAACGTCAATAGTTGTTGGCTTTATGATGGGCACAATTCCCTCTCTTTATAGCGTTGTTGCGACAGTAGGCTTAGATAGTTTATACATGTGGATTAACTGACAGGCAGTGCCTTACACCATCCTCTGGAAGCGTCCGGCGTGCCAACAAACTTCTAATGCTACATGGTACAGGTCACGTACCTACAGAGTCTGACAATCATGGACCCATACATAAACTGATCTGATTAAATTTTAGAGACTATATTTTAGAACGGACTTTAGTGAGCAGTGGTAAAGTAATTGTCTGAAACGGTTCAGTGCTTTCTTAGATTAACCTGAACTCACAAACCAACAACTGGCAGATAAATATACAAAGAATTTCATTCACTTTACCATAATCCCAACAAATGTTTGCCTATAAATAATTTTATATTAGACAATACAGGTTTGGTTACGTACCTACAGTTTGCAGAAACAACACTCACGTTTGTATCATAAACGGATAAATGTTCATGATGAACTAATGGAAGAAAAAAGAGGAAATATTTAAAACACCACAAGGAGAGTTATGTTTAATAAGTTCTACATTTTGTGTGTTACGTATTAGTCCATCGCAGATTATACAAAACTCAAGAAAGAAGTAGAACTTGAAGCAATTTACAGGAAATTAAAAATATTAATTTAAATGTCATTTCACTACTTCAAATAGCAGTGTTCTAATCATAATAGCTAGAACAATTTTTGATAATATGACGAAAAAATTCACCTTACAAGAGATTGTTTGGAATGGATAGAAAGAATTAAATGAAAATCTTCACATTATTTCCGTAAAAATGTGTATCTAATCATGACATACTGTATTATTTTTCGTTTATGAACTATGATGTTCACAGATAAACAGCTAGATTGCTAGTCGTAGGTGAGAGCTCATTATTATTATTATTATTATTATTATTATTATTATTATTATTATTATTATTATTATTATTATTATTATTATTATTATTATTATTATTATTATTATTATTATTATTATTATTATTATTATTATTATTATTATTATTATTATTATTATTATTATTATTATTATTATTATTATTATTATTATTATTATTATTATTATTATTATTATTATTATTATTATTATTATTATTATTATTATTATTATTATTATTATTATTATTATTATTATTATTATTATTATTATTATTATTATTATTATTATTATTATTATTATTATTATTATTATTATTATTATTATTATTATTATTATTATTATTATTATTATTATTATTATTATTATTATTATTATTATTATTATTATTATTATTATTATTATTATTATTATTATTATTATTATTATTATTATTATTATTATTATTATTATTATTATTATTATTATTATTATTATTATTATTATTATTATTATTATTATTATTATTATTATTATTATTATTATTATTATTATTATTATTAATTAATATTAATAGTATTATTATTATTATTATTATCATTATTATTATCATTATTATTATTATTATTGTTATTATTATTATCATTATTATTATCATTATTATTTTGCTAATAGGTCCACGTAGGACTACACAAAATATTTAGAGACGTTTCTTAGCTCTTCTATAAATCCAAAGTTGTCTTATTCTTTGGTTTTTGACTTTCTTTCCCTTGTTTGTCCGCGTTGTGACAGTCAACTTGCCACTTATGTACCTTCATCTCTCTAGGATATCGTCTTGAGTGATCGTCATTTTTTACTTCACCAATCCTTTTCATATTGTCTACTTGTAGTTTACTTCTATTTTAGTAAAATACCATAATTAATTTTGTGAGCCTATTTGAAGTTAATCGTTTAATATGTCCAGAACGTTAATCTTCGTTTCCTAATATCACTATGCATGTCTGTATATTTTTTATTTCCCTTTACTTGTAAGCTTGCATTCTTCATTTACATTTCTGGATTTAAATTTCTCTAATAATTTTACCTTCTTCTTTTACTATATTTTCGATATCCGCTTTTTTCCCCTTCAAAATTAATGTTTCTCCTCCATAGAGGCACTCTGGTTAAATTACACTGTTATAATGCCTTAATTTTTACATCATCATCATTTGGTTCTAAGTTTAACACAAATGAATCGGAATATTATGTCCAAAAAACTACATTTTTCAGGAGATACAAAAAACATTTCAGGCCTTAAAATTATGCTTAAAGCCTTTTTTTTTTTTTTTTTTACTCATTTTTCGTCGAAATGAATGTAGAGGGAAGCATGCCATTGCATTGTAGATATTCTTGATCCATTTTGTTGAAGTTATGTTAACATTTATTTAGTGGACATGTGGGCTTTCTCAATATTTTGTAATAAATATGCATAAATTATTACTTAACCCACACTGACAAGGACAAAATGAAACAAATTGTGCCAAAGAGAACTCTTTAGCAGTATATTCTACACAAGGTTCATTCATTGACACATGTTGGCCAATTGTATATGTCGTCGTAGAAGCACTGAATGATTTCATCTTTTGTTAAGAATGACACAAATCGTCTCAGGCCCGTCTCGGTAGCGTAGATGGTAGCATGTCTGCCTCACGTTCAAAAGGTCCCGAGTTCGAATCTCGGTCATGGTGAGTTACCTGGATAAGGTTTTTTCCGGGTTTTTCGCTTATCCTAAAAGACGAATGTTGGGTACTCTAAGCTCCATAGACCCTGGGTCCATTTGAGCACCATTTCGCCCATTTCATTCATCGTCCGATATGATTTAAAAAAGTTAAAGGACGTAAAATTACACAAAAAAAAATTGCCTCAGGTTTTCTTCTCATTTATAGGCACATTATCTTGATAAGCCTGGCTTTAGGGTTTGGTGGAATTACAAATGGTTCAGTCAGTTGGAATATGTGGAATGCTGGAATGTTTCGGTGATACAGTGGCTGCATAACAACACAGAAAATGCCTGAACCTAAGGGCTTTTTCTACAGCATGATCGACCTATATGTTTAAGGTACAATGTCATAGATAAGTCAATTTTGTAAAAAAAAAAAAAAAAAAAAAAAAAAAAAATGTACATGTGGGGTTTCTCAATATTCCCATTCAAATTATTTACGATGTAATTACAATATGAACGTTTGGTTTAAATATATCGTTATGAAAGTAGCAGTAGAAGAAATAAAAATGTGAAATCTTGTTTTACCTGATCCCTCTTCTATGTAAACCTTGCATTAAAATGATTTACAGAACCAGGAAAAAACAGATTATAAAAACGGAGAAAATGTTTGTTGATATGAGAAATAGCTCGTACAGGACCATATGGACAGGCCTATTTATATACTAAACAAGGCAAAAGAAGGTATTCAAAGACATAGTTATTGCAAATAGTAGTTTGATGTCGAAGGTTTCATATTTTCCTTACGTGCAGTGGCAAAATCGATTTTAATCGAATGAAAATTGAATGGACAAGTACTGTTTACGGCGATACAAAAGAGATCTGAATTTAAAAGGTTGTGCGAATGCGTTGCCGCACTAAAAGCCTTTTTCCATCCCTTCTTTTCATCCTTGATTTTCCATCATAAGGTTTCTTCTGTGTGTGACGTCTGAGAAAGCAAAGCCTTTGGTCATCACAAGCTTCAATCTTGGACCATGCCATTCCACCCTCTGTATTCCCCCTCGTCCCAACCCTCACCCCACCAACGAGTTTTTTTCCCTTTCTTGTGCCATCCCCTACTTTTCGTTTCTCTACAAATCCCCTCATTTTGGATTTGGGGAAGCAGCAGCGTCCAGCCGCATGATTCTCTTGCCTGCTTGCCGATTGCGTTTTGTTCCTAATGCACGCCTCTCCAACGCATTCATGATGATTTTATTGTTATCAAAAGGAGTAACAACGTCAATAGCCCTTAAGACAAATAAAGGCTTATTAATAAAGCAGCAATTATATAATAAACAATAATAATACTATTGCACCAGCAAAAATGCTGTTACTGACCACTGCTATTGCCCTCATTGCAGTCACTATTACCATTGCTTGTAGTACTACCATCATACTAAACCTACAACTACCTTTACTAACAATACCACTACAAATACCTGCACAACTACATCCTCACCGCCTCTGTGGTGTCGGTGTAAGCGTGTTTCCTCACTTTCAAGAGGTGCCAAGTTCGAATCTCGGTCAGGCTGAGTTATCTGAATATAGACAACCTGAAAGATGAATGTCTGGCAACTCTAAGGACCTTGAACTCATTTGGGTGCCATTTTACCAATTTCGTTCATCGTCCGATATGACTTAAATTTGGAGGAAGTAAATTAAAAAAAAAAATTAATAACTAAGTCCACCACCACCAACACTTTTACCACTACAACCATCAACACTGCTTACTCTACTCATCAATTAGATCATTTTATAGCGAATTGAAAATCAGTTTTCTGGATGCTTTATTAATCATCCTAATACATTCGTTTGCTATTGCTTCAATAATTATTAAATCATGCTCAAGACGTTCCAAGTTCCAATCTCGGTTAGAGTGAGTTATCTGGATAAGGGTTTCCCTTATCCTGAAAGTGAATGTCTGGTAACTCTATGTACCCTGTACTCGTTTTAACATCATTTCATTCATCGTCCGATATGAGTTAACGTTGAAGGTTTTCTCTTATCCTGAAAGATGAATGTCAGGTAACTCTAAGCTCTATGTACCCTGTACTCATTTGAGCATCATTTCATTCATCGTCCGATGTAACTTATGTACGTTGGTAGGAGGTAAATTAAAAACAAAGAAACTTCATTTTGAACCGTGGATTCTGGTTACAAATGATTCAAGTCAAGAAGGCCTATGTTTCACCAAAGTAACAACTGAACATCATTGTCCATACTGTCGCCGATCGCATTGTTGGTTGGTGCCGCCGCAAGCCACAGCCGGCGCGTGGGCGAGCGATGAACGCTTGTCGAGAGAGAGGAAAAGACAGTGATATTTGGATAGTTCCATCTTTGTTTTGCCGCCACGAAAGGCCTTGAAACGTCGGCGGCTTTCGAGAACAATGACTGGAGGTATAAAAGCCCGCAAGTGTTAAAGCGCAGTGAGTTGCTAATTGTGTGTGCAGCTGTGTCGTAATTATGAGTGTGTGTATATTTGAAGTGAACCTCCACTCGCAGCAGATAGGAAGCACGCAGACTGTTTGGAAGATCCAGGTCGAGATTTGATTAAATAAGAGTCATGAGATCTGTTCTCAGGTGTGGATTTTTGGTGACAGAAATAAAATTTTATATGACTCCGATTTCGTAATATATTACATAATTGTATAACCTGGATTACAATTCACTCGAACTTTCTTTCTTAACCATTCACTGTAGATTACCTCCAACACATCGATAAATCCATATTTTTAAGTTAATATTTGTGGGGATATAACATGTCGTCTCGTTTCTCGATGATTAATCAGCCCCAACGTTGGGAGCGATCTTTGTGACCGTCCATCTTAATCATTGCAGGTCGAATTGTTTCTTGATGATTGAGTTTGATATATTATTTAATTTGATTGTATAATCTAACGTCCACTCGTCACTGTTACGAATACTGAATAACTCTTTTCGAAGGTTATTAACTTTCCGTTACAATTATATTCACCACAACATTTTTTTCATCGTCATGAAACCCGATTGAAGAACATATATCTCTCTTAAGATTATTTATTTTCCGTAACTATCGTTACTCCTCTATTAATTTTGTGATTGGCCGATGTACTGCTACGTCACGGCATTACGTAATACAATTATTACTACGGCTAATCACAAAATTACATATATTTGTTTTTAATATTGCTATTACATGGCCTACTAAGTCATATCAGAAAACAATATTCACATAAAAAGTTCTAACTAAAACATATCGTTACAACCGCAGATACACGCCGTAGCAGATCATTTTTGGTCATTTAACCATGAAATAAATCCTGGAAGTTAAATTATTAAAACAATAAATTGGTCCGATAGTTTTAATGGTTTGGGAAAAAATATTTATTTTAAAAAATAAATATCTCGTAATGAATTTTGCAATACCGGCAGTCGATACTGTTGTTAATTTAATTTCATTTTCAGATTTTGGTAGTACTGGCAAAAACATAGTGAGCTCTAGAGAGCGTGACCTTGACAACAAGGCTGTTTGACCTAATGATGTGAATGAATATTCACGAAATAGCGATCCTCATCAATTAATCAATTAATAAGAAAATTGTCATCATTTTCTTTTAAGTTAAATGAAGTTTTATGTTACAAATTATATTTGTATACAAAATATAATGTTGGGAAAACTGTGTAATGGCAATAAAATTAAATCGGTGCACAAATTTTATGAGACAAAACTTAAAACCATCAGTGTTCTTATTTTTAAGCTGTACATTAGACAAAAACAAAACAGTCCACTTTTATAAGCTTTTGTTAAAAAATACTAGCATTTTCACTATGTCGGGGTCAAGTTTACTTCTGTTTCTGTCACATATGAGTCCTGCTGTACTAAATAGTCTTTCAGAGAAAACAGTTGCAAGTGGAATACACAAATATTTCATTTATTTTCCAGTAATGCAGTACACTAGAAAGAGGAGGTGAGATATGTAGTGAACTGTTAAAGGACAGTTGACACACGATTATTTTCTTATATACTGTTACTTTACAGTTACCACATTCCTGACAATTTCTCGGGCTTTGTAATGTTCGCTTTGTGTAAATAATATTTTATGATTTTAAAATTAAATAAAATTTGCAGAATCACCACCGAAGTATCGAAAAATACCGAGCGAATTTTTTGAGTTTCGATGTGGATACCATGCAAGTATCGTAACATAAAATTACAATACTCGTCTAAAATACTCCAATCTCGTACTGTAATTCGATACGTTACGACATTGATATTCTAAATAACTAGTGCAATTCTGTTTCTCCTTTGGCATTGTGTGACGATTTTCCCAACCTCGTATTTTAAAAGATACGTTAAGTTATTTCGTAAATATGTACTATTTCAAACGGAAAAGCATCGCCATCTGACCAAAGTCGTTAAAAGTATTACAGGTGTGCGAAAGACCACACTGAGAATATTTCAACCGTTACATTGTTCAAGAAAATTCTGTATTGAAGTTGTGTAACATTGCAATGGCAGTCAATTGAGTTGAAAAGATCGGCTATGATATCTGTGTTGGTCAGAGCACCTTGTGTTGATTGGCAGATGTCGAAATGAAATGTAACATATACTTGTGTGAAATTGGTCCCCAAGGTTCAGTTGATAATGTGATGATTATCTGGCCGATGACCAGTTAGACAAACGTTGTGACCCCACTCCTGTGGCCATCAAGGTGGAACCGCATTGTGATACTTAACATGACACCAGCTGCCCTCTAAACCATCAAAATAATACGTACTTCTCCTTACCAATGCCTACAACTTTGTCGAGAATGTGACACAACAATGGGATTAGTGAAGCAAGAAAATCTGTCGATATTGACGGCTGGAAACGTAAAATAGTTCATTTAATTCTTAGCCATAACAGACAAACGAATTAAGAAATATGGCTAAAATTTTAAAAACATAAGTATTTTCTTTTCGAGCTTTCTATTTTTATCTGCCATTAGTTTTTAAAGTAATTTATCAGTTAAAAGTAATAAATGATACAACATTATTTCATTTATTGTTGTCTGAAAAGGTTCCCAAAGCCAGAGGTCATGCTAGGGAAGAGTAGACACAAATAAATATAAAACGATGGTAGGCAAATAGACCTTAACAATATTTATAATACAGTCTTATGGTAGGAATTAATTACCGTACATAAGTGCGATATATATATATATATAAAGTAAGCAAAGATAGAAACATTCACTCTAACTAGGGGTATTTAGCACTTTGATTTTTAAATTTAGCATTTTGTAGCATTTTGAAAAAAAAATTATTTTTAGTTAATGTTTTTAAATGATGAATATTAATATTATTTGTAAGAGATTTAAAAGACATTTATGGAGGGTTATTAAAGACAGTGAGTTAAAAGTGCATAAAGTGTCAGTTTATTTTACATTAATATAGGTTAAAGCAATACACAGAAATACTGATACAGGCTAAAACATACTACATGACACAAAAAAGGATAAATTCATATTGATGTAAAACTAGAAATTGTACAAAATTGGCCTATGTCATAACTTATAAGTTTATGATTCAGTAACGCTGTTGAATGAAAGCAGTGAACATATTTCAAGAATCTGTTCTGTCATTTGAGTCCTCCTGTCACTCACAGTCAAATTATATTTACTGAAATATCTTTTAGCATCTACGTTGTTGGTAGGACCCCAAATGCATTGCAGAGCAATTGTGGGCAATGGTGCAACAATAAGCTAATTTAGGGGGAAGGGTTGTTTTCCACTTTCCAGAAGAGTGATCACTTCGTTTATAACTTTCTAAACATGCAAAGGTTCTACAGATTCTTCAGTTAAAGTTTCCAGAAGAAAAAGCATTGTACAAAAATAAGTACTTGAGAAAATCTTCGTTTTCGCATTTATATTGCATTTTCAATCAAATTTCGCACTTAATCGCGCTATATCGCATTTGCAAAAAATCAGCACTCCTAACTATAACTGAAGAAGTAATAAGAGCACAGAGCACTCCAAAAACTGCATATTCTATAAGACAATAGCACGTATTAATGTTTAACCAGGACAGCTAATCAATCCAGCTATAAATGAGTGACAGTTTGTCAGCTGTCAAAATATGCCTTAATTACATTTTCAACAAGTTCCCTTTTAAAACCTTTTATGTTCCTTAAGCTTCTCAATTCCAGTGGCAGTGAATGCATTGCATAACATGTGAGGTTAAGCTGTTCAGGCCATAAGCAGAAGTGTTTACAGTGGGTTTTATTAAGTTCTATGTACCGTGTACTCATTTATAACTATCATTTAACTTGTAGAAACCTTTCATATTATTTTTCTGACTACTTTATATTAATTAATGCACACATCTGCAGAAATGACACAAAATACAAGAGGAATAGAGGAAATAGAATTGATAGTCATATGTTTTGCTATACATTGATCTTGTTTTAAAGATAAATTTAATGTTCCAAACAACAAAGGTCTTTTAGCGACAATTATAAGATGGTAAAACAAATTTTATATACAGTTGGTCAGTACAATTAACATTTTAGGAACTATTAGGTTACTTTACAGTATAAACACATAAGTTCACATAAACTATACATTCAACTAAAGAATCTATATTGCACAGCACTATGTTCATACTTGTTATGTATTACTTATTAATTATATACAAAGAAACCAGGTAACACTGAATAGATTTTCATATTGAAGAAGTTAATTTACAGTCTTGTAGAAATAAATACAGTGATTGTAGACTCTTCTGTTCATCTAGTTGGGTATGAAGATCTGTAGGAGGTTTATAAAGATTCCTATAGGTTGAGTAGCGAGAACATTCATTTGTAATATGATTTACTGATAATGGTTGGTTGCATGGTTCACAGTGTGGAGCTTTGTATGTCCAATTCTATGTCTGGAAAGAATATTTGTTGTTTTCGACACTGGGTAGGAGATGTGTTTAGTTTCACTTGTCAGAGTTTACTATGTACATTGGTTTCTAGCCAATGATGTCTCCATTCTTGAATTATGTCCTTTTTGATATGACTTATAACATCTTCATGTGGAATAGGTATTGGAGGGTATACCGGCGGTTGTTTTGTTGCTTCTTTAGCAGCTTCATCCAGCTATTCCTTGGTGATATGTTATCCACATCAACAGTATTTCTTTATCTTCTAGAATAAATTTATTGTACAAATTTTGGATATATTTGATTATCAATTTAGTGGACGACCGATCTTGGAGGGACAATAAACCACTCATGGAATCTGAGTAAATCACATATTTTGAGTGCATTGCAGATTGTATCACTTCTAGGGGCTTTTTTATTGCATATAATTCACTAGAGAATATTATGTAGAATTATGGTAGTTTATATAGCATTGTAACTTCTTGGGATACAACACACAGCCATTTCCAAACTGAGAATGAGAACCGTCAGTATAAATTTGTATACATCCAGGATAGTTTGCATTTAGTTGAAATTTGTCAAGATTTTAATTAATATATTCTGAAACGATTTGCTTCTAATGACCATATATACAAATTAGCTTTATAATAGGTAATTGCCTACGGTAAAGTTTATCTGCAGATACTTCTTGTATTAATAGGCTCTTCCAGTCATATCAAATTACCTCAAATTAGGTTAATTCCTTTTATATATACTCTATCGATAGATTAGATTATTAGATGCCATACATCTAATGACACCATGGAACTTGTAACCAGTTTCTTTGATAATCGAATAATCTCAAAAGGTCTGTGGCATCCCAGATCCCTTGACCTAACCTCACCGAATTTTTCTTGTGGGGGTATCTAAAAAATAGAGTGTACAAGAATAGGCTACGGACAATTTATGTCCTCAAGTAATCCATCCGAACCGAAATAAGTAACATTGGCGAAGATACTCTCCGTAAAACTTCAGAGAATATGGTGAGAGGAGTACAAACATGTATAGATGTTGGTGGAGGACACTTCCAACATTTTCTCTGAGATGTAAATCGTGTAATGTAATCCCCCTATTGTGTATTATATTCTCCCAAAGTTGCACGTGTGTCCTATTATTGGTTCAAAAATTATGGCCTATTGAAATGGTTCAGATGTATATGGATCGCACTGTATTATTAAAGTAAAACGTTACAAGTAGATATTGAATAAATATAACTATATTACAACTCTTTAACATAGACAAATATAGATATTTGAATGATTAAATTCATTTTACCGACATCTGCATAAAAATGCAAAACGCACGAAGCGCAAGAATTTGAATTCTTCATGCATAATAACTTGAGTAGGAAGTGAAAACATATCCCTATCGTCAAGAAAATGTTTTTGTTTTAATGTCCCTTGCAAAGCCCAGTATGTTAGCTAAAGCAGACTTACATGACGTAATGTACTTTGCCTAGAGTTGTCAAATGAGCTGGAATATATTTTTACTTGAAGAAAACACCTGGCAAAGCTGGACATTTCATTAAGTGGCCTGTAAGTATCAAAGAACGAGAAGGGTATGAAAACCCGCTTTCCGGAAACACGCGTGGTGTTTTTTAGCAAAGGCTTTCTAAGAGGGGTTTATAAGGTAGTTTTGGAAACTTGTAGCCGACCGTTGTCCAGTAATTCCTTGAAAAGGTTGGAGGCATGCGCCCCGAGCTGAACAATGGGAGCGAACTTCTTATCAACCTTTCCCTCGCCTTGTCCATCAAAAATCTTTCATCACATCTTAGGGTGCTGTTTAGAATGGACGTTATACTTACCGAGCAGCTGCCCATTGCGTCACCACTCCTGCCTCATGTCAATCACAAACAACTCCCATGTCTTCATTTATTTCTCACACACAGCAAGTCTCAAAGCAATCTCGATTTTCATCACCTAAAAGTGTTTCAGAAATTACATATAACATAACTACAAATTTCAAAAATTACACAACAATTACAAAAAAGAAGTTGAACACTAAGATTTATTTCATTTATTAAAATTAGACTACGTACAATTTATTCTTCTTTCCACTTCTTGTTAGTACACAAGTGTTTATTACTCATACACAAAATTCTACAATTATCAAAGCACTTAGTATTAGAAAACTCAAACGATGTTCAAATGAGTACAGGGTACATAGAGCTTAGAGTTACCAGACATTCATCTTTCAGGATAAGAGAAAACCTCCAACGTTAAGTCATATCGGACGATGAATGAAATGATGTTCAAATGAGTACAGGGTACATAGAGCTTAGAGTTACCAGACATTCATCTTTCAGGATAAGAGAAAACCTCCAACGTTAAGTCATATCGGACGATGAATGAAATGATGTTCAAATGAGTACAGGGTACATAGAGTTTAGAGTTACCAGACATTCATCTTTCAGGATAAGAGAAAACCTCCAACGTTAAGTCATATCGGACGATGAATGAAATGATGTTCAAATGAGTACAGGATACATAGAGCTTAGAGTTACCAGACATTCATCTTTCAGGATAAGTGAAAACCTCCAACGTTAAGTCATATCGGACGATGAATGAAATGATGTTCAAATGAGTACAGGGTACATAGAGCTTAGAGTTACCAGACATTCATCTTTCAGGATAAGAGAAAACCTCCAACGTTAAGTCATATTGGACGATGAATGAAATGATGTTTAAATGAGTACAGGGTACATAGAGCTTAGAGTTACCAGATATTCATCTTTCAGGATAAGGTAAAACATCCAACGTTAAGTCATATCGGACAATCAATGAAATGATGTTCAAATGAGTACAGGGTACATAGAGCTTAGAGTTACGAGACATTCATCTTTCAGGATAAGAGAAAACCTCCAACGTTAAGTCATATCGGACGATGAATGAAATGATGTTCAAATAAGTACAGGGTACATAGAGCTTAGAGTTACCAGACATTCATCTTTCAGGATAAGGGAAAACCTCCAACGTTAAGTCATATCGGACGATGAATGAAATGATGTTCAAATGAGTACAGGGTACATAGAGCTTAGAGTTACGAGACATTCATCTTTCAGGATAAGAGAAAACCTCCAACGTTAAGTCATATCGGACGATGAATGAAATGATGTTTAAATGAGTACAGGGTACATAGAGCTTAGAGTTACGAGACATTCATCTTTCAGGATAAGAGAAAACCTCCAACGTTAAGTCATATCGGACGATGAATGAAATGATGTTCAAATAAGTACAGGGTACATAGAGCTTAGAGTTACCAGACATTCATCTTTCAGGATAAGAGAAAACCTCCAACGTTAAGTCATATCGGACGATGAATGAAATGATGTTCAAATGAGTACAGGGTACATAGAGCTTAGAGTTACCAGACATTCATCTTTCAGGATAAGAGAAAACCTCCAACGTTAAGTCATATCGGACGATGAATGAAATGATGTTCAAATGAGTACAGGATACATAGAGCTTAGAGTTACCAGACATTCATCTTTCAGGATAAGTGAAAACCTCCAACGTTAAGTCATATCGGACGATGAATGAAATGATGTTCAAATGAGTACAGGGTACATAGAGCTTAGAGTTACCAGACATTCATCTTTCAGGATAAGAGAAAACCTCCAACGTTAAGTCATATTGGACGATGAATGAAATGATGTTTAAATGAGTACAGGGTACATAGAGCTTAGAGTTACCAGATATTCATCTTTCAGGATAAGGTAAAACATCCAACGTTAAGTCATATCGGACAATCATTGAAATGATGTTCAAATGAGTACAGGGTACATAGAGCTTAGAGTTACGAGACATTCATCTTTCAGGATAAGAGAAAACCTCCAACGTTAAGTCATATCGGACGATGAATGAAATGATGTTCAAATAAGTACAGGGTACATAGAGCTTAGAGTTACCAGACATTCATCTTTCAGGATAAGGGAAAACCTCCAACGTTAAGTCATATCGGACGATGAATGAAATGATGTTCAAATGAGTACAGGGTACATAGAGCTTAGAGTTACCAGACATTCATCTTTCAGGATAAGGTAAAACATCCAACGTTAAGTCATATCGGACGATGAATGAAATGATGTTTAAATGAGTACAGGGTACATAGAGCTTAGAGTTACGAGACATTCATCTTTCAGGATAAGGGAAAACCTCCAACGTTAAGTCATATCGGACGATGAATGAAATGATGTTCAAATGAGTACAGGGTACATAGAGCTTAGAGTTACCAGACATTCATCTTTCAGGATAAGGTAAAACATCCAACGTTAAGTCATATCGGACGATGAATGAAATGATGTTCAAATGAGTACAGGGTACATAGAGCTTAGAGTTACCAGACATTCATCTTTCAGGATAAGGGAAAACCTCCAACGTTAAGTCATATTGGACGATGAATGAAATGATGTTTAAATGAGTACAGGGTACATAGAGCTTAGAGTTACCAGACATTCATCTTTCAGGATAAGGGAAAACATCCAACGTTAAGTCATATCTGACGATGAATGAAATGATGTTCAAATGAGTACAGGGTACATAGAGCTTAGAGTTACCAGACATTCATCTTTCAGGATAAGGGAAAACCTCCAACGTTAAGTCATATCGGACGATGAATGAAATGATGTTTAAATGAGTACAGGGTACATAGAGCTTAGAGTTACCAGACATTCATCTTTCAGGATAAGGTAAAACATCCAACGTTAAGTCATATCGGACGATGAATGAAATGGTGTTCAAATGAGTACAGGGTACATAGAGCTTAGAGTTACCAGACATTCATCTTTCAGGATAAGAGAAAACCTCCAACGTTAAGTCATATCGGACGATGAATGAAATGATGTTTAAATGAGTACAGGGTACATAGAGCTTAGAGTTACCAGACATTCATCTTTCAGGATAAGGGAAAACCTCCAACGTTAAGTCATATTGGACGATGAATGAAATGATGTTTAAATGAGTACAGGGTACATAGAGCTTAGAGTTACCAGACATTCATCTTTCAGGATAAGGGAAAACCTCCAACGTTAAGTCATATCTGACGATGAATGAAATGATGTTCAAATGAGTACAGGGTACATAGAGCTTAGAGTTACCAGACATTCATCTTCCATTTTCTCTGAGATGTAAATAGCGTAATGTAATCTCCCAATTGTGTATTATATTCTCCCAAAATTGTACATGTGTCCTATTATTGGTTCAAAAGTTATGGCTTATTGAAATGGTTCAGATTTATATGGATCACATTATATTATAAACTGCATCTGTACATTATCAATGTATTCTCTCGTACTTTCTCTGTTTTTAATCTTATCTTTACCTTCTTTCTTATTCGCTTTTCTGACCTATCACCACAGGTTAGGACCAGTATGTAAAATTAGACACAACTATCAACTTCTGAAGTTTCATTGCTTTCCTTTTCTAATTAATTTTCCATAAATTGTACTTTATTGTAAATGGCTTTGAGTTCTTTAGGTTTCAAATTAATGATTTCCTTTTATTTGAAAATATCTTTAAATTATATTGCACTTCATTTTTCTTAAAATATCTGCGTATTTATATGTGTATATATTTTGTTTTAGATAATAATTAATATAATTAGGCCATCGACAGTTAAAGACACATTTGAATGTTCAAAAATTACGAGCTATAACCTCTCTTCTTCTGATTATGATTATAATAATATTTATGTAAGAACTATTTAATATATTGATAATAAACTAACCTAAGATAGAGGACCATATTTGTATTACCCTAGTAATAGTATAAGTGTACCTTTTTATGTTTACCTATTTCAATAAATTATTTACTGGTAGAAATGTGGGCTTAAGTTCCAACTCCTAAAATACACATCCATTTCAAGTTTTAGATCGCTGATAATTAACATCTAAAATGATATCAAGTTCATCTCCGGACATATTATTTAGTTTCATGATTTACTTAACCTTTGAAGTGTATAGCAAACATTATTATTCTCGGGTTATTGTTGACACAGGGAGATGATGGAAAACTACAGCATATTCCAGATAGTGGAGTCTCTCATCTTCCAAACGTTTATATTAAAATATATATTGTGAAAGTTGCTCCAGATTTGCAAATCTTCCATAACCGCGATCTAGTGAAATAATTTTGTATGCTTCACCAGAAGGATTAACCGTGTAACCGGTTATTTTAGTTTGATACAGTGTGGAGATTACAAGATTAGTTCATTTGAAGTGACACTGTAGATCACTTTTGACACTGTAGATCATACTTTATTACTAAATAAACTTGAGCATGCTGGAGTAAGAGGACTTCCTCTCAACTGGTTTCAGAATTATCTCAGCAATAGGAAACAATTTGTAAATATGAACAACATTTCCAGTTCTCTATCAGTAATTCATCATGGTGTTCCACAAGGTTCTGTATTAGGTCCTATATTATTCCTAATTTATATAAATGACATAGGATGTTTAAGACTAAAAGGTAAATTGACTATGTTTGCTGATGATATATGTTTGTTATATATAGATAACTCTGAGCACCAGCTGATATATGACATACAGCAAGACCTGAATGCATTGAATAGCTGGTTTAAGGGCAATAAGTTAACATTAAATGTCTGTAAAACAAAATATATGTTATTTCATAAAAGATCATACGTACCAGTAGTAAATAACAAGATACATGTTGATAACGCAGTGATTGAAAGAGTAACAAAAATCACATATCTAGGTTTGATTCTAGACAGTACGCTCACATGGAAGGACCATATCATGCATGTAAAAAATAAGATTCTTCCTGTGTTAGCTGTAATTCACAGGCTGAAATTCAAAGGATTCAGTGTAAATCATTTACGAAGTATCTACCATGCTTTAATTCAATCTCATTTGGATTACTTAAACATCTTATGGGGTAACTCTGTTAAATATTTAATTCATGACCTCGAAGTACTTCAAAATCGTGCCTTGAAAATAATCTACAATCTACCCTTTAGAACAAACACAAAAACACTCTACCATGTAACTAACATTTTACCATTACAACTAAACATAGAGTTGTCCTTGCTAATATATCTCCACAAAATAAAAAATAATCTTCTAAAGTCCAATCTAACATTTGAAAGCTCCTCACATATATATAATACAAGAAATAAAGGAAACTTAACAAAACCAACAGTGAAGACTTCTACTTATGGCCTGAACAGCTTAACCTCACACGTTATCAACTTATATAATGCACTGCCACTGGAAATGAAAGGCTGCAGGAACATAAAAGGTTTTAAAAGGAAAGTTGCTGAAAATTTACTGAAGGCATATATTGATAGCTGATAAAGTGTTACACATTTATAGCTGGTTTGAAAGCTGAACTGTTTAAAAATTAATATGGATTAATGTCCCATAGAATATGTAGCTTCTATTTTTCAGTAAGTTCTTTGTTACTATTATTTCTTGAGTTATAGTGAATGTCTGTATCTTTGTATTGTTTCATATGTGTTATTCTTGTACGGTAATTCATTCCTACTCTAAAAATGTAATATAAGTATTGTCAAGGGCTGTTTGCCATCATTTTATATATTTTTGTACTGTTCCCTAGCATGAGCTATGGCTCTGGGAACCTTTTCAGATAACAATAAATAAATAAAAAAAAATTGCCCCCCCCCCCAAAATTTAATATGTTCTAACTTAATAAGAATGTTTCAAATTTTAAGAAACAAACAAGATCATAAAATGTGATAATGTTAATGTAGACTCGTTTAATATGTTACTACTACTACTACTACTACTACTACTACTACTACTACTACTACTACTACTACTACTACTACTATTGGCATTGCTGTAGCTTTAAGAAGGCTTTCATGCAAACACTTGAAGCAACCAATAATCTTTTGTGGCATCAGTCTATACGAGGGTGGTCTGAAAAGTTTCTAACCGCAACATGAAGACGGCAGCACTCTTAAATAAAAGCTAGTGTATTTCGTTGTTCATCCATTGACAGATACTCACCAAAGTTTCAGCCATTTTGGATGCTCAGTTGTTATGTAACAGTCGTTTGAGTGAGTTTATGCGAGTGTTTTTATGAAAATGGACAAAATCAAGTATAGAGCTGTCATTAACTATTTGTTTTTGAAAGGCAATACGCCTACGAAAATAAAAAATGAGTTGGATTCTATGTATGGGGACTCTCCACCATCATTTACCACAGTGAAATTTTGGGCAGCTGAATTTAAACGTGGCTGTAAGAGTTTGGTAGACGATGAACGTTCGGGACGTTCAAAACTGCAACTACCGATAAAAACATCGCCAAAGTTCCCCAAATGGTGCTAGACGACCGTCGAATTAAAGTGAGAGAGATAGCAGAGTCTATGAGCATCTCACAAGAATGTGTTTGTCACATATTAAATCGACATTTAGACATGAGAAAGCTGTCCGCGCGTTGAATGCCGCGTTTGTTCACGTTAGACCAGAAACAGTCCAAACAGTGGACTGCAAAGGGGGAACCGACTCAAAAAAAACTGTTTTTTTTCAGCTGGGAAAGTCATGGTGAAAGTTTTTTGGGATAGTCATGGAGTTACTTTAATCGATTTATCTTCAAAAAGGAAAAACTATTACAGGAGCATACTGCGCATCATTACTTGACAAGCTGAAGGCAGAACTTGCGAGAAAACAGCCACATTTGCCAAAAAAAAAAAAAAAAAAAAAAAAAAAAAAAAAAAAAAAAAACACGAAAATCCTGTTTTACCAACACAACACCTCAGCGGTTGCAATGGCGAAAATCCACGAATTCCGGTTTGAACTGCTTGACTCACCAGATCTAGCCCCAAGCGACTTCTTTTTGACCCCTCATCTGAAAATTGCTGTCGGAGGACAGAGATTTTCTCAAATGAAGAGGCAACCACCTTCATGAACAATTATTTTGCAGAGTAAAACACCGAGGACTATTTGGACGGGTTACAGAGATGGAAACTTCGCTGGGAGAAGTGTGTAGAGTTACAAGGAGATTATGTTGAAAAACGCCGAGCACTATTTGGACGGGTTACAGAGATGGGAGCATCGCTCGGAGAAGTGTGTAGAGTTACAAGGAGACTATGTTGAAAAACGCCGAGTACTATTTGAACGGGTCACAGAGATGGGAGCATCGCTGGGAGAAGTGTGTAGAGTTA
This sequence comes from Mantis religiosa, assembly GCA_030765055.1. NCBI lineage: Eukaryota > Metazoa > Arthropoda > Insecta > Mantodea > Mantidae > Mantis > Mantis religiosa. Next base: position 15,414,955 of record CM060958.1, read on the forward strand.
CAAGGAGATTATGTTGAAAAACGCCGAGTACTATTTGGACGGGTTACAGAGATGAGAGCATCGATCGGAGAAGTGTGTAGAGTTACAAGGAGACTATGTTGAAAAACGCCGAGTACTATTTGGACGGGTTACAGAGATGGGAGCATCGCTGGGAGAAGTGTGTAGAGTTACAAGGAGACTATGGTGAAAAACGCCGAGTACTATTTGAACGGGTCACAGAGATGGGAGCATCGCTGGGAGAAGTGTGTAGAGTTACAAGGAGATTATGTTGAAAAACGCCGAGTACTATTTGGACGGGTTACAGAGATGTGAACATCGCTGGGAGAAGTGTGTAGAGTTACAAGGAGATTATGTTGAAAAACGCAGAGTACTATTTGGACGGGTTACAGAGATGGGAATATCGCTGGGAGAAGTGTGTAGAGTTACAAGGAGATTATGTTGAAAAACGCCGAGTACTATTTGGACGGGTTACAGAGATGTGAACATCGCTGGGAGAAGTGTGTAGAGTTACAAGGAGATTATGTTGAAAAACGCCGAGTACTATTTGGACGGGTTACAGAGATGTGAACATCGCTGGGAGAAGTGTGTAGAGTTACAAGGAGATTATGTTGAAAAACGCCGAGTACTATTTGGACGGGTCACACAGATGGGAACATCGCTGGGAGAAGTGTGTAGAGTTACAAGGAGATTATGTTGAAAAACGCAGAGTACTATTTGGACGGGTTACAGAGATGTGAACATCGCTGGGAGAAGTGTGTAGAATTACAAGGAGACTATGTTGAAAAACGCCTAGTACTATTTGGACGGGTTACAGAGATGGGAGCATCGCTGGGAGAAATGTGTAGAGTTACAAGGAGTCTATGTTGAAAAATTAAAAAAAAAAAAACCTGAAAAAATGTGTTGTATGTTTAGTAGATCGGCAACTTTTCAGACCACCTATGTACAAAATTGATTCATTATTACTCGTTTGAATCTTTTTCATTTTTGCAGCGGTTGTCACCGTTCGGTTGTTTCTTGCATTACTACGAAAAGTGTATGAAATTACAAAGGCAAGACACAGAGATCTTATTTTAAAAGATTTGACCAAACTTTCAGCCTCCTGCATCGCAGGTGTATCTATAGCAAAATGCGTAATGAAACTGTCTTTGTAATATTTTATCTAGATTAAAATGAAGAAGGCAGAAAAACAAGTTTTTGCAGGCCTATAGGACGATGTGGAACATGAATGCTGAAACACATCAAGACATTTTTGTAACAAGGTGTAAGTTGTGTGTGTGAGGTGGTTGTGTCACTGAATATAATATCACTTTCGGGATGTTTACTTGGATATGGCTCCAGAAGTCTTTATCAGTCAGACTTTTACCTCCTTAAACAAGGAAACCCTGGAAGGATATCGTAACCAAGCAACCGACTACGCAAACAGCTATTGCCTCTTTGAAACAGCCTTGGTAACACGTCCACAGACCGACATGCCCACTCTCAGAGTATCTAAGGTCACAGGGTACTTGACAGCTCTTGCATTAATTCTCTCTGTTTACCATTCCACTTTCTACGGTGTCCTCCACTCACCTTTAATTTTCTATCTCTTTACTGCTTAGGTAGAGGAAATACTGCATTCTACCCAAACATTTTTACCGAGATTTATCGATAAATGTCTTATTATTATTAAACCTATATGCCTCAAAGCTGAAAAGATAATTGTCTAAAACCATATTCAAAATTAGTGTTATATAGTGCGATCCATATAAACCTGAACCATTTCAACAGGCCATAACCTTTGAACCAATAATAGGACACACGTACAACTTTGGGAGAATATAATACTCAATTGGGAGATTACATTACACTATTTACATCTCAGAGAAATTGTTGGAAGTGTCCTCTACTAGGATCTATACATACGAGGGCTATCCAGAAAGTAGATTACGTTTTGGAATAAAAAGTAAACAAAGTATAGGAAACAAATTTTATTATATACAGATGAAAGCCACACTCAAATACTACTTTTCGACATAGTCACCATTCAAATTAAGGCATTTATCGTAGCGATGTACGAGCTTGGAAATTCCTTCGTCGAAAAATTCGGCCGCCTGCGCCTTCAACCACTTCGTTACCTCTTCTTGCAGCTGTGCGTCGTCATCAAAACGCTGCATAGCCAGCCACTTCTTCATTGCTGGGAATAGGTGGAAGTCGCTCGGTGCCAGGTCGGGACTGTACGGCGGATGAGGAAACAACTCCCACTTAAAAGATTCAAGAACTTCACGAGTGACATTTGCCGTGTGGGGCCGGGCGTTGTCGTGAATCAACAAGATCTTAGAGCTCAACATTCCTCTGCGCTTGTTTTGAATGGCTCTTCTGTGTTTTTGGAGAGTTTGGCAATACCTTTGAGGGTTTATTGTAGTGCCTCTTTCCAGGAAGTCCAACAAAATCACACCTTTTCTGTCCCAAAAAACAGTCGCCATCATCTTCCTTGCCGACATTGTTTGCATGCATTTCTTGGGTTTTTGGGGAGAACTTGTGTGCCCCCACTGCATTGATTGCAATTTCGTTTCACAGTTCACATGTTTCACCCATGTTTCGTCACCAGTAACGATGCGATCGAGTAAAGAGTCACCATCCTTATGGTAAACGTCCAAAAAGTTCAACGCTGCAGCCATTCGCTGATTTTTGTGGTCCTCTGTCAAGATTTTTGGAATCCATCTTGCACAAAACTTGTGGTAACCAAGCTTTTCGCTGATGATTTCGTGCAACAAACTTCGCGAAATTTGTGGAAAACTCAAAGAAAGTTCCGTTATTGTGAACCTTCGATTTTCACGGACTTTAGCATCGACTTTTTCGACAAGTTCGGCAGTCACTATGCTGGGTCTCCCACTTCGATCTTCGTCGTGAACATTGGTTCGGCCATTTTTAAATCTGATGACCCACTGACGCACTCCACCTTCAGTGATAATGTTGTCCCCATACACTTCACAAAGCTGCCGATAGATTTCTATCGGTTTACAGTTTTTTTTCAGTCAGAAACCTTATTACTGCACGCACCTCGCAGCTCGCGGGATTTTCAATTAACGCAGACATTTCAAACCGTCACAGTATTTGAACGGAGCACAGCACGAACCTCTCACTAGCACGGCTAGATGCCGACTGAGCTGCGCAACGCTCTGACCCCAAGATGGCCGCGCTAGCCCCGCCCCTAGCGGAAAAAGACGAAAACGTAATCTACTTTCTGGATAGCCCTCGTATTTGCACTCGTCTCACCATGAGTATCCTCGCCAATGTTAGTTATTTGGTTCGAATGAATTCCTTGAGAACATCAATTGTCCGTGGCCTATTCTTGTACACTATATTTTTAGATACCCCCATAAGAAAAAATCCGGTGAGGTTAGGTCAGGGGATCTGGGGGGCAACGACCTTTTGAGATTATTCGATTATCGAAGAAACTGGTTACAAGTTCCATGGTGTCATTAGATGTATGGCATCTAATAATCTAATCTATCGATAGAGTATATATAAGAGGAATTAACCTAATTTGAGGGAGTTCACTTTCTCACGTCACTAAAGTCATATAAATATGCTTTACTTTAGCCTGAAGTAATATACTGCTGCATATATTATCAAAGAAACCGGTTACAAGTTCCATGGTGTCATTAGATGTATGGCACTTCGCTCCATCTTGCTGGAAATAACCTTCTCTCAATTCGATATCATCCAGCTGCTCCACAAATGTCTTGAAGATACCCATATAAACTTCAGTGTCTACAGTCGTATCAAAGAAATACCACCAATTGTCAGTGTTGTCAATTCTGCCAGAGCCACTGAGATCATTAAAACAAATGTATACATTCTACGAGCTTTCAAAGGGAAATTATAGCCTATTGAAATGGTTCAGATTTATATGGATCGCACTGTATTTTCGTTTTTGAGTTTTGATGTTCACACACATACACACAGGATTTTTATTTCTTTATTTGTTTTTCATTCATGCAAAGAGACCTTTTTTTTCTACTTTAAGTTTTAAGTTTAATTCCTAATCCAGGTACGTTAGATATATCAGACGGTGAATAAATGAAATGTTTTAAATGATGTTCAAATGTGGCTTTTGTCTCAAGATCTTAACCGAACGGAATAGTTCAGGCGGTTTCGTCGGTAGCCAGCATTGTGGAATTCCGGGTTCAGTTCCCGTGGCTGGCCTGCGTAAGTGTCGGCGGGTGTCTCAGCGGTGCATGGCGGGATTATAAGATGCAATTGCTAGGACTTCCTCCTTCGGTAGGACGGTCTGCGGTCTGGTAGCCTGGTCTGGTCGGCCGTTTCAGGACCACATTAGGGTGTGATGCCGATTGTTTGATGCCTGGCTTGCCGGGGAGCTTCCAACTGGTAAATTGAACGGATTCTGCCCTCTTCACTATCGTGCTTCCTTGGGACGGCCGCTCTGTCTCTCCTGTCGCCTCATCCTTCCTCCCGGTACTGCCCTGCTTGGGTATAGCTACAGTAGACCAAGTTTAGACCCCCGTGGCGAATCTCCTCCATAGCGTAGTCCAGTCCCATCCAGACCCCAGATCTTTGAGTTACATAGCTTTTGCTACATAAAACCACCGGAAACAACGATATCTATACTCTTGCCGTCCTAAGCGGCACACTTTCCTGTGAGAAATTCCGCGAACTAAACCCTACTGGTAAGCTAATCTTGTGCATACAACTTATTTGAATGTAATATAGTGTAACACATGGGCCAAAGTGTCACTGTCGTCTGTCATGCTTGTGCACGTGGGCGTGGAGTAATACAAAAAGTGTGATTCTTAAGGCGGATGTAATATAGTACCTCACCCTAACTGAGACTCGAACTCGGGACGTTTATATTAGGCACACACGCTACAGCCATTCGTAAGGTGGGCCTCAGCTAATATTTTAAGGGCACTGGTAGGTTATTTTTATCCAGACAAGGCTAATTTTTACCAATATTAAAATTTAAATCTATATAGAAAACTAAACATTATCAGAAATTGAAATTCGGTATGATTAATGTATAAGGATGTGTGCATTTAACTACTGCATAATATTTAAATTACGTTCACATAGGTCCATGCAAAAGGGGCATAAATCACACCGTGTGTCCTGAAAAAAATATTGCACCCTATACTTCAGGTGCACTTTGCTTGTAGGAATTTAAAGCTACATGCACCAAGTTTTATCCTAAATAACCTAAGATACAGTTTTATAATATCGGCTAAATGAAAATCACATATAGTTTATACTATACACATGAAAAAATTAATTAGTTTTGAGTAAAAAAAAAAAAAGATAATATTTTCAAGGACTGAATATTTTTTTTTCATCCATTTTATAAATCACATGAATATAAATGTTAGCCGAATGTGTTCAAGGAAATTGACAAATAACCACTACAAATTTTGTGTCAATATCTTTTATAGTTTTTAAGAAACATGCACCTGAAGTATGAAAAATCAGATTTTTAGGAAATCACGATCAAAGATTAAGCACCATTCTCAGGAAGTGGGCGTATCATTACGCCGCCATCTTTAAATTGACGAATTAAAGGACTTTAATACCAGCTGACAACCTATATTATATATATATATCGTTTTAAAGCTGAAGAATTATATAATTGTTTAACATTAAAAACAAAAAATGGATTTTTTGAAACCTATCGACCTCTCAGTGTCCTTAAAGCGATCACTCAGAGAAGAGTTTGGAAAAGATTTTACTAAAGTACATTGAAGTGTGTAAATATGTAATGAGATTTAACAAAAGGCACATAGAAGACCAAGCTCTTGTAAGATAGTTTGTAGAGTGTAGCGTTACAAGGAGGCTTTGTTGAAAATTAAAAAAAAAAAAAAAAAAAAAAAAAAAAAAAAACTGAAAAAAAATTCCTGTATATTTATTAAGTCGGAAGCTTCTCAGACCACCTAAGTTTGTACATTGCTTCCACTACTTATCATATGTAGGTAAAAATCATCAAGTTAAATTTAAAATGGTATAAAATAGAATCTTTTGTAATCAGCATACTAAAGAGATGAATCCGAGTTAAATAAGAACGTTTAATGTAACATATGTGAAACAACGAACACGTTCATGCGCACTCTAACTTTGCCCCCTGTCATTATGTATATCTGCCAAACATACCAGTAAAGCATGGTAAACGTAGCTTCAGGGGTTCACCAGCCTGCCACTTATTGCTGCTTGCTTTTATTGGTTAATCATTATTAACATTATCATATTCTACTTTCAAAATTAGAATGTTTATAAGATCCGTACCTCAAAAAGTATTATGTTTACTACTACTTCCGTATAGTGGGTAGAGGAAATATTGGAATGCAAACTTCCATATTGACAGTTCCTGAAAAAAATATAATAAATAGTCGAGATGATTTCACTTCTTACTCTTGTATCAACTAATTTATATTACAGACGCTCATTCCTGTATTACTTTATGTTAACTTTATTTCTCCTCAAACATTTTCTGAAATTGTTTTGTTGCAGACTCATTGTAGGTACAAAAATATATGGGAACTGAAGTAGAATTTAAGAGAATGAGTGTGTGGTGTTTTAGGGCTCGTCGACAGCGAGGTCATTTGGGCCCGAGTAGAATTTAAGAGACAGCCAACTCTTTTAAAAGAGGGTGGTTATGTAATGGCTTTGAAATTCAATTCTCTTTACAAAGTACAGGAAAAAAAACAGGGAAAATTAAGTAACGCTTCACAAAAGCATAATTATTTGATAATTCAAATCAATAACAAGGAATATCTCGGAATAGGTTAACTTTGAAAGAAAAATATTTTACATAAATTGTGTATTCAAACAGATCTCTGTTGTTTTATTAAAAGTTGTTGTCCACATCTTACAGTTTATTACTTATGCAAGGTCATTTAGATTGAAGAGATCTTCAGTGGTAATTCTCAGAAAATTGAAAATGTGCATTTGTTCGTCAGGAAAATATCATAAATATGTAGTAATTTAATTACGAGGGCTGTTCAGTAAAGAATGATTACAATTTTTTGACAACATGCCTTTACTCATCCTCATAATTTTGATGGTCCTTCTCAAAATAGTCTCCCATGCACGCTATGCACTTGTCCCAGCGTTTCTGCCAGTCTTCAAAGACATGCTGGAAATCATTTTTGAGAGATCCTTCAAAATCGTCTCCGCAGCTTTCACCACTGCTTCTGATGATGAATAATGCCTCCCACGAAGGCGTTTCTTCAAGTTAGGGAATATAAAAAGTCACATGGGGCTAAATCTGGAATATAGGGAGGGTGAGGAATGCACTTCACGTTGATTTTTGCAAGATATTCAGCAACAACATTGGCAATATGCGGCCGCACATTATCGTGGTGCAGCATCCAGCCTGCTTCACGGAAATGTTGTCTTTTGCTCCTAACATGTTTAATTTTCACTACTGTATTTGGTTGTCCAAATAGGCACTGTAACTCCAAGTTAGTCCGCATACTCCATCCGTCCAAGTCCTCTATCGCTCCAGATATATTTCTCAAAATCTTCCTTTCACACCGAAATAACCACTGTTCTCTGGTTATCAACGCCCAACTTTATAAATCATACATTATTATTGGTCTCAGTGCAGTTGTATATATTTTAATTTTAGTATTCCTACTGATGTTCCTTGATTTAAACATATTCTGCAAGGCGTAGAAACATCTGTTACCACTTGCTATTCTTTCTTGAATTTCCACTGATGTGCTACCGGATATGGGAAATTTAAAACTTACTTTCGAAGATTCCATATAGTCTATCCTGATGGATACCTATGTAAATGTGAAAGTGTTGAACATTTAATATTTAAATGTGATCTTCATTCCAAAGAGAAATATAATCTTATTCTACATCTTTCATATTGTAATACAGATCTTCAAGCATCGTTGATTAATTTATTCTTTAAAAGATGTTGTACTTCAGCCTTTAATGGCCAAATTTTTAAAACGTTATAACTATTATCATGTTCTATTATTTTGATCTTTGTATTTATATGTTTTTGTAACTAGAGCCCTAGCATACCTTTCTGGTAAAATATGGTTACTTCATTTAGAGAATAAATAATAGTAAATAACAATCGTATATTCGATGCAATGTTTTAACAACCATAAGCATCCACTTTAAGTTCAGAGATATAGCGTATTACATTTTTAGAGTTTCTGCTCCAAACTGAAATATATACTAGCATAATTTACTTATATTCAGTTGCAACACTCCAAAAGGAACCTAAAACACTTTACTGTGTCCACGTAGGTGGTTACTGAGTACAAAAAGAGCCGAAGTTACTTTTCTTGATCCACGTAAGTGGACAGAGAGTGCAAATTACTATAAAATGATTGGATTTCTGTTGACTAAGGATGATGCAGCTCAAATTTCTTTAAATCTGTCATCTTAACACTAATCATTTTAACTTCACAAGGGACAGCTAACTTCGAAGTTAACTCTGGAATTGAGCCTGGTTCAGCAAGTCTGAAGGTATGCTCTTGCATCCCATTTATAAAATTTCGAGCTTTTACAATACCAGGAAACTCTTTGTTGTAGGACACCTCCAGGAATTTTGATATTGAAACATTTTATTTTATTTATCTGGCTACTTTCCTTCCTTGTGATTCTACGGATAGTACATTCTTCTTGTAATGTGTTGGCTACCAGGAGTTGAAGTCAAGAATTTCTTCTTTAGTCACCATGTGAACCGTAAAAATACTTTTACAACTTGAGATAAATCTGTGTATACCATTGGCAAGAATATTCTGTAAATGTTCTTAATGTTCTCTTTACAACACTAAAATCTCGATCACAGGGCAGGTAGCTGTGCCTTCTTATTATAATGTATCTCAACCTAGTTTAATCATGCTGTAAACATCTGGGTGGGAAGGGAGACAGAGACAAAACGGTTAAGCTGTTGATTGGTTTAGCGAAGTTAATGGACGTTTTCTTTTATTTGCATACGTACGATAAACCCCTCCTTTAAGTACAGTACTGTAAGTAGTTTTCTGATCACTGCTCTGTACGAGCTAATTTCGGAGAGAGAAAAGTATGCAAATGTTTCGATTGTTATAAACATAATAACCTCACATTTTATCTTTCTGCTTCACATATCACATAGATGTGTTCTGTATACTATATACAGATTAGACAGAAGACAGGTGAAATTATACACACTATTAACTTATTATGTTAAATTAACCTGCATTTTATTTAACAATTACTAAAGGACACTGCTATTATATCCTATACCAGGCAGCTCTCTCACAACGAGGTCTGTATCGAGTTGAATGCTGACAAACCCAAGCACACTTATGTATATGCAATTTAAAATCAGTAAACTTTTTATAATGGGACAGGCCGGTGCTTCAGCCGAAACAAAACACAATCGAGACAAACCTTTAAAAAGTGGCGAGAGGCGAATGATCACGGTGCTTTAAAAAAACGGAATCGTCTATAAAAACTTTATAAAGAAACTGGTGATCTTGGTGTTTCCGCAAGTAATGTACATAGTGTTAGAATGGAACAGCAAGAATCCGGAACTATAAGAACATCGCGAAAATCACGTAAATGCAAACAGCGCGTGGAGAAATACGACGATTTTACGAAAAGTGCTATACGTAGTAAGGTTCATGATTATTTTTTCAGAAATGAAGCAACTCATAGATTTAATAAGTTGATGTGTAACCCAACTCTATTTATTTTCAGTCTAGAAGTTAGCACTGCTATATATACTGCTAGTGTACAAAACTTATGTACGTGCATGTAGCGTCTAGCACGTGGCGAGTAGAGTCAGCTCCGCCTTGTTGTTTACAGCAGGATTAAACTAGCCTGAGATAGAGTATAGAAAATACTCCTGTATTGTATCAGTTATTTCTGTTGTTACTAATATGAAATGAAATCTGTAGTGTTTAACGCCCGCTTTTACTACATACGGCACCGCAGGCGGTGACACTGGTGATACATGAGATGAAGATGGAGCACCGGTGGAATGAGATGGCGGGGGAAACCGGAGATCCCGGAGAAAACCCGCCCCAGCGCCGTGTTGTCCACTATAAATCTCACTTTGCGGTCATCTGGAATTAAACCCGGGACGCCTTGGTGAGAGCCAAGCGGTCTAACCGCTGAGCCACTGCGCGGCCTTGTTACTAATATCGGCATTAGCCGGATTACAAAATGATTTGTATTTTGGCCAGCACAAACCAACATAAAGGACAAGGGGAGTTTCTGAACAGAGCAAGGACTAGTGTTACACGTTGTGACAACAATTTACTGCGGACTTGAGGGGTTTTCATACAAATTCATGCATGCATATGCTCGCCTCGGTAGCGTAGATGGTAGCGTGTCTGCCTCACGTTCAAGAGATCCCGAGTTCGAATCTCCGTTAGGATGAGTTATCTGTATAATGTGTTTTCCGGGGTTTCCCTTATCCTGAAACCCGAATGTCGGGTAACTCTAAGCTCCATGGACCCCGGACTCATTTCACCCATATACTTTAAAATCACTTCATAAGAAACGTTTTAAAACTAAATCAAATGAGCTACTCTTCGTCCATATGTCATATCCAATACAGAAATTTTTAAATCTTGAGTTTACATAAAATGGTGATCTGGTCTTGAAATGCTTCTGTATGTTTATGTATTTATTGTAATTCTTGCGGCTAATAAAGATTTTATCCTATCTTATCTTATTACTTTTCAAAATTCTTAACTGAAGAATGTTTTTATTCTGCACAAGAGTTTTTTAGTTAGTTTTCTCTTCTGCTGTATGATGTATTATGTTCTTACACATTTTTTTTAATTATTATATTATCTATTTCTTGTAATCACATATTTTTTGTATATTTTTCTCCTGTTATTATGTAAATGTTATTCTTTATATTGTGTCGACGTGTCCATTATCTTGTACAAGATAAGATGAATATGATGAGTAAAGATGAATATGAATTTCATTCACCGTCCGATATGACTTAACGTTGGGGGTCGTAAACTACCAAAAAGAAATGTATATAAAAATTGCCGTATAATAAGATGAACTCAATTAGTATAAAAATTCGACATGAGGGGTTTCTGCCCCAAGCGATTCGTTTATTTTTATTGGTTTCTGGAGATTATTTCCGGAAAACCCTTAAGGTGTAATATGAATATGCTCTAGGCAGGTGGTAGCCAAAGTTTGATAGAACTGAATGTTTTCCCTCACGAGTAGATCAGTTGACGGTTGTCTGAGCGTCAAACATTTTGCTATTATCTTAACGAAATCAAGTGAATGCAGATTAACAGGAAGTGTTGGGATAAAACTGAGAGGGAAAGTGAGTAAGACAGGTGGATGGCCATTGGACGAATCAGAAGATGAAGAGCATGGTTTCTGGTCCAGGAGTGGGAGGGAGGTGTGGTGTATCTGTCAAGATGAGGAGGGGATGATGGCGGGCGTGGTGGGGGTTGTGTGGAGCGTGCTCAGAAGCCAGTATTGGTGTAGGTTAGGAGCCCATAACAGTTGCGACAGACAGAGGAACTAGTACTACTTCAGTGATGGCACTGTACCTGGAATCAGGTAATTGTTCGTAAACTGTGTGTGTTTTTGTCGAGTGAGAGTGCACCAGTCGACCACTGCGAATGCTTACAACTCCGAGGTAACGTACCCACCTACTACATTCAATTGTTTTCACTTCGGTAGCGTGTTGTTGTTTCTTATGAGATATTCACGTCACAGATGTCGAAACCTATGACATATGAGTGAACACCTCGTTTTGTAATTTAATAACACGTGCGGAAAAAAGTAATTTCTTTCATAATATTCAAATTTCTCTACTCATTTTGTTTATAAATTGTTCATCGATGGAGATGCAGCTGATTATACTGCTAGTCAAATCTTTAAAACTCTGGCCGCTCTATGCTGGCTTTTCTGAACAATACTAAACAAACAAAAGAAGAGTGACTTAACACACTGAACAGTAAACCAATAACTATGAACATTTGGAAATTATTAATACCATCCAAAAAATTATTTTACATTAATTGTGCGTTTCAATAGATATAGTTTATAAGTAGTTAAGTATTTGTGTATCTCTTTGTTTACCTTATTACATAAAATCCCTTTAGAATGTACAAGATCTCACATGCTATTTTCAAAAATTTTTAAGATATGCATTTTAGTAGTCATGCACGTAAGTTACACGTAGATGTTATTTTAATGAAAGTTGCTTCAATATTTTTTTTAGAAAATAAAAAGAAATTAATAGCGAAGCATTTTCCTTAAAATGGGGTGACTGAAAAATTTTGTTTCACTTTTTTTTTATTTTTTTTATTTTAATTCCACCCTTTCCCAGGTTTTGGCATATCTCGTATACGTTTAGGCATAAGTACATAATAAATTTAGAGTCGTTTTCCATTCAATTTATAATTATTTATTCCATCTCAATTTATGAATATATTTTAAGACGTTTCTTTATCCTAACTCCCAGAAACTTGTATTTATTTTGCTAAAATTTAATCTATATCTTTGTTATCCATTTGTAAGAAAACAGTTTTTTATATAAATTTGATGCGCTTCATTCATATAACTTTGCAAATCCAATTACGTTTATTTTTTATCAATTTTACAAGCTATTTTACAAACAACTTACGTGTATAGCTAACAGTAATTAACGTTAATCGACATAAACTTTTACAGAAATGGTTGCATTACACTTTACGCTGTAGGTCCAAGGAAATACAAGAAATTAAAGTGATAGTCAAATGTTTAAAAAGCGGGTTGCTATATGCTGGTTTTGGGGTTCCTCTCTCTCTCTCTCTCTCTCTCTCTCTCTCTCTCTCTCTCTCTCTCTCTCTCTCTCTCTCTCTCTCTCTCTCTCTCTCTCTCTCTCTCTCTCTCTCTTTTTTTTTTTTTTTTTTTTGTAATCTACGTCCTTTTAACTTTTTAAGTAATATCGGACGATGAATGGAATGTGTGAAATGATGCTCAAATGAGTCCAGGGTCCATGGAGCTTAGAGTTACCCGACATTCGTCTTTTAGGATAAGGGAAACCCCCGGACAAATCTTTATCCATATAACTCACCCTGACCGAGAATCGAGCTCGTGAACGTGAGGCAGACACGCTACCGAGGCGGGTATCTCTTTATTTGACAAACCCAAGAAACGAAGGAATGGGGACCAAGTACTTTAAATGTTGTATGGTAAATTACTAGAGCATTATTTAATTTTTTTTATTTTAATTTTAAGGTAGACGTCTTTTTTTATTGCTACCTGTTTTTGAATATTTGACTATCAGTTTGGTTTCCAGTATACGTCTTCTTGCTTTTTTTATTTATTTATTTATTTATTTTTATCCGAATGTACGTTGTTTTACATATATGTTTTGTTTTATATATATTTTTATCTTAAAAATTAACTATCTGGGCTCCAAAGTAATATAGAACCAAACAAATAAAACGGAAAAATGAATAATGTTCAACATATTTATGGAAATAATGTCCATTTTTTTCTTCATCCAATTTGCAATGGGCAAGGGATTAGGTATTAATAGGAAAATCACAAAAGGGCAAACAGGACCCTTGGAGGTTGCTAAACTTAAATATGACGTTTGATGTTTATGTTACACTTTGAGTGTTCCTCTTGAAATTAAACAAAACTTTATTTTCTTTACCTTGAAACCTCAAAACATGTATTTCCGTCAATATCTCATATCTAATTCCGGGTGAAATAAATCTATTTTATGTACATATTAAGTGGTATATAAAGTTTCAAATGTTTACGCTAAAATGTACTTGCAGTGAACGTTTATGTGAGTGATCAAACGCCGAGTGCAATACAAGACCTGAACCCGCAAGGCACACAGGGAAACAGTGAAAACAACTGAAGTCAGTAATTCTTTTTGCCTATACTTGCTTCACATGGCAATAGTAAAATTGATATATTAGGTATGCAGATATCAAGACAACGTAGAGAAGAGTAAAATGAAAAAGTCAAATCACTACTCAATAGTTTTTATTCCTCCCTTTCTTTATTTATTCCGTATGTACTGCGAACAAACTATACTAAATATGGAAATTAATTGTTCTTTCACGCTAGCCGTGTGTAGGACGAACTATGAAAGGGTAGGCCAGACTAAAAAGTTCAATGTCATAGCTTCGATCCGTGGTTCAAATCCTGGCTATGGCAATGAATTATTCAGTCTAGCTCTACCCTTTCATATACTAAATATGTTTTTACGAGTTTTGTTTGTAGTTTCATTTGCATAGCCCCTTTAATTTTTAAATCGCATCGAGGCTTTTGACTTGAAACTCGCTTATTGTAGATGTTTAATGCTGATTGCTATTAAATACATTCAGAAAAATAATTACAGAGTCTGTAAACAATATGAAGTGATTGTAATTAAAGTGAATTCATTCAATCTAACCGGAAACAGAACCAATAGTCAATTCTGTTACCCTCTTGTGTTTTTTAAATTTTACGTCCTCCAACGTTAATTCATATCGGACGGTAAATGAAATGGGTGAAATGATGCTCAAATGTCTGCAGGGTCCATGTGGCTTAGAGTTACCCGACATTCATCTTCAAGGATAAGATAAAACCCCGGGAAAAAACCTTATCTAGGTAGCTCACCCTGACCGAGATTCGAACTCGGGACCTCTTGAACGTGAGGCAGACACGCAACCATCTACGCTACCGAGACGGGTATGTGTGTGTGTGTGTGTGTGTGTGTGTGTGCGTGTGCGTGTGTGAATAGCGTAACTCAAAAACAAAAAGTAAGATAAAAACCAAACATAACTTCGACCCAAATTATTAAGGAAAATACCTCCCACACAATCTACATGAAACATTTTTGAACCTTTGTTCATTATGATTTTGATTAAAATACATTCGTAAATTTTAGATATTTACATATCAAAATGTATTTATGTCTTGAATTTTCTGAAAATAGTTTAGTCCTTTTCATTCAGAAGAGATTTTGTATACCTTTGTGTAACGAGTAAATTAGCAGAGATAGATATGTGGTCTACAAAGACCTTATAAAAACCATAATTTATTTTATATACTTTTTGTTAGTATCAGTGATTTCCAAGATATCCCCTATGACTACTTTGAATTTGTTAATATCCTTTACTTTTTTGAAAGTACTTGCGCTATGCAGTTGTTTCGCGCATGTCCTGGAAACAGCACGGAATTTCAAAGCCAGCATACAGCGTAGTACCCCTTGGACGTAAAGAAAAAAATTTCTGCAAATACAAGAATAAGGAATTAGAACTCATATCTAACATTCGCGTAATTTTCAAACTACATTAGAACACTTAAAAGTGACTTGCGGGTGCTATCTAAGCATTCCTTGAATTCAGAAAGCCTTACACTATTTTATAGACTAAAAAGAGGAAAAGGTGATTTTTTGAAAATGTTTATGAAAATTCAATCATGCATAACCTTAAGAAACAACCCTAAAAATCGTATATTCTTACGAAACATTGTATATACTATTCCGTCATATGACGTCCAAGTTAAAATGCCCCAAACCGATATGGATGGGGTATAGACGTCCTGCGCATACATGCATTTAATGCTCATTTAACGTCAATTATTTTAATCTTCCTATTTTAAATTAGTTCTATAAGGGATGTAAACGTACCCTTAAAGGTTTCTTTTTGAATTGTACACTTCCAAACCTCGATAAACACCCAAGGGCACATCTGCAGATTCACACCAAATAATATTGGTTTCCTTGCAAACTTCTTTTTCGCAACACACTAGACATTTTCGAAATGGTTGCGACTTTTTTGGTTGTGGGTTGTACCCTTTTAGGAAAGTGTTTTCGGGGTGATGTGGTGAATTTCTTACCCCTTACATCTGAGTATTATAATACTCAATTAGGTTACGAGCTCTTTATACGTGCAAGTACAGGTAGGTGAATGTCTTGCATGAATTTACAGCTCTGAAAATTACTAAACAATTGTGCATGGTTACATCCAGTGGTATAAAATTACTTTTTTACCATTTAACTGTTTTTCGTAAAGAGGGATAGCTAGTAATAGCTGATCCACATCACCCATATTTGACCCGCCACTACCCCAAACAATGGAGTAGCTAGCATGTCATCTGTAGACCAATACACGTCACTGCTACGTATGTCTTAAAGATCTTCATAATCGTACAACAAATATTCCAGATTTTCTACAGTAATATCAGAAGCCTGTATACATCATACCCAAGGTAATTTATTTGCTATATTACCGGGATAAGCCATAGTTAACATTGAAATTTAATTTCAAATGTGTCATTCATTTAGCTCTTGATAGCTATAAGAAATCACTCTGTACACAGAGAGAGTATAAATAACTAAAATACTGAGCCAAAACAGCTGCATAAGGCTACCAGAAACTTTGGTTGAGAAACACTGTAATAGCAGATGCTGACAGGGAGTTTTCTTTCCAGTGTAACGCAACATATACTCGTATGATTATCGCTTGGTATAGCATAAATAAACTAAACTTGAACCGGAGAAGTCACTTGCGTAGCTATACATATATACATTCGTTCCTATACACACAAAACAAAATGATTCAAATATTAGGCGCGTTCGGCACAAAGAATGGCTTTTGCTACAGTGAAACAAAGTAGTGAAATTTCGACGATTTATTAATCCAGTCTCCACTTTATTATTACTGTAGATGTATACTGCCTTTAATGGGTTTTAAACCAGTTTTTGTTTCGTTTAAATAATTTAATAAATACGGAAGATACGGAATTATATTTATGATGCATTTTTACAGCATTTAACAATTTAAATGTCTTGTTCTGTTTATTGGGTATCCGTTTCCGGCCCTTAAGGGTTTAAATGGCCATCGGTGAAGCGGTTAAGAAACAACCCTAAAAATCGTATATTCTTACGAAACACTGTATATACTATTCCGCAATTTCAAACAAATTGTATTTATAAATATGCGGTTCCCTTAGATAACACTCTGCACTATGCAGTTGCTTTTACCAACTGATTGGTTGCGTTTTGTAAATTTGTAAGATTTTCCAAGGTTATATTTAGCTTTTATGTCTAACAACAGTGTTTTTGTTTGTAAAATGATGCCCAACTAAACGTGGCACTTCTGTATACCACGCAAATGCGAATCGATGCACCTGATATGTTCTGAAACGTCTCAGTTCTTGGCAATAATTTTAAGATTAAGTGGTTGCAGATAAATTAGACTACTTTAAACTCATTTAAGGCTTACAAAGTTTTAAAATATGAGACATAATCTAATATCGGCCTCCCGCATAATAAACGAGAGCACAGATAGCAACTGTTTGAAGCAGGCTTTCGGCTACCGCACAGTATTTCAATGATCCTGTGTTTCAAGGATAATTAGATAATAGATAAATACAAATTGTTTATTCATTCCCTTCTAGCCCGCCTCGGTAGCGTAGATGGTAGCGTGTCTACCTCACCTTCAAGAGGTCCCGAGTTGGAATCTCGGTCAGAATGAGTTACCTGGATAAGATTGTTTTTTCCGGGATTTTCCTTTATCCTAAAAGGCGAATGTCGGGTAGCTCTAAGCTCTATGTACCCTGTGCTCATTTGAACATTTCATTCATGGTCCAATATGACTTAACGTTGGAAGTTTTCTCTTATCCTGAAAGATGAATGTCTGATAACTCTAAGCTCTATGTACCCTGTACTCATTTGAACATCATTTCATTCATCGTCCGATATGACTTAACGTTGGAGGTTTTCTCTTATCCTGAAAGATGAATGTCTGGTAACTCTAAGCTCTATGTACCCTGTACTCATTTGAACATCATTTCATTCATCGTCCGATATGACTTAACGTTGCAGGTTTTCTCTTATCCTGAAAGATGAATGTCTGGTAACTCTAAGCTCTATGTACCCTGTACCCATTTAAACATCATTTCATTCATCGTCCGATATGACTTAACGTTGGAGGTTTTCTCTTATCCTGAAAGATGAATGTCTGGTAACTCTAAGCTCTATGTACCCTGTACTCATTTGAACATTTCATTCATCGTCCGATATGACTTAACGTTGGAGGTTTTCTCTTATCCTGAAAGATGAATGTCTGGTAACTCTAAGCTCTATGTACCCTGTACTCATTTGAACATCATTTCATTCATTGTGCGATATGACTTAACGTTGGAGGTTTTCCATTATCTTGAAAGATGAATGTCTGGTAACTCTAAGCTCTATGTACCCTGTACTCATTTGAACATCATTTCATTCATCGTCTGATATGACTTAACGTTGGAGGTTTTCTCTTATCCTGAAAGATGAATGTCTGGTAACTCTAAGCTCTATGTACCCTGTACTCATTTGAACATCATTTCATTCATTGTGCGATATGACTTAACGTTGGAGGTTTTCTCTTATCCTGAAAGATAAATGTCTGGTAACTCTAAGACCTATGTACCTTGTACTCATTTGGACATCATTTCATTCATCGTCCGATATGACTTAACGTTGGAGGTTTTCTCTTATCCTGAAAGATGAATGTCTGCTAACTCTAAGCTCTATGTACCTTGTACTCATTTGGACATCATTTCATTCATCGTCCGATATGACTTAACGTTGGAGGTTTTCTCTTATCTTGAAAGATGAATGTCTGGTAACTCTAAGCTCTATGTAACCTGTACTCATTTGAACATCATTTCATTCATCGTCCGATATGACTTAACGTTGGAGGTTTTCTCTTATCCTGAAAGATGAATGTCTGGTAACTCTAAGCTCTATGTATCCTGTACTCATTTGAACATCATTTCATTCATCGTCCGATATGACTTAACGTTGGAGGACGTAAATTACAACAACAAAATCCTTTCTTTGCTCTGGATTCAATTAGTATACATCTATTTCATTACAGTAGTCATTTTAATAGACTTTTACTTCGTATCTAAAACATATTAGCTGCAACTTCGATTTGTAGGTCCTTAATTTTGCCGATTCAAATATAATATGAAGTGTGTCTACCGATCTTACTCTAGGTTTCGTGTATAAATTTTCAAATCCGAATTGCAGCGGTTCATCAAAAATAAATAAATAAATAAATAAATAAATAAATAAATAAATAAATAAATAAGTAAATAAGAAACTTTCTCGTCTAAATTAGCTTTAATTTAGCAGGAACTTCAATTAAAATAATTTTTTAATTTAAAGGTTGAATTACTTTATTTTTACCAATATAAAGCCAAATGACGGCCTTAGCTGTTAATATTTAAGACAAGTTTACATAAAATCTAACTGTATTTTCTTGTACCCTAGAGATGCATTACATTTAAAATCAGTAAATAACAGAAATTAGTAAGCAGTAGATATGCAACTTGTAGATAATATAATTTGTTTAACGAAAAGGCGCGTAAAACAAAATCAGAAGTGAAAAATGGACTTGGCCGGGAACTGCAAAACAGCCATGCATGATTCGTAATCCGACTGTAATTTTTCACATCTGATTCTGTTTTACAAGCTTTAGTGATGTTATATTATCTCTTTTCAGAAACTGTGCGGACAATGTTTTTGGTACTGTGCAAATTTTAAGTTAGTGACTAGAGGTATCACTTTACTTGTTGATTAAGCTTTAATTAACTTCTAATTTTCTTATTTTAATAGTTTATTATGTGACTAAGGCTAAATTTCTCAAACGCTGTCTACGATGTATGCCATTCCGTTTACTTATTCCATACATTGTTTTCCTAACGAAATTTTATTTTTATTTTCCATAAAATTTAGTCATTTTGTAGGGGGCCTGAATCGTTCTTCAGTTGTTAGTCATGGCTATTAGAATTACGATTATGTTTGTACATATAATATTTCTATCGATCCTTTTAAATACATAAAATGAGTTTGAAAGAGGATTCAAACTTCAGACATTTTAACTACAAAAACAATTCGGTATCTGTCAGAGAAAAACCAGTAAATATATCAAAGTGTTTATATAAATTATTGCTTGTATAGAGTATTTAAAACGAATTATGATTGTACGGGCTTGTTTTTATGAAAAGTCGAAAAGCGGAAAACTGATAATTGACTCTGTTTTGTTTTTTTATTATTTTATATATCTATGAACTTCGGCTTATTTTAATAAAATAATATGTTTTTCAAACATATTAGATAAAATGTGTTTTGTAACAGATCTGTTTCGTGCTAAAGTGTGTGCTCGGATTCCAAGTCACGGCATGTACAGTGCGATCCATATAAACCCGAACCATTTCAATAGGCTATAACTTCTGAACCAATAATGGGAAACACGTACAACTTTGGGAGAATATAATACACAATTGGGAGATTACATTACACTATTTACATCTCAGATAAAATGTTGGAAATGTCCTCCATCAGCATCTATACATGTTTGTACTCGTCTCACCATATTCTCTGAAGTTTTATGGAGAGTATCCTCGCTAATGTTACTTATTTGGTTCGAATGGATTCCTTGAGAACATCAATTGTCCGTGGCCTATTCTTGTACACTCTATTTTTTAGATACTCCCACAAGAAAAAATCCGATGAGGTTAGGTCAGGGGATCTGGGGGGCCGCAGACCTTTTGAGATTATTCTATTATCAAAGAAACTGGTTACAAGTTCCATGGTGTCATTAGATGTGTGGCACGTTGCTCTATCTTGCTGGAAATAACCTTCTCTTAATTCGATATCATCTCTGAAAAACTTCAGAGAATATGGTGAGACGAGTACACTGGAGAACACTTCCAACATTTTCTCTGAGATGTAAATAGTGTTATGTAATCTCCCAATTGTGTATTATATTCTCCCAAAGTTTCACGTGTGTCCTATTAATGGTTCAGAAGTTATGGCCTATTGAAATGGTTCAGGTTTATATGGATCGCACTGTATAATGAGCTAAAATTGGTGATTGTCTGTGGGTAACAAAGATAACATTTTCTTTAAATCATTACACAGTTCTGTCGTGTCAATGTGGGCGTGAGATCGGCCGTCGAATTGGCAGACCTTCATCCTTTATGAACTATCAACTGCTGAGTTTGTGAAAGCGTGAATCACTGTTACTTTAGGTAATTATTTAATATTTCGATAATGGACGAACTATATATATATATATATATATATATATATATATATATATATATATATATATATGTCGTTAAAGAATTTTTAAAAATACCGAAAATTCGAAAAGATCTTCATACTCGTCTTTGAAAACGTGCTGGGTTCTGTACCCAGCTTTGTATTTCCGACTTTCCTTTTTGCATTGACCCGCGCGCGTGCAGTTTCGATATAAATATTTGAAGATACAGCTTTATTACACGTTAGCTACATTGGGTTTGAGGAGCCAGTCAAACGTTTTAAGAGTTGGTTGCTAAGTGGTCGCTTTGAATCCATTGTCTTTGTATGCCAAGAAGAAATACATAAGAAAAACGATCAGCTATTTCCTATTTAACAGAAGTATTAGTATTTGAAAATTCAAACCAATAATAAAGAATATCTCAGAAATGGTTAACGTCACACAAATTCTTATTTGGTCTGAGAATGTGTGCTTTAAGAAGATATACGTTTCTTGTCTCACTGATATGTTTGATCGATTATCTGTATATGAAAAGTCATTCAGAATGAAGAGGACTTTAGAGCGCATTCCCCCAAAAGTTCAATATTTTAAATACACGTAAGATATTTGATCAAAATCGTTTAGAACATTTTTGAGGAACTAAGATTAGTTTGGCTGTGGAAAGTTTCCTGAAAATCTTCGTGTCGCAGTTTTGTATTACTTGTTCAATGTAGCAGTACAAAAAGGAAAAAATGAATTAGAATATTGGCAGATATTACTTCATTGTTTTTGTAAAATCTTATCGTTTGGTTGCAAGTTCCATGGCGTCATTACTCAATCTTGCTGGAAGTAACCTTCTCTCAATTCGATATCATCCAGCCGCTCCACAAATGTCTTGAAGATACCCATATAAACTTCAGTGTTTACAGTCGTATCAAAGAAAATTAAGGCATTTAAGACTGCCAAATGTCAACAATGGTCAGTGTTGTCAGTTCTCCCAGAGCCACAAATTTCTATATTCTATGAGCTTTCAAAGGGAGAATATGGTCTATTGAAATAGTTCAGGTGTATATGGATCACAGTGTATTTTCGTTTTCAGTTTATGATGTTCACACATATACACACAGATATTTTATTTATTTATTTATTTATTTTTCCTAGTCGAGGCTTCCTAATGTGTTGAATCTAGTAATCAAAGTTTTGGGTGGAGTACTCTTGCGTGTACAGAACGTAAATATTGAGTTTGGTTTGAGAGGTCATCTTGAAATTCATATATTGTTGTTTTGTGTGTGTGACGTGAGCAATGGCATGTGCTTTAAAGGTTTAAACTGCGAGCCAGCTTGTTCCTCTCTTGAGCGTGTTTGACATTTCCTTATCCTCGCAATATGGCTTCACTACGGTTGCGTTTTGGTTCCTTTTCGGGGAAAACGTGGTGGTCGATGACGTCATGTGTTGCAGAAGAAACAGGAAGCCTCAGTCATCTTGAATCTATCTCTCTCGCTCAACAACCCCTCTAGGTTACTGCCCTTACCATC
Organism: Mantis religiosa; assembly: GCA_030765055.1. NCBI lineage: Eukaryota > Metazoa > Arthropoda > Insecta > Mantodea > Mantidae > Mantis > Mantis religiosa. Next base: position 15,437,483 of record CM060958.1, read on the forward strand.
CCTTCCGCCTTAGCAAGAAGGTATGTAACCGCTGTGGAAAACATCCACATCTCTCTTTCCGAAAACAGACCTTGTCTCTATAAAGGAATGCGCTTCATATTCAAATGTTGCATTCTTTGTTTCCTAAGTAAATATTACTTTTTTGTAATATCTGATTTCAAGACATGTCTTCCTTCAATTAATTCATTAACAGAAAAGTGGTTAAGAAAAATTTGCCCATGTAATTCATTAGTTTTTTTCTTTATGTTCAATAAAATATGTGAAAACAATTTTGATTTACTATTGCTTTTTACGGTTTTTTCAAGTCTTTCAAAAAGTACCTGGCTAAGTTATTTATCACATTTCGAATGCTTGGAAACCCTCGTCCCTGCGGACCTCGTATTCCCCATATGCATTCTCGACCTGATAAGTTCTTACTACGCAAGTGGTACGCAATATACTATATCCGCTTGTTTTTCTAGTTCCTAGTAATCTAAATATTGATTTTAATCACAAAATTGAATTATAACGTTTTAAGGGTATGTATGATTGAAATTTCATGCACATTTTCCAAAAATCACCTTTTCGTATTTTTAGTCTATAAAATAGTGTAAAGCTTCCTGAATCCAAAGAATGCTTAGATAGCATCCGTAAGCCGTTTTTAAATGCTCTAATCTTGTTTGAAAGTTACGTGAATGCTAGTGTTTGATATGAATTCTAATTCTTTATTCTTGTAAATATTCTCGGTATTGAAAATGTCAGTATCTTTCATAATTTAAAATGCTCCTTGCTTCGCAGTTTTAGTATTAGACAAATGAAACTTGCTACACACGTTCACAGAGACATAGTGAATAGAAATTGCCATGGGTTTTATTGTCAGATGCATTTAAAGCACAGTTTCTTCACTTCAAAACACAACAATTTCAAATTTTGGGGAAAAAAGCCGTATTCATAGCTTTGAAAATTTCTGGAACCTAAAGCTATTGAGACACAGAGAAACCTAGGGAAAGTTCAAAACATGGATGTATTGGGAACCTGTTGTTAAAATATTAGACCAAAGTTTAAGTTAATTTATCGCAAGGGGCTTCTTAGGCGACGTAACGAAATATAAATAAATTTGACCATATTTTCGAAACTATCAAAGTGAGCTTAACAAAATTTGGGCTGTATCATATTTGCACGAACTTACATCTGTGATATAAATCTTAAAAAGCTAGCGTTATTCCTTTAGGATTTCAAATTTTCAGTCATAGGTATCCTTAAACAACGGGGTTGTTTATAGTGTAAGAATGACCAAAAATCTATCAAAAGAAACACAGTAAATGAGCTGTGACATAAACAGCCTGATCAATAACGACGAATAACTTCTATTAGTACATATATTTAATCTTCCGCAATTTACAGTTCTGTCAAACTAGCGGTGCCAGATGCATTCTGATTGTGGCCTTTTGCTACAGTAATATAAAATAATAAAAGAGGACGTAGTTCATGCTGAAGGATGCTCAACCTCCGTGACTATGTAACCGCCCCCACCCCCCACACTTGCACACTTGCTGAGATCCGTGGTTCAAATCCCGGCCGTGACATTGAATTTTTCATGTTGACTCTTATCCATCCAAAACCTTAGCCTATTTATGGCTAGTATGAAGAAATGATTAATTTGCACCAGTTAACTTAAATACCAAGTTAATTAGGGAACTGTCGATATCAGTTTTCTCGATTCTCGATACCCGATACTTCAATACTCGATACTCGATATCGTCATTTCTACTTCTAGTTTCAATACAAAATATAATGTTGGTAGAACTGTGCAATGTCAATGAAATTAAATAGGTGTACATATTTAATGAGACAAAACTTAAAACCATCGGTATTCTTATTTTTAAGCTCTACATTAGACATTTAAAAGCAAAACAGTCAACTTTTAGAAGTTTTTGTCCAAAAATACTAGCATTTTCACTGTTTCGTGGTCAAGTCTACTTCTTTTTCTGTCACATGTGAGTCCTGCTGTACTAAATAGTCTTTCAGAGAAAACTGTTGCAAGAGGAATGCACCAAATTTGAATTTATTTTCCAGTAATGCAGTACACTAGAAAGAGGAGGTGAGATATGTAGTGAACTGTTAACTGACAGTTGACACACGATTATTTTCTTATATAATGTTACTGTACAGATACCACATTCCTGATAATTTCTCGGGCTTTGTAATGTTCTACTTGCAGCAATAATATTTTATGATTTTAAAATCAAATAAAAATTGTAGAATTACCACTGATGTAACGAAAAATATTCGACGTAATTTTCTGAAGTATCGTTCGATATCGATACCATGAAAGTATCATGAGTATCGAGATATCGCAAGTATCGAGGAGCCATTCCTACTGTTATACTAAAGAAATAAACAACCACAGGCGCGAGCACGCGCACACACGCACCTGTATCCAAAAATGTATTTTCTTGTTTTCCTTTGTTATTCAGTGGTTCTCAAAAATATACTTCTGGTGAAATATCGATACCGAATTTTTGGGTGGAGTATAAGAACCTTCGTTTCCCACTAGGTGCGTGGTAGTAAAATTAAAATTTGATTTTTCATGTTAAATCTCCATGCAGAATTGTGATTTCCATTCTGTATGTATATTAAATATGTGAATGCCTTATCTCATACAGGTACGATACATCAGGACCACGGCAGCAGAGACAGTATCTGCAGCGCAGCAGGACTTATGAAGGACACGAGATCCTGCAGCAACAGGGAAAACGAAGGTGGCGCCGGTAGTCCCTCTCCACCAACCTCTATGGCGGCAGGACCGTTCTCTCCGGCATTCCGTCCAGGAGCACCACCAGGACTCTCGCCTTTATTAGATCCTGGCCAGCTATTCCACGGTACTCCTACCGCGGAGTCTATCCTAGCAGCACAGCGAGCGGGGTTACTGGGTAACCCTCTGGGGTTTCCCGTCAGTCTGCATGCGACCCTCGCCTCTAGACCGGCGATGTTCCAGCGTGGAGGAGCACAGAACACGGGGGCCAATACCTTCTGGAGCCCCAGTCCGGCGTCTCCGACACAGCAACCCAGGAACAACAATAACAACAACAGGGTACAGAGAAAGAAGCAGCAGAATAGTTCGGTGGCGAGGAAGAATCAGGCCAACAGTGTCAAGAAGCGAGGCGGTACAATGGGACGCAAAGTGGAAGTGGCGGAGTCGACCATCATTGAGGTGGCTGCAGCAGCTATGACAAAGATAACGGCTTCAGCTCCTTTGTCTCCCCCCACATCAGGTGAGACATCTAGTACTAAATTACATTGTCATTTAGCCAAGTCTTATGTGATTCACTCAAAAACAGCTGAATCATTTGTCGTGAAATTTGTGTACATGTAAACTTTGAATGAAAATCTGAAAACAAATGCAGAAATTGTGCGTTTTGCTTTTACAGCATTGATACTGCTCTTAGATTTACTAATATCTGCAATATTTGCCAATCAGTGCGACTTTTGAAGCACTCCTAAACACAGTACTGTAATACACATTCCAGTTTTCAATGTTTTTCTCAATTTTTTTTATCATTTTTCGTTACATAAAATGCTTCATCTATTAACTTCTAATTTTCATCAAATCTTCACGGATATTCCGTAAAATATAAAAATACCAAAATTCAATAGAGGTTATCTTTCTATTCTAAAACAGCTTCTTTTAATTTTTTAAAAAACTGCAAATTGGAGCGGTTGTCTAATGATCTGTTAAAGACAAAATAGAATCGTTAATGCGAGATATAAAGTCGTCTAACATGCAGGGCATATTAAATGAGTAATTACGATTAAATTGATTAAATCTAGAACCAAAACATAAGTATCTCTGAAACAGCTGTATCTTGCTGATTGAAATTTTGTATGTGATAGTTATAAGATAATTTCAGGTCATTCATATTGAAATTAAGGATTTTTTTTTTTTTTTTTTTTTTTTTTAGGATTTTAAGAGGTTCGTTGCCTGATTATGACATCTTGGTTACTTTCCCCAATTCCGAAGATTCTTAATGGAGCATAAAATAAAACATAAATCAAAATGTCGTCCTTGTTATTCAGTGGTTTTCTTTACATACTACGTAGTAAATGGTTATAAGTGCAATATTTTTGACAAGTTTTCGATAGCATGGATATTTAATGAAATTATCACTATTCTTTGTTGCTATTAAGCCTAGAGATTCTTCACTTCTCTATTCCTTTCTCCTTGTCTCTTTTATCATGTTTTCCTTTCTATCCCTCCCTCTTTCTCATGTTCACTCTTTCCCTCAATCTCTCAACTCCGATATTATGTAATGATTTAAAAACCGGCGGTAAAAGTGATTTTGCTAGGATACAATAAACATTAAACTAGCGAATGAAATGACTTAAGCAGTGGCATCTAGTGCTAACATTTGAAAGATCGTGGATTTAAAATCCTTATATCGATATTTGTTTTTTGTTTTTCATGTTTTATCTCAGTTGCCAGATATATTTGTGTATGTATTGCACACTGAAAAGCATAATAATCCAGGTCCTTAGAACTTTTGCGTGCTATTTAAGCTTTAACTTATATTTCACGTTATTTATTTGTTTATTTATTGAATTTTAATCTCGCCTAAATGTCATGGCCATATCAGGACCGTTACGTATGTTCCTTGATTTAAATAAGCCAGTGTACGTCAGACAAATGACCTACTTGTTTAGTCGCCTTCTTGAATCATGCACTTCAGGAACTACTGTTATTCTTTGCGCGTGCGCATAGTTATTATGATGCTGGACAAATGGTCTCAGTTGCGTAGTCATCTCATATAGTTTACTTAAGTAACTTATTATTAAAAGGCCTAAGTTGCATAGATTCTTTCCTGTGCAGTAATATATTTATACTTATTTTGTTATGCTTGTAAAACAGTCGGCCGCTATGTTGAATATCTAATCCACTATTTACCTGCCAACTAAGATAAACTGCGAAAACAGAAAAAAAAAAAAAAAAAAAACATCGATATAAGTATTTTAAACCCATGACTTGCAAATAGCAGACATAGATGCCACTGCCTTTGCCATTTCGTTCAGTATTTTAATGTTTTTTATATCCTAGTAAAAGCACTTTTGTCGCCGGTTTTTAAATCGTTACATAGCATCGAAGTTGAGAAGAATAGATGGCGAGTGAGATGGAGGGAGGGAGTGAAGAATCTCCACTCTTAACATAACGTGAGCCGAGAGGCGTCTGGTGGTTTTCAATGCATTCTTGTCGTTTTTGCAGTAGTAGCAGGAATGAATGAATAATTGTGCATCAAACCTATTTTATGCATTATTGTGTGGCTTATAGAATGTATTTGTTTGAATTGTTGATCAGGTTCATCGCCGCCCTCAGAGATCGGCTCCGGACAAAAGTCATCAGCGGGAGGAGAGGTGACCACAACGACAACGACTACAGTGGCGCCCACTAGCGGGGCACCAACTTCAGGTCTGATACCTGGCAGGGACAAGGTGTTCACCTGTGGTATCTGTCACCGCTCCTTCGGCTACAAACACGTGTTACAGAACCACGAACGCACCCACACAGGGGAGAAACCTTTCCAATGTGAAGTCTGCGAGAAACGCTTCACTAGAGACCATCATCTCAAGACACACATGAGACTACACACAGGGGAAAAGCCGTATCGCTGCGACCACTGTGACAGAACGTTCGTGCAAGTCGCCAACCTCAGACGACACTTGCGAGTACACACTGGTGAGCGACCATACGCCTGTATCCTCTGCACGTCCAAGTTCTCCGACTCCAACCAACTCAAGGCACACATGCTAATCCACAAGGGCGAGAAACCCTTCTGTTGCAACCGCTGTCTAGGTAGATTCCGACGGCGTCATCATCTCATGCACCACAAGTGTCCTGGGGCGGTAATCGAGGACGAGAATCACATCGTCCAGCCTCAGAGTCTTCCCGATGACTTTGACGATGAAGACACGACCACTAACGATAGCGTTGTCGCTAGTAGTGATGTTAGTTGTGGTGTAAGGAGAGAAACTGACAGGACTATGGAAAGTACGCGTTCGGTATCATCCTCCATAAGCAACATTGTCAGGACACCGAGAATGGAAGTAGGCGCTGACGATTTGGACTCGCTGGACGCAAAGGAAGATGAAGAAGATGATGAAGAAGACACTAACGCACATTATTCAGGGCGACGGAAAAACGGCCTTATTCTAGTGCACAATAACAACGGCGAGAAGAAAGAGCGGATACGGAAACCGCAAGAAATCAGACACGTGATCCGTCTGCAGCCTGGAGGCAACACTCCACCCCCCATACAGACGTCACCTCTGGCGCCTCTACCTCAACCCCCTTCTACACACTTGGTGCTACCAGAACAGACGGAACCTGAGGACCTCTCCATGAGCAGGCATCGTCGGAACGGTTATCACTCGCATAGTAGCGGAGACTCACCGCTGTCGAGGTCGCCGTCCTCGGGTCTGGAGGAGGAAGAGGAAGAGGAGGACATCCGCAGCAACATCTTCCTGCAGCACCCCAAGTTCCGAAGACACCACGCACACATGCAACGGAGTAACGGGGCTCCTCCTGTATCATAGTCCCCTCCAGGAACATCCTTATTATCAACTACGGGTAAACAGATACCACACGGTATGTAGTCATTCAACTGCATGTAAAGTATTTAACGAAATATTCAATATTGATTAATAGATATATACACATAAACTGTCCATCAGGTAGAGTTCCTCATCTTAGATTTAAAAAATTACAGCCGCTATTTTCATATCATATGTTACCAGAATTTGAGACATTTTGTGTGCATTTTACGGAGCTAGCTCAGATCAAAGCAAAGCTCGAGTAGAAGTAAGCACTAAGAGTATATATGAGTACTTCAGATTACTTTCATTTCATATTTGTAAATATTTCACTAATGCATCTTAAACAGGTACATGTATTGTAAATTTCTTCTCAGATATCTTAACAAATATACTTCGGTTATCTTAAATGTTACATCTAGACGCTATACGGTGTGTGGATGTGGATAGTTAACACATTTTGTCTACCTTTAAAGCTAAAACTGTAGTCGACTATTTCACTCTTGAAGTATGAAGTAGAAATAAATACAAGTTATCCCATTCGTACCAATGAGGGTAGCATATACTGTCAGTTTGATCATTTTAAATTTATCTTTGGAATTTTATCGCCTCGATATTCAGATTTTCCCCTTTCTGTTACCAACTTGTAATTTGGCTTCAGCTGTTTAAGGAAGTTGGCAAAATGGACATTGTCAATTGTTTTTAAACACATTCTGTGTATATTTTATTTTTATAAGCTTGCTTGTGAAGTATTGAAAATATTCCTAGATTCTTCTAATACAAATTCTAGAAATTAAGTTAACTTATTTCATTAATAATAATAAAACCATTTTAAACCACTTCTCGAACTGTAAAAACAGTTAATCTCCACTTATTACTTATTTCACATAAAATTCCTTGACTATTTTGGATAATAAGTCAGTAAATACTCCTAAATTTGCTCTACCTTGACTACCTTCCCATTCAAAGGTGCTCATAGTGATTTTGACAAAATTTTGAACAAAAAAAAAAATACTTTTTAAATTTTTCAAAGTAAAAACTCGTGTTGTAAAATCAGGATTCAAATACGGATTTGCCTTTTCGTACATTTAAATGCCCAAAAATATCGTTTAAATAGACGTACACAGTACTTTGCAAATGGTAGTCAAGCTTCAAAACTTGTTTACTTATAATCGATTCAGTTTCTGTTACTCAAAAATGTTCCTCCTTATGCGATGTTCAGTTTTCCAGAATGTGTTTTTTGAAGGTTGATGAAAATATGTACAGAATCTTGTCTTGATGTTAGCTACAGTTTTGAATTTATACTTAGGTTTTTTTATTTAGTATTTGATGATTTTTAGACGTATAAAAGAATCATATTTTTTAAGAAACGTAGGCTTTCACGGCCAGTGGCGTAGAAAAGTCAGTAGCTACGAAGAGTACAGTAGTACAGTAGGAGTTTTCTACGCCACTGATGATGCTTACCGCAGTTGCAAGCAAAACGGCTGGGAGAGAGATGAAGAAACCCAGTGGACCACGGCATTATAGCCCGGAATCTTCTACTGAACAGAATCATATTTATTGATTTATTATATTTGTTTAGAAAAATTCTATTATTCCACTAAATTTAATTTCTGATTGCAAACAACTATATTCGAAAATTAATTTGCGAAATTTAAAGACTTCGAAAGTTCAAATTTCCATTGCTTGGCAAATTTTATATAAATTTATCTCCCGCTCTCCGTGCGGTTGCTCTAAACCATTGAGCTACGATGTCCAACATGCCGACATGACATTAAATTCTCCAAACTGACTCGTATATTTCCCGGTAGACCACTAGGGATTCTCGTGTTTTATTTTAATTTATTTATTTTAATTTAATTTTAATTTATTTATTCAAACCTTAGCCTACGCATCTTAGAAACTTGTGCATTTAGTAGAGTAAGTTTCTGCTATAATTGTTTTAGATGACAAAAATGTCAGCTAAATTGGTTTAATTTGCAGAAATTAGCGATTTCGGTTCCGAACAACCTCAAGATAGCTCGCTTATTAAGTCAATAGGAGTTAGAATCTCTTTTGACTGGCCGGTTCTTATTCCTTAAAACAACAGAGCGTATATGTGTGTTACTAAGACGTAAGCCCATGGACGAACAGGATTAAGATGGACTGAATATCAACGAATTGTTGTTAGTTTGCATAGTAACTCAACCTAAGAATGTGGTGGTTTTACCTCCGTCTTGTTAATTTCCGCTGCGGAGGAGTTGGTTATGTCGTATCTTTAATTAGCTGTCTTAATATTTGCAATATTTCACTCTTGCTTCTGACGTTAGGCCTGCAGATAGGCGTGGGTTCATCAGCCAACAGTTGCCCATTCGAACAGATCCTTACTCTTGCCTAAGCTTGTCTTAAGGCAAGTGGTAGCAGGAGCGTGTATATCTTCGGCGCTCTGCTGGGTTTCAAGTCCCGCCTTGGGCATGGGGTCTTTGTGTATATTGTGTATATGTAAAAACAAAGGGAAAACCAGGAAAAACAATACAGCGGGATATCAGGAGGGAAAAATACATCCACAATATATACAAGAAAGAAAGTAATGAAAAAAAAAACCGTCCGGTCAACAATGTCAAGCAAGAAATATTAAGTGTGGCCAAACATTTATTTGATACCGATAATCTTACACTTAATAGAACAAAATGGCCAGGGCCTTAAACAAAACGTCATTATCAGGTAATGTAAGTTGAAGCAGAAGCGTTAAGAGGGTTGTAGGTGGGGGAGGGTGGCAGGAGGGGAAGGGGAAAGAACACACTGCCTGGGTTATTTACCCTCTAAGAATTGAACCGCTCCGAGGAAAGAAAAGAAAGAGAAAAAAAAGGGAAAATAGATAAAAGAACCGACCAGCCAATTCATAACATTCCAGAAAGCTGGAGTCCATGAAAAATATCAGTTGTACAGAACCATATATTATACTAGCTCCCTTTCTAAACTGATAAATTTGAGACTTTGCGAATACTGCATTCAGCCCGAGTGTTGGGTCTTTAAGGTTGCCGAGAGTTCATCGACCTCCATCGAATGGTAAGTTCTTGGAGGTTTCACAAAGGAATATTCCTGCACTGTTGCAATATTCGTGAATATTGCAAACAACCCCATTCCTCTCACATTTATTATGAATACTTTAAATTAAAACATGTTACCAATCTGAATAAATGAAAAATTAATTTTCATTTATTTCAGGGAGTAAAAACATACAATTAAAATACATTCCCCGGCACCTACAGCTCCAAATTTCCAAACCAGGGCGTCTCTTGTTAAACCAACCTTTTATGAGCATAGAAATGTAAAATTACGATTACAAAGACCATGAAATAGTATTTTGTTTTTCTTTTCTGAAGCGTATAGTACATATTCATTCTGCTACTCATGCGATGATTGAAAATGCTATGATCCCCACGTTGTGGCGACATATGTAGCAGGATTCGTCCGTTGTTGTGGGTTTCGATGCCCCAAAGTTGCGGCAATATATCTTGCCGGTATCTCGTTTCCCGTCATTTGTCTTACTTCGTCGATCTTACCTTCATCCAAAATATTATGACTGGATGAAGATGTTCCCCGAAGTTATCAGGAAAATCCTTAATTATGCCTCGGCTAGCTTTTAATATTCTTCTGTTATATTCTTACTTACGAGCAATGAAAACTTTAAGTTACAAGGTTGGTAACGAGTGAAGAAATCATTAAGACTTTTAATTTGAATTTCTATAAGAAATCAATCTTTTGTTTATTTCTTTTAACATCAAATCCATTGGAATTCTTATCACAAAACTTTATACTGTGATCGGAATTAATCTAATACTTCAAATTGAACTAACACTTAAATATTTTCGAGTAGTTTAAAAAGCGTCCGATCTCTTCGGCGTTCCAGAAACAAAGACGAATTTTCTTTCGGTTCCTACACCAAGATTATTTAATCCTTCGTTACTATTGATACCCATAAATTACTTTTATATGATTGGCACTACGTCACTACATTAGTAATAAAATTATTACTACAGCCAATCACAAAATTAAATATTTTTTACACATTTTTTTTCTTTTATAAATTTATACATTTTTCAACCCCTTTCTAAATATAAATCGAAACAACTGTTACAAATTTAACCCCCAAAAATATTAGTAGTTTTATCAGATGGTGTTAAAACATAGTCATGTCCAATTGTTAACGTGTCGAAAAATAACGGCCTTTAACTTCATTATAGCAATGCTTAGGACATTTCAAATAAAATCAACGCCACGCAATTTTCTTTCAATGTTTCTTCTACCTCAGGTTAAAATTGGAATTATAAATAATACCACTGGTGACTCCGATATTAAACCATGGAACTACTCAAGCTCGACAGTATCAAAATCACTGTTTGAATTTGCTAATGACTTAGGAAACTTTTAAATTTCGACACGTGGCCGCCTTAAAGAAATCTGCTCCATACAAGCTCTTAAACAATTCATGCTTGAATATTGACATTTTTTTTCTATACGTAATTTTCTTGAAATTATTTGGCAACATTTTCATAATTTGAAATCATCCATGTACCTAGTTTTTGAATGTATTATTTAATGCATAATCTGGTATTTCTCATTAATTAGTATTGCAGTTGACTTTTAATTTGAAAATCAAGGCATATCTTAGAGACTGCAAAGGAAACAGGCTTATACACTTAATTCAGTTAAATGTACTTGTTACATTTATAGTTATACATATCCAGTACTAGAAAACCTTGCAGCTTAAGAGGTTTGGGTTAACCTGAAGTCACAAGACAGTTCCTAAAAATGCACAATAAAATGTCTCTATATTCCAACTCTTTTTAAAGAGTAATACTTCCTAATTGAGATACACTCAGGATTGTTATATAGAATGCTTAGCTGTATTGGGCTGATAGAATGTTTATTTAAGTTACAGAATTGTTGTATAATCTTGCTTTAGCTCTGTCCATATTCATACTGTGATACAATGTATGCTCAATTATGTATTATACAACCCAATGGGAAATCTTCGGTAGCACAATGCAGCTAAGACAACCTACCAACATTTAAGCTTTCTGTACTGTTGGTCTTTTATTTAACTGCATATTTTGCATGAATTGGGACACCTTAATAATGGCTGAAATGTAAGTGTTGCACAATAAGTTAATATAAAGGCAAATAAATATTGTCTTAACATGTATTTATCAAGTTGTTCAACTTAAAACAAGTGACTGTCTCATTGATGTCAAATGCCCTTCTTTTCAGTGAAAATTACTGTACAAAATTTACCTTTACAATATCCCGCTCGTTTCACGTAATAAATTTAACAGAATGGAGAAATAATTTCTGTAAGAACAAATTATGTGCAGAGGGTTGCAATGGGTATAACTTTGGCACAAAAGTAATACTGGTAATAAACTCGTATTTGGTTCTATTCAGTCTGTATCAAATAAATGAAAGTAAAACACTGTTAAGTTAGTAATGTTGGAGGACCAATGCCTAAACACCTAAATGCACATACGAACGTTGTGTGTGGTAAGTTGGGTTGCCTACAACAGAAGGGGTTGCAGCTGATGTGTGTTATAAATGTGCACATCAGTTATCTTCCCAAAGACCACATATCTCTTCTGCTGCTCTTAAATTTTATCCATCTCCAGCTTTCCCCTTTAGACTAGACTTCCCGCTAGTCACTGGGGGCATAGAGTTGTCTGCTCACAAGGAGAATACCAGAGGGTGTCCTAAAGTTTTAATTATCACCCTTTAAAAATGTGATAGAGAGTTTGTGTTGATATGTACTTGTTAGTTCCTCTCTACGTAGTCACTGTCCAGATTTACACATTTTTCCCAGCGTTTCTTGACCTTCCGAATACCTTCATTGTAGAAGTCTGTAGAATTATCTTTAAACCACTCTTCCACTTCATTAATGACGTCATTTGTCTCGTCAATTCGGCGACCACGCAACGGATTCATTTCCGGGAACAGGAAAAAGTCACTTGGTGCGAGATCGGGCGAATAAGGCGGATGTTGTAAGGTCTCAAAGCCACATTCACTTGTTTTGTCAACTGCAACTTGAGATGAATGAGCTGGTGCCTTGTCAGACAGAAGACGAACACCTTTGGAGCGCATACCGCGTCGTTTCTTAATGAGAGCTCCTCGTAACTTGTCCAGAAGATTGTAGTAGTGTCTGCCAGTGATGGTTTGAGCCTTGGCAAGATAATCTGTAAGGTTAACTCCACGACAGTCCCAGAAAACTGAAAGCATAACCTCCCCAGCTGACTTTTACACCTTTGCCTTTTTGGGAGAGGGGATCGGCATGTTTCCATTCCATGCTCATGGTTTTTGTCTCTGGATCATACTGATAGATCCAGGATTCATCCATGGTTACTAGAAGATCAAAAAAATCATCTTCATCCTGTTCCAACAGCATCAACATCTGTCTTGAAAGGTCACGCCATGTTTGCTTTTGGAAAGGAGTTAGCAAACGTGGAACCCACCGTGCAGACACCTTAGACATGTGCAGTTCGTCCACACACTACCATAACTAAGATGTGTCTCATTCATGATCATTTGGATGGTTGCTCGTTTGTCTTCCAGTATTAAACACTCCACTTTCTTCACTGTGACAGCTGACGGTCTACCAGCTCTTGGCTCATCTGTCAGGGACATGTGACCAGTTTGAAAATTTCTTTTCCACCTCACAATAGTGTCATACGATGAGCAATCATTTCCATAAACAGTCGTCATCTCATCATGGATTTCCCGGGAAGTTTTGCCCTTCAAATGCAAGAACTTGATCATACTACAAGCCTCAATTTTACACCTCAGTCACTTCTGGCACTCACTGTAAAAAGTCAAAAGTACTCAAATCACTGTAACTGCCAACATTATGTCCCGAGGGGTCAATGATGACACTGAAAAATTTTCATCACTCTAGCATAAAAACTACCGGGTGATTATTAAAACTTTACGATATCCCCTCATACAGTTATGATTTTTACTTTGGGTATACTTTTATAATAATTCTGAAAAATGAAGACAATACACTTGTAAAATTGGAGGAACATCTTGAAAAAATCGAAAATATTTCTATTTTTATAGCACATATTTTCACTTACCACTTTTGCAACATTTTTTCTGTATACATTTATTACTTTCAATACTCCAAACATAAAATTTTTAGTCAGTTAACTCGGAATTTTCAGTAATATTTTGAATTATTACTAAATACTCATGTAGCTGTTTTTAAAAGTGCATAATTAATTTACTTTTTGTTAAATATTTTCCTGCTTTCATATTCCTAAAATGAGAAAATGTATCTAAGGAAAACATTTAGATGTTTTTTTCTCTTTGCAAAGTTTGATAAAAATTACAAAAAGATGAGAAAGAAACTATGTGGTTTAAGCATAACGACTAATCACTTACATTTCAGCCAATTTAATTTTTCAGTTTTATTTTAAATATTTTAGTGTACAGATATTATGAAAGTAAATTAAGAGTTACCAATGAAGATGATAAACTTGAGTACAAAGAAAATTTCTCTCATGTGACTCGTCCAACCTAAGCACACTAAATAATATAAGACTGAAATAAAGAAATAGATCCATTAATCGATGTAGTACTGTGATTAAAACACATAACAATCGCTTACCTGGAAAGTAGTAAAAAGGTGATAATATAATTAAATCTGAAAAGACATAAAATATAATAATTGTATAAGGAATATTTTATGAAAAGATTCAAGTAGTTAAATCTGAAAAGAAGTATAAGTAAAAGAAGTATAAGTTTAAGCTAGAATTTAGCCTTTCTCCTGATCCTTGGCAATATTTACCATGGTTATTTAAACTAAACCTTCAACATTAAAGTTGATTGTATACTATTTTAATAATTCTCTCTTTCATTTCTGAAATTGGAATATTTTTGCATATGAATTTATGTGATAAATTAAGAAAATTTAACCTACTAAAGTATTCCACTTTTCTACATAATATAAAATGTATAAAAGGCATAATGTTTTCACACAATGCTGCTTTACAGTAGAAGTAACACAACTACAGAAAAGTCTTACAATACATAGATGGTCTGAAAAGTTTCCAACCTAATAAAGATACACGACATTTTTTAAAAAAAAAATGTATTTTTTTTTTCAACATAGTCTCCTTGTAACTCTACACACTTCTGCCAGCGATGCTCCCATCTCCGTCCAAATAGTACTCGGCGTTTTTCTCTGTAAAATAATTGTTCACGAAGGTGATTGCCTCTTCATTTGACGAAAATCTCTGTCCTCCGAGAGCAATTTTCAGATGAGGGAACCAAAAGAAGTCGCTTGGGGCTAGATCTGTTGAGTCAAGCAGTTCAAACCGTAATTCGTGGATTTTTGCCATTGCAACCGTTGAGGTGTAAGACCACCAAGATTGTCTTGGTGAAACAGGATTTTCTTTTTCTGCAAATGTAGCCGTTTTTCCGCAAGTTTTGCCTTCAGCTTGTCAAGTAATGATGTGTAGTACGCTCCTGTAATGGTTTTTCCATTTTGAAGGTATTCGATTCCAATAACTCCATGACTATCCCAAAAAACAGTCGCCATCACTTTTCCAACCGAACAAAAACAGTTTTTGCTTTTTTTTTTTTTTTTTTTTTGAGCCGGTTCCCGCTTTGCAGTCCACTGTTTGAACTGTATTTTTGTTTCGGGCGTATAATGGTGTGTCCAAGTTTCATCTACAGTAATTAATCGGTGCCAAAACTCGGATTTATTGCGCCTAAACTGCGCCAACAGAGCTTTGGAAATGCTCATTCGAACACGTTTTTGGTCTAACGTGAGCAAACGCGGCACTCAACTCGCGGACAGCTTTCTCATGTCTAAATGTTGATTTAATATGTGAGAAACACGTTCTTTTGACATGTTCATAGCCTCTGCTATCTCCCTCACTTTAATTTGGCTGTCGTCTAGCAACATTTGGTGAACTTTGGCGATGTTTTTGTCAAATAGGTAATATCTTTCACATATAATCATGAAAACTGCTAGCTTCCTATGGGTTATTTAATATCATGTTTAAATTCATATTTACACTCACATTTGTATTCGGCCACCTAATTATATTTCTCAAAGGTTCAATGTCCTTTAAGGAATTTGTTTTTATCGAACATTGAGTGAAATGAACACAAATACGTCCAGGGTCCATAGCTATTAGAGTTACTTGACCTTCTTTCAGGATAAGGTAATTCACCATAAGCGCGACTTGAACTTGGGACTTCTTGAATGTCACGCAAACTACTACAGTACTACATAAGACCTTTCCGGGGATTTCCCTTATCCTGTAAAATGAATGTTAGATGACTCTAAGCTCTATAGACCCTGGGATCATTTGAACATCATTTTATTTATTGACTGAAATCACTTAACGTTGGAGGACGTAAAAGAAATGACAACCATTGTTAAGCTCAAGAGAAGAAACTATCAGCACCTGTATTTCTGACGATAACAGGCGTAATACATCAAATTCGCGAAAGTCGCTACTTCGATTACCATTTAGCCCTGTATAGCAGGAATGGTTTCTCCCAATTTTGCCTGACATTTTGCCGTTACAGCTGACCAACAGTATTCTCGTCAGACTCTCAATGTGTGTGTAAACTGGGACGGGTTTATCATGATATTTATTTTCCAATAGCAGCCTAAAGAAAGAAATGCTTGAAGAAAAGAGTTCTCTTCCGCTGATCCACATTCTGCGTCCCCTAACGGGTTTTTCTCGTTTTCTTTTTTTTTTTTTTTCCTCCCAATTTTTTCTACTTGCGAATATATGCGTCCCCGATTTTCCCCATTTCTTGTGAAAAAGCTTCTCACCCCTCTCTGCGAATTGAAGGGTGCGCGTGCCTAAGCCTTGCCGATCGAAGGAAGGACGGACAGGCTATCAGGGCACGCGTCATTGTGCAAGTGTGGTTTAAGTCCTCAATCGGCGGGGGGTGGGGGTGGTTACATACTCACGGAGGTTGAGTACCCTTCAGTGTGAACTACGTCCTCTTTTTATTATTTTATGTCACTGTAGCAAAACGCCATAATCACGATGCATCTGGCACCGCTAGTTTGACAGAACTGTAAATTTCGGAAGATTAAATACATCTACATCTTACACTGTAAACAACCCCGTTGTTTAAGGATACCTGTGACTGAAAATTTGAAATCCTGAACTAAAAAGGCTAACTTTTTAATATTTATACCACAGATGTAACTTAGTGCATATATGGTACAGCCCAAATTTTGTCAATTTCACTTTGATAGTTCCGAAAATATGGTCAAATTTATTTATTTTTGGTTACGTCGCCTAAAAAGTCAGTTCCTTGTGACAAAATAACTTAAATTTTGGTCTAATATTTTTGCAAAAGATTCCTAATACATCCACGTTTTGAAATTGTCCTGGGTTTCTATGCGTCTCATTAACTTTAGGCTACAGAAAGTTTTAAAGCTACGAGTATGGCTTTTTTGCTCAAAATTTTAAATGTTTGTGTTTTGAAGTAAAGAAGTGTACTTAAAATACATCTCACAATAAAACCCAGGGCAATCTCTATTTACTATGTAACTGTGAACGTGTGTAGCAAGTTTCATTAGTCTAATTCTAAAACTGCGACGCAAGGAACATTTTAAATTATGAAAAATGCTGAAATTTTCAATAGCGAGAAATTAAGGATAAAGAATTAAAATTCGTGTCTAACACTAGCATTCACGTAACTTCAAACTAGATTAGAGCATTTAAAAATGACTTACGGATGTTATCTAAGTATTCTTTGGATTCAGGAAGACTTACACTATTTTATGGACTAAAAAAGGAAAAGCTGGTTTTTTGAAAATGTTCATGAAATTTCAGTCATACACAAGGGCGGCCTGTGAGTTATGTATTGACGGTGCCATAAATAAAAAATAAATAAGTAAATAAATATATATAAATAAATATAAATAAATAAGTAAATGAATATTAATAAATAAATAAATAAGGGTTGTTAAAATATAAATATGTGTACTAATTTCGAATGGTTGAGGTAATCTTATCAAAAATCCATCCTATTTTATAATATACTGTACAAAACAGAACGTACAGGGAAACAGAAATAGATAACTTCAGAGAATATGGTGAGACGAGTACAAACATGTATAGATGCTAGTGGAGGACACTTCCAACATTTTCTCTGAGATGTAAATAGTGTAATGTAATCTACCAATTGTGTATTATATTCCTCCAAAGT
Source organism: Mantis religiosa (assembly GCA_030765055.1). Classification (NCBI taxonomy): domain Eukaryota; kingdom Metazoa; phylum Arthropoda; class Insecta; order Mantodea; family Mantidae; genus Mantis; species Mantis religiosa. Next base: position 15,455,261 of record CM060958.1, read on the forward strand.
TGTACGTGTGTCCTATTATTGGTTCAAAGGTTATGGCCTGTTGAAATGGTTCAGGTTTATATGGATCACACCATAGGTGAAGGAAAAACTTTTCACAGATCCTTTTCTTTGTAAAATATAAACATTTGATTCATTTAGATTTCAGAAAATGGATTGTCATTTAAATTGCCTTTTTTTCAGCAGCGTCAAATAGCTTTACTGCTGCAACTTATAGTATTAATTTCTTCTATATTTCTCTGGTAAAATTTCTTTAGAACCTATTAATTGTATTAAAAGTGTATTTTTGCTTTGAAAAAGTCAATGGAACTCGAGCCCTGAACCTTCGACCGATGCGTTTTCTAACCGCCACCTCGACAATATGATTTTGAGGTTATGTTACTTTAAACGCACTTGCCTAAAAAATATTTCAGTACAGTATATGTTAATATCGTCTGAAATGAATAATAAATCAGAAATATTTTAGTTTTATGCATATATCATCATTCTAAAACGTTCCAACTATTATATCCTCCGGAAAATATTAGCACGGTTTGTTTAGTATCTGATCTACATTTTTTGTTTCTTTTTGTTATGCAGCAAGTGATTGTCTCTATCTTAGTATGAAGGATATTCACTGAAAATTTAAGACGTATAATTAAGTATAATGCAAATTGTTTAATGCATTATATTCTTATCAAAAGCGGACGGTCATATTTTCTAAACTGAACAATGACGAAAGGTATTTCAATTTAAGTTTATTTTCAGGAGGAGCGATTTTCTTGAAATCTCTGTTAACAATGTTTAACAAAATGTCATTTTATACTTGTTTGATATCTTTTTCTTTAGCTATGGTGTTCAGCCGTGCTGTACACAATCATACAGACAGAAACACAGAGAAAAGACTGGATTTGTGGTAAATTCTGGTATGGATATTTTGAAAGCTGGGTGCAATACTTGTAATATATGTAGATAAGTGGTAAAGAGAGAAAAACACTTTCCGTTCAACGAAATAGGGAAAACAAACTATTGATTTTCAAATCAAAGTATGTAATATTATCATACAGGTAAAATTGGAAGGTCGTGGGTTCGAAACCCATCGACCGAGCACTCAGACTTGGGTATCACAAAGCGAATGCTTGGAGCGGTGCTTATTTCCCTTTATTCCATTCCTTGCCATCTCATGGTATAGGTCAGTGCCGGACAGATGACGCGGATACGCGCTGTGGCGTCTAGCCTCAAGTGGAGGGGGGGGGGCGGCGTTGTGGTGTCTGTGCCTCGGGTCCTGGCGCCGTAAGAAGAACGCCCAGTATCTGTTAGAGCCGTCCACGCCTCTCTGTTCTCGACCCTGTTACCTCATGTTGTTCTCTCATTTCATCCCTTTCTCGCAGAGTTATTAACCACAATAAATCTGTGAGGTAGCAGTGCACGAGTTTTCCCCCTATTTTGTCTACCCTTTACCATAGAAGTTACACAGATAAATTATTTATAAAATATATGTAACAGAAGTACACTTATACCAAATCTCAACAAATTCTTGCACTAAACCTTATAGCTCACGGGTACAAAGACGATGAATAAATTGGTACGACAGTTACGTAAGAAACCGCTAAGAATCGATGGCTATTCTTAAACCCTTCGAATTATTGGTTGGACACGCTTACCCATCATACACCGGAGGGGCACATGCATATATTATGACTACAGTGTAACTTGTGAACTTCCACGAATTCTATGGAGTGGAATTTTCCAGCATGATATTCTTGATTCAGTGTAAATATGCTGTAGCACGATAGGGATATGGGTAGCAGGGTTTTGGAACTGTGACCAGGGCTGCCAAGCCTCCAGAAGAAAGGACTGAGGCGAGAGAATTCGACAATAGACGTAGTGTAGTGGGGTTCTTAACGTTATCAGTTTGAATACCCATGGACCCCCTTCAGTGCCATCTACCCACACATTGTCAAGGAAGAAACACTTCTCTTCATAAAACACGCTAGCACATATATGTGACACACTACTATCCACTACGACTTACCTCACTAATCTGCTACGTTAAATGGAAGGAAATAAATAAAAGACAGGGAAATAGAATCTATTTCAGCTTTCACCTACCGACCTCTGAAAACTACAGAAATTGATGGAAACGGCAAAAGTATTGAGACAAATAAAAACCTTGTATAGGCAATGAACAAGAGATTGTGGAACCGCGGTTCTACCAGTCTCTGTCCGCTTGCTCTTAACAATTGAATTACCACAGCCAACAAGCCAGCATGACATTAAATTTTCCAACTGACTCGTATTTATTTCCGGTAAACCTGGAGTTCTCATGAACAATGAGATACGTAGGTACCTTTTATGGGACCCCAAGCTTCATGGTTTAGACCGTTATTAGTTCAATTGATGGGAATTAATTGTTCTTTCAAATTTTTACCCAGATGTCTTCTCTTGAAATGCGCCTCTCCCGTCTGTGTTTATGTGGACCAAAAGATTTTTCAGGAATAAATGTTGAAAAGCCTTCACTACTTTTTGTTTTCTCCAAGCTTGATTCTGTCTGGAGGAGTGTATTTCAACTGATTTATAACATCAACAAAATGTGTAGTGTTTAACGCCCGCTTTTACTACATACGGCACCGCAGGCGGTGACACTTATGATACATGAGATGAAGATGGAGCACCGGTGGAATGAGATGGCGGAGGAAACCGGAGATTCCGGAGAAAACCCGCCCCAGCGCGGGTTTTCCACCACAAATCTCACTTTGCGGTCGCCTGGGATCGAACCCGGGCCGCCTTCGTGAGAGCCAAGCGGTCTAACCACTGAGCCACGGCGTGGCCGTTAACATCAACAAGAATAATATTCAGAGGATACTCATGCACACCTCATTATTATTATTATTATTATTATTATTATTATTATTATTATTATTATTATTATTATTATTATTATTATTATTATTATTATTATTATTATTATTATTATTATTATTATTATTATTATTATTATTATTATTATTATTATTATTATTATTATTATTATTATTATTATTATTAAAGTCATCGGACGATGAATTGAATGGGTGATATGATGCTCAAATGGGCCCAGGAACCATGGAGCTTAGAGTTATCCGACATTCGTCTTTTTTAGGATACGGGAAACCCTGGAAAAAACCTTATCCGGGTAACTCATTCGAACTCGGGACCTGTTGAACGTGAAGCAGACATGCTACCATCTACGCTACCGAGGCGTGCTATCTGATACTACTAAACAACTTGAAATAAATCTTTATCTGTGCATAAAGAGCAACAGACGGCGTTAATTTTTAATTGTAATAGCCAATTTTGTTATACAGTATTTAGTAAATAACACTCAAGTGTAAAAGAGAATGATGTGCTAAAGTAATATTTATAATGTATTTTAGCTCAAATAATTAAAAATATACAATAATTTTAGTTTATTGAAACGATCTCCATTTTATTATTGTTATTATTTGCTGTTGTTTCTATTGTTAATTTAGGTAGATTTTGTTCCGACTGTTCCTTTAATATGTCATACTAATTGAGACCAATGTAGTATATTTTCAGCAAAATAATGTTTACCATCGTTAGCTACCAAGCTATCAATTGTTAAGATCAGTTTTCCCAGGACATGTATTTACCAAACTTGATGTTCAACTGATAGGGGAGGTGATGTGGTCAGCATCATGCATCACCCAGTATGAATGCAAACTTTCGTGGCCGGATCGCTGCCTGAGTTTCCTCGTGATGCTAACTTGGCAAGTCAGGATTTAAAATCTTTATCCCAGAGATTGAACCCATACGCATTTTATGGTCGGGAACCACAGCTCCATGTTTTAGACTGCTACAGTATATATATATATATATATATATATATATATATATATATATAATACTGAAACTACTAATTTCTACACCTTTTACTACATTTAGTCGAAGCTTTTATCACTTCTTTGCTAAAATAATTACGGTACATTAGTAAATCCATTATTTTTCACTTAGTTTCTAAGAAAATACTTTTCAAAAAGTGTCAATAACATGACAATTTCATTATTTTAGTTAAGTTTTGCAAATATTATTACATCAAGATATATTTTGACATTTAAAGATAAATTATTATGATAAATTAATATTCTTCCCGAAGAAGATTAAATTAAGTCTTAAACTCTAAACTTGATATCACAATAGGCCCTTTACAGATTTTAATACATTTTTAAAATACGTATTGTAAAAGTTTGCAAAAAGTAAATAGACACAATGCCATGGAGAACTTTTTTGTAAAGCAGCAAAGATGTAAAAAACAAAATTAAAAAAAACTACACACATATTTTGTTCACAACCAGACGTACGCCCATTTAAAATCAGCATTTGGGCATTTAAATGGTCAAAAGGGACAAAACTACAATTGGGTAATGATTCTACAATGTTTAAATATTTTCCCATGACAATTCCAAGAAATACTTTTTTCTCACAAAATTGGTCGAAATTTCAGTGTCGATTAGCCCTATAATAAGTCCCTTAGGTTAGTTGCTAAGATTCATTTCAAGTATCCAGTGTGTCGAAGATTGCCAACAGAAACACACAAGTCTGCTTCTGTTGTTGCAGTGCTGGAAACAGCATGGTAGGGAAAAAAAGAGTTAATATCGATCCTATTTTTTATACGACTCGCACCCCCAGGTTTTTTCACCCTCGCTTTTTTTCCTCCCTCGCTAAGGATAGGGGTTCCTATAGCAACGACATCTAAAGTGAAATTACTTCAAATAAAAATAGAACATTCCAAGCAGGCCTAACGTCTTGAGGACGGTTTGGTGCAGTACAGCAACGTTTCTGTCAGTTTTAACATAGATTTGGAGTATACAAGTGCATTAAAATCATGTGATTAGGTATTTGAAGCTTTATTGTGATTTCGTTTATAAACATGAGTCATGCAATCTGCGTGACATTGCATATGAACCTGGCAAGCTTCTCGAATAATACCACAAAGAAACCCCAAAGTGACTTATCTTTAAGATTAGAGAAATACGTTTTTTTTTTTTTTTTTTTTCAGAATATGCATAATGCCGACAGTTAAGCTAAACTTATGAATCTTGGTTGTCATGACAATTATTCGAGCCTGAAGACTAGCACATAATTACAGTACAAAACAAACCGGACTTAAAATTAAAATCCAAATAGAACCACATGTTGTCCGAAATTTTTATTGAGCGAGTTTGCGAAGTCAATTGCATCTTCTGGCAGGTTAATTGTCTATTTACAGTCATTTTAAAATGTCTCTCACTGAATAAAAACCATTCTCCTCCGTCCAAATATTGTTCTTCCTTTAATTATCTGCTCTTCCGCCTCCTCTTGCTGAAATCCTCTTACGCCAATATCTTCCAACCATTCTAATCACATGTCAACACCATGTTGTCATGTTTATATATGCTGTACAACATGTTTCTTTACCACTGCTCTTTCTCATTTTGAAAACATTTTTGACCTTATTGATCTGTTTCAATAATTAATTTCTACTATCAAAATTTGTTTTTATTGATAGAGTCCACATGAAAAATTCAATGTCATGGCCTAGATCTGAGCCACGGTTCTCCTGGTTTTCCTCCAGTCGCTCTTACCCATTGAGCTATCATGGTCAATTTACCGTCATGACATTAAATTCTCCAATTGACTCGTTTATTTCCCCGGTAGACCACTAGGGGCTCTCGCATCCGAGATACACCGTTTATGGCAACTTACAAGTACTTACAATAGCAAGTTTACCGGGGAAATATACGAGTAAATTGGAGAATTTAATGTCACGACGGTAAATTGGCCATGATAGCTCAATGGGTAAGAGCGATTGGACGGAAACCAGGAGATCCGTGGTTCAAATCCCGGCCGTGGCATTGAATTTTTCATGTTAACTCTATCTATCCAATACCTTACCCCGTAGACGGCTAATGTGAAGAAATGAATAATTTCCATCATTTTGTTTTTCATCTTATTTTTATTTGACAATCTTTTGTTACAGTAATCTCACGAGAAGGTTATAAATTCATCTTAAACCTCATGACTTCAAAGGCGAATTATTAATTCTTTCCTAAAAAGAAATAAGTACTTGTTTATTTTTTTGTTTAGAAACAAATCACAACTGCGTCAGCTGCCAGGTTACGACATACTAAATAAAGGAATGACCGGATGCGTTACGAAATATTAACCAATGCTAGTAAAAATGAAGATAAGGAAACAATGACCACAAAATTAAAATACGCTAAGATGAGAACATAATAAAGACACTTTTAAGAACAATTTTATTGGTAACTGGCAGTGTTTGATCATGTGATGATCAAAAACGTAATTTTCAATATTGATAGTTGAAGGAAACTTGTTTTCGAGTAATGGAAAAAGGTAAAGGGCAGACAAACACCTAGCGCAGTGCGACCTCCACACAGATCTATAGAGACTAAAACCCCCAGGAGAAAGAGATGAAGTGAGAGAACCACAGGAGGTAACAGGCCGCGTGCAGACAGGGTACAGGGTCGCGCGCAAGTCCATAACAAGGGCTAAGATGGGTGCCAGGACTCGCCGCGCAGATAGGTCCAGTTTCAAGCCCCTATCTCCACGTGAGGAAGAGGCCACACAACGGGACACTACTCCCAGAACGGCATTTACAATGCGCAAGCACCGCACCATCTTTCCGACACCGCCATATACGTCGAGCCTGAAAATATATCTGATGAGATGATAAGTGGGATGAAAGGAAATGGTAGGAAAAAAACACGGAAGAAAATCAGCGCCCTATAATTCACCTAAGTGACACTACCTAACCAAGAAAAACAAGTCAGATTGGGCGGTCGAATGCATGTCACACCCGCTGTGCTTCCTTGTTCGCTTTCATTAATGTAAACCAAAATAGATTGCTTTTAAGCATATTATAAGATAAAGTACCGTTATTGATCGATTGCTAAATGCTATTAGTCAATATCAAAAAGTTGGTCTGGGTGGCTCATTTGATCAGGCGCTGATCCCAAGATCGTAGGTTCAAGTCTGACCCAGGTCAATGGTTTAAGTCTGCTTAAAAACGACAGCCCCATGCCAGTAAACTTATTGGCATGTTAAATAACTTCTGTGGGACAAAATTCCGGCACATTGGCAGCTCTGATATGATCGAGGCAATTTATAGCATTGCTAACAAATAAAATACTTATTCAATTAATCAGTATCAAATTCGTGACACATGAATTAAAAGGTCCCTGTAAACCAGTGTTTATTATAATTGATTTATAATTGATTTTTATTACTTTTAGTTGCTTTTATAGCCCTCAAACTTGATATTATATATTATTTAATTTATATAGAGGTACTTTAATTTCTGTATAACTTCTTCCATCAACATTAAATACAATTGTTTCCATATATTTGTCTCCATATTTAGTAACTCCTTTACTCTCAATTACCAAATGTTGCTTTTCTCCTATACTTAAAATTAGATTTTCTAAAATTAAACTTGAACTCAAACGTTCATATTCTTTAATGAGTTTTCCTTATTCTAAATCATTATCATTCAACTAATATAATATGGCTATCAACAAACTACAAAGTATAAATAGGTAAATACGCCACCAAACTAACACCCATTCCTATATATTTCTTTGCCCAGACCTTCAAAATAACAGCATCCTTTATCTAAACTTTTGGTTATTTTAAATTCTATTTATAATATTTGTCTTGGCCGCGCCATGGCTGAGTGGTTAGACCGCTTGGTTCTCACCTAGGTGGCCCGGGTTAGGTCCCAGGCGACCGCAAAGTGGGATTTGTGGTAGACAACATGGCGCTAGGGTGGGTTTCCTCCGAGTCCTCCGGTTTCCCCACCATCATTCCACCAATTGCTCCATGGTTCATCTCTTCATCATCCCAGGCGTTGGGCCGACCCCTCAATCCTGATATTGCTCAACTGCTTCGGCTCCATCGCTCTGTGGAAACCAGAGCGACTCCTAGCTCCAGCATTGGTGAGGAAGCAAGGGAAAAAATTGTCTTCGCTTTCAATTTTGCTGAGAAACATATATTTTGAATTGTTTTTAATTTAAAATGCCACGCTTTTCAGGTACTTCCATAGTTTAGTGTGTGGGTTATTATATTTCTTTTTCTCAATCTTTCCTAAGTTACATTTCATTGATAACTAGATACTCAAGGTTATGTAGACGAACCGCCAATGCAGACAAATGTGTTTCGAGTATCATGGACCTCATGATAATGAATTTTCATAGTCTGAAATTTGAGTTTTCTAGAAAAGAGGGCCATCAATGATAAAATTGCTGATTATGCCCCTTTTTCTTGATTTGCGAGAGTCGAAGCAGACTAAAACAAACGTAGGTTTGAGTATCAGTATAATTCGACTGTCAATCAAGTAACACTGAGTATTCTGATTGGCTGATTAGGAATTCTAAAGGCAATGCATAGTGTCGCAGGGTGAGTTAACAGAATGAAAAGATTCAGGACTTCCCAAAAGTAGCTGATATACATATTAAACGTAAGGTAAAATTCTTATTCCCAGTAAGCTAAAACGTGTTTATCGTGGTTTTCCTTAGCCACACAATTAAATGCCGTTGATATTTGTGTATTGGTCTCCAGATACTTGCATATTGCATCATAATTTTATAACTGTAGAGGTATTGTTCTCTTTTAAGTTGTATGGTCAACCTTTCATCTTGCAGGACATTAGGGTCAGGTGCATTGGATAGTGGTGTGCATAGTTTAACGTGAATGTGTTTAAGGGGAGAAGTGTTTCTTCCATGGCTTACAAACATATTTATGGAATAAGTAAATCGAAAGGGTGGCCAGGAATGTTCAATCTGGAAGTTCTAAGAACCTCGATGCGATCAGACACCTCGTATTCTCTCATCTCTCGGAGATTTAGTAAACTGAACATAGCATTCAAATCCTCCTCTCAATCCATATGGGGGTTGTAACTGAGGAACAACTCTTAGTATTATTACCTAGTGAGTGTACGGTTGGTTTTATTAGTCTTTATGACGTCAAAATAATATTCACTCTCATGCCTATACCTCCACACTGTGCAGGGGCTAGAAAGTCTTATAATTTAAAAAATATGAGGTGCATTCAAGTTAAAACACCTCATTTTTTTCAGGACTGGGACCAGGTAGGAACTTCTGTTTTTTTCTTTAAATACACGTGGACTCTTTGTGAATGTGTGACGAGATGGCAGCACTATACAGTGCATAGAACTCTAGTGGCAGCGACGAGAGTTAGGACTGTTTTTGATACATAAATTAGCGACGTTTTCATTACAAGAACAGCGTGTAATCATTCGTTTTCTACATTTTCGTGGTGTGACACTTATTGAAATTCATCGCCAGTTGAGTGAGGCATATGGTGATGGTACCATGAATGTGTCTAATGTACGTTCCTGGGTGCGACAGTTCAATGAAGGCAGAACATCGTGTGACAATAAACCAAGTCAGTTGCAGACATCGCCTCCAAAATTGGCATTTCCGTGGAATCTGTGCACACAATCCTGCATGAAGATATGAAAATGCTCAATCGGCGATTCTCCAAAACAACGTTCTCCACTCGCTGGATCGTGTCATCAGACCAACTGGTGCGAGGTCGTGACTGTCTTGGTTTGTTGTCACACGATGTTCTGCATTCATTGAACTGTCACACCCAGGAACGCGCATTATACACATCCATGGTACCATCACCACATGCCTCACTCAACTGGCAATGGATTTCAATAGGTGTCACACCACGAAAATGTAGAAAACGAATGATTACACGCTGTTCTTGCAATGAAAACGTCGCCATTTTAAGTATCAAAAACAGTCCTAACTCTCGTCACTGCCACTAGTGTTCTATGCACTGTACAGTGCTGCCATCTCTATCACGCATTCACAAAGAGTTCACGTGTATTTAAAAAAAAAAAACAGAAGATCCTATGTGGTCCCAGTCCTGAAAAAAAGTATGAGGTTTTGTAACTTGAACGCACCTGGTAAATAGACATTGAATTATCTGAGAATAGCCTATGAAGTCCTTTTCTTTCTTGATGACTTTTGTGAGACACAGAGCAACAAGTTCTTAAAAGAACTGACTTTCTGTGAAGGCGATTGCATTCTCCTCTTTCTATTGCATCTACAAGAAAGTATATAATAAAACGATTTCTACAAATATCTATCTTGATAAAAGTAGATTATTCAAGTAAATAGAAGCATAGAACCTCACTTAACAGCGCCTGTGGTTGGCAGAGGCGGGAAATGCTGCGGCCGAGCGGTAGAGATCGGCCCGAAAAATGCTGATGCACCGCGGTGCTAGTTTAGGCCTTTAAGAATAGATTGTTGAAGAATTGGCAGAGAAATCTATTTGAATGTAACACATTAGATATTTTCTATTTCCTTATGTCAAAATATCAAAATAATATATTCCAATACAAGTATATGGAATTGCATCTTTGCGGAACGAAGTCGAATATTTTTTCTTCAGAGTTTCTTCAATATACTTAACAGATTTGTATCTGCATACTATTTTTTCGAACAGCAATAATATAAATATTAACCTGAAAATATAATTTATTGCCTCCTGTCAGCTGATCAAAAGCAGTATCAGGGTTGCCCGCGCTAGCTTCGGCGAACCAGTGATCGATTAATCACGCCTGGTAGTATTGATCAAGGAGTCGAACAAGTGAAGGTGATATAGCTGCCTGCGCTCAGTGATATATCTAGGTTACATGAATTAAATCATAATTAAATATTAACAAATAACATGAAGTAAAGACGGTATTTAAACGGAAAAATAAACTGTCAAATATAGCATGTCTACAACAATAAATACTATCAATATATTTTGGACGACCAAATTTTATTAATATCTCCGGTAAAAATGTAAAATGCGTGGATTGCAGTAATTTCAGCCACTCGTGTATGATAGCCCCTTTTTTAATGTAAGTCCTCCAACGTTAAGTCATATCGGATCGTAAATAAAAGGGTGAAATAATGTTCAAATGTGCCCAGGGACCATAAAGCTTAGAGTTACCGGACATTCATCTTTCAGGATAAGGGGAAAAGAACAGAAAAAAAGAACTAATCCAGATAGAAATTAATTGTTCTTTCACAATTGCCGTGTGTAGAACAAGGTTTAGGAAAGTAAAATCAGACTGAAAAAAAAAAAAAAAATCGTGGTTATGGCATTGAATTTTGCAGTGTGACCCTACCTTACCAAATCTTGTTCTACGCACGGCAATTGTGAAAGAACAATTAATTTCCATTAATTGTAAGTTGCCTCATGTGTTCATGAGCACTCCTAGTAGTTTATCGGGAGAAACACGAGTCAGTTGGAGAATTTAATGTCATACTGACATGTTGCCATAGCAGTTCAGTGTTGAGTGTAACCGACGGAGACCGAGAGTTCTGTGGTTCAATTCCCGGCTACGGCACTGTATTCAATCTATCCAAATCTTATCCAGATAACTCATTCTGGCCGAGATTCAAACTTGGGAGTTCTTCAATGTGAATCAGACACGCTACAGAAGCGTCGGTGGCAAATAGATATCGTCAAATATACAGTGCGATCCATATAAGTCTCTTCTTGTACACTCTATTTTTTATATACCCCCACAAGAATAAATCCTGTGAGGTTAGGTCAGGCGACCAGGAGGGTCACAGCCCTTTTGAGATTATTCGACTATCAAACAAACTGGTTACAAGTTCCATGGTGTCATTAGATGTATGACACGTTGCTCCATCTTGCTGGAAATAATCTTCTCTCAAGTCCATATCATCCAATCGATATCTGTGAACATGTGTAACAGTCTCTGCATTCAATGGCGGTCTATGTTTTCCACTCTCACTAATGAGTATACCAGTTGTCTCCAGCTTTCTTACGAGCGATAAAATTGTTGTCCTTGTCGAAACATCGCGTACATTAAATTCTCTTTGAAATTCCCGTTGTGTTCTTACCAAGGAATTTGTCTTTCAATATTTTTTCAAAATGTAAACACGTTCTAGTAGTGAGTACAGTACGCGCATGTTTTCTTGAGCGCTGGATTTATGGTGTAGTGAGGGAGAGGGGAAGAAACGTGAGCTAACGCTCTTTTGTTTCTGAAGTGTGGTCAACCTTGAAAAAAACAGTTCAGCAAAATAGCGTGTAAGATAAGCGAAGATATCACACGTAAGGTTGCATCCTCTGAAAACATTCCTTAGTTTTGCCCACGTCAGCTCAATTGCATTCAGATCACAGTTATACGGAGCTAGACGAATAATAATGTGTTCCCTTTCGAGAGCCATAACATCCACAAATGTTCATACAAATATAAATCATTTTCAAGTAAATGCTGATGTACCACACTCGTAACAAGGATAAACTGGAAATTCGAGCGCACCAAACGAGCCTTTATGAAGGAAGCTTTAACTACAAAGTGATAATGTTATATAATAAACTTCCAAATTCATTTAAACAAGCTGCATCATTAAAACACTTTAAGAATAAGGCTAAGACATATTTGCATGCACACTGTTTTTATACGGTTAATGAATTTTTAGAACTACAACCATGTAAATGAGCACTGGGAGCATAGTACATTCACAAACCTGTAATATTTATATTGTGACATTTCTTATAGTAAATTAGTCTATGCAAATACCACATGAAACCATAGAAAAGCTGCTTACTGTGTATATTGTATGTAATCAATTTGACTCTATGTATATACTGTATTTATACATTTTGACGTGTCTCATAACGTGTATATGTTGCCAAGGACGAACTAAAATTATAATTCTAACATACGATTGTTGTAAACTGGTTAGCTAATTAACCTCGGAATTGATCAAAACGAAATATGGTGGACATGATAAAGCTTAGCGTATTAGCCACTAGATGTCAGTGTATAGCGCACTTCAAATTTCAAAGTTGTCATCTATGTTTACGGAGTTAAACGAAACTTACCGAATGAGGACTTGGGACCCGATCGCTCTTCTTACCACGCGCATATAGTACTGCATGTTGCTGTTATGACTGCAGATCTTAAGACTGTCAACTGTCAACAACTGACAGTGTTGTCAATTCTTCCAGAACCACTGAGATCATTAAAACAAATTTCTACATTCTACGAGCTTTAAAAGGGAAATGATGGCCTCTTGAAATGGTTCAGGTTTATATGGATCGCACTGTACTCTTAAATCAAAATCATGAGACTTTTTTCTTTGAGAAAATATAAAATAACGGAAATGTGTTTATGTTATGGATATTTGCATTGGGTTTTTGTGAAAATCCTCTGTTAGCATCCTTCTAAGATGCTGGGATTATACACCAAATTTGGTAGGTACTTATCTGACTCTTAGTTTTGAATTTTCTGTTCAAGAACCCACGCATGTTTTTGAGAATGTTTTTGTTGCGTGGGACCTCAAAACTTGTACACTTTTGATATGAAATCCATGGGTGGAGCACTGTCTACCTTAAGGTAAATGATAGAGATTATCTGAAGTACTTGTTCTAGCAAGTTGAGAGACCACTAACGTAAATGAGGACAACAACATCTCGTAATGCAATAGGTGTGTAGCTTCCATTACACTCTTGCTTAATTACCACTTTTAGAGCAAGGATAAAAAAGGACTGTCTCATGCAGAAAGTTGTGCCTCAAGGGAGAAGTAAAAGAGGGAGGAAGCGTAGATAAAAAACGTTAGCCCAAGAAGGGAGCCCCTAAATTAATTTGCCTGGGCTAAACAATGCAAGGGCGTCCGTTCCACGCATTCGCTAATGGAAGTCGTTTGAAAAAATTGCCTCCGTTTTTTTATACCCTAGCCATCTCATTTTATTATTCATGTGGTTATCTTTCATCCCTTATTTTTTTACTCCACCCCTTTTTCTTACCCATCCCGCACCTTTTTATGCCAGTTTTTATCATAGCAATGTAGGGAAGCTCTTTCTTCTTGCGCAGAAAGTTACAAGAGATTCCCCCAAAGTTGCATAAAAAGTGTTTTCAGAGAAAATGACAGGACTTTAAATTAGATTACAAACACAGCACGGGTTTGCATTAATTATGAAGTTTTCAACAACACTCTCTTCCTGTGGCTACCACTCTCGCCTGATATTTACTCACAAAATCAGTGACATCAAAAGTTTGTCTCCATTGAGATGCTACAGGAGTAATCTATAAACCTTTTACTACTAAGCCTATATCTCAACAAATTGAAACGCCTAAAGTGGAAAGATTTTCTGCACGTAAGCAGAAAAAAGTTGTTATGTAAGAGATCGAGGAAAGGTGGGTCGAAATATTTAGATCAAAATAAATACAAATTCCGAAGTGCTTTAAATTAAAGTACATTACTTAAAACAACCAATTCGTGTCAGTCTTTTGTTACTCATAAAAATACATCGGATCGCGTACACCTGAGCAATCAATGTACGCACACAAGTACTATACAAGGCCAAGCGTGACATCAACAAACGTCCGTGTCAACAAGTATACCGAAGCGCTCTGTGTGTAAACTCTGGTACGGATACAAAATGTAACCTACGTTACATATAACCTACTTCTCATTGCTTTCGATGTGGGAATTACAGTGAACAAACATGTACATTCGTAAATTGTCGAATGTGAATTTTCTGCGCCTCTCACTGAAACGATATAAAAATATTGGGAGAAAGTTCCTTCTATGTCAAATGACGTTAATCGTGCATATGAGTAGTACATATCATTTTCATATGTTTGTCCGAGGCTTTTTTTTTTTTTTTTTTTTTTTTTTTTTTTTTGTAATTTACGCCCTTTAACTTTTTTTATGTCATATCGGGCGATGAATGGAATGGGTGAAATGATGCTCAAATGGGCCCAGGGTCCACAGAACTTAGAGTCACTCGACATTTGTCTTTCAGGATAAGGGAAACCCCCGGAAAAACCTTATCCAGGTAACTCACCCTGACCGATATTCGAACTCGGGACCTCTTGAATGTAAGGTACACATGCCACCACCTGCGCTACCGAAGCGAGCAAGAGAGAGACTTAGTTTATTTGTTATATTACGCAGCACTGAAGTTCCACTACTTTTATGTTGGATACTGGACAATTCATTTTTGTTCGTTTGCTAGGTCGTGCATGCTCTATATTGATAATTGTTGCAGACACTTCCTCGACTGCTTTTAAACAGCCCGAAAGTACATTCTTCAAGCTGTTTAATGGTTGTTGATAATACTCAAAACTTTTTATTTATAAAATGGAGATGTCCAATAATTGTTGTGAAAGTAATGCTAATAACACAATATATCAAACACCTTGCACTTTCTAGAAGGCAGATCTACCTGCGTGGGGAGCAGTAGTTGAAATGAAACTAAAGCTACGCGTTGCGAACCGGACTATCCCTGCGTGATGTCCCCGGGACTGACGTCAGCAGTTATATAGTGCGAGACTCGTAAACTTGATATCCCTTTAAAAGTGCATGGGATCCCATGCCTGGTGATGAACCTATGTTTGAACAAAAGAGAATGTAAGAGTTTTTATACAACCCTATCATTGTAAACAAATTGTTACTGGATTCAATATAGTGCATAATCAAGGCTTGGGTGCATATAATATTAATGATGTACTTACTATATCAATGACGTAATACCTAAATTTCAAGTTGAGTGGCTTGTAGAAAAAGGATGAAACCTTTTTGTGATAGTCTTTTCTTTAAACAATGAAGCAAGTACACTTCTTTACATTATAAAACTGAGAAAATAAGTATCTGAATTTATACTTATCATAGTGCTGGTGCAATAGATGACACTACAGTCGCTGCTTACTTTCTCCTAGGAAGATAATGCATACCTGACTATCTTGATTATCAGTTCGGCGTGTCAGGTCATAAATGAAATTCAAGAACATTTGAGGATGCGTTGCTTATGCAACAACGGATAACGAATTAGTTCATGATTTTATACAATTTGTAATACTATTTCTAAAGAATATCCAACACTTACATAATTTTAAGATATTTCAGCCTATTATTGCCTTTTATGACATTTTGTATCTGTATGGTTTTCGTTAATACTTCCATTAACCAGTTTTAGAGGTTACTCTTAATAATAATCCCTTTTAGGTTATGTTTTGCCTTGAGAAGTAAATACTCTCTCAGACATGTGAGATTGGAAATATCAAACAAACAATTTTAAATAAAATAAGAATATAAACGTGAATGGACTACTTTATTGCAGTTGAAATGCTTGGAAGTATAACAAAGAATGGAATAATAGGATGAACTGTGTTACTGGAACACAATAACGCTAGGCATTTGTTTCTCGACCAGCAACAAAACAGCTGAAGCCAGATAAGTTCGCGGCCAGGTGAAGATAAAGCATTAGTGACCGACTAACCATGCTGTCATTTGTCTGAAATGGGCATGGTACTCCTCAGGACATCTTTGATATATAACAACGTTAGTAGCAGAAAATGTTGATAAATTAAGTTGAGACTACGATGAAATTGTAGCTTAAGCCTTACACATTAGAAAATTCATAAAACAAATTATTCTTCTATGGCTTTTATATTCACCAAAATAACTCCTCAGAAACTGTTTGAAAGTACCAAAGTCTCCTTGCTTGTTATGCCATATATAAGAAATTATTTCATTACACTTTCGTTGTAGGTACAAGAGAATATCAAACTTCTTTTTCTTTTAGTTTAACGTCCTCTAACTTAAATCACATAGAAAATGGATGAAATGGGTAATAATACTCAAATGAGCTCAGGTTCCAGAGAGCTTAGAGATTTTAAAATGAAAAAAAAAAGTTTGAAAAAGCTTTATTCAGATAACTCATCCTGTTTTAGATTCGAACTCGGGAGGTCTTTAACGTGAGGCAGATAAGCTAACATCTACGCTACAGAGGTGGGCTATATCAGCTGTAGAGCATGGATTTCTATATACTGGTTTTTAAATCCTACATCGCGAGAAACTAAAAAAGGAGCTACTAAAAAGGTGTGATTAAATAACCAATAGAAAAGAATATCTAAGAAGTGGTTAATGACACTAAAACATTTGTTTCGTATAATTTCTGTGTTTTAATGAGGCGTGCATGGGTATCTATAACGTTGACCAGTTATAGAAAATTTACAAGTACCTATCATTTTTTACGAGGTGGGTTCAAGTTATAACACCTATTTTTTCAACACTGGGACCAGATAGGAACTTCTCTTTCTTTTTTAAACACACGTAGACTCTTTGTGAATGTGTGACAGATATGGCAGCACTGTGCAGTGCATAGAACTCTAGTGGCAGCGACGAGAGTTAGCGCTGTTTTTGATACTGTGACTTTGTGGGTTCCTAGAATTAAAAGGCCGAGTTGCAGAAATTCTAAATGTTCTTTATTTCCTTAGAGATACACTGTTCAATTCTCACGTAACAACATTACATCACCAATACCCAAGGTCGATCACAATAACAAACAGTGACAGCAGATTACATCTCTAGCTATCGTTACACAGCTGGCTGTCTCTCATTTCACAACTAACTCTTTGCGAGCCGTCACGTCCTTAAATACCTATTTCGTAAATTCGAGACATTTCTGGACCAAACAGGAATCGAATGTTCTATCACCTTCCAGAAGCGTACCCTATCGGTGCCGGCAGGTCTTTTATCTCGCGCTATCATTATTTCTTCCGGCATACTCCTTATCTCCAGGCTTTTTGTGTACACAAGCCGCGCTATCGCGATCGAGTTACCGACTATACTTAAAATGACGACGTTTCGTTACAAGAACAACGTGTAATCATTCGTTTTCTCCATTTTCGTGGTGTGACACCTATTGAAATCCATCGTCAGTTGAGTGAGGCATGTGGTGATAGTACCATGGATGTGTCTAATGTACGTTCCTGGGTGTGACAGTTCAATGAAGGCAGAACACTTCGCATCTTCAGACCTTCATGCTGGACAGTGTGCACAGATCCCACGGAAATGCCATTTTGGAGATGTCTGCAACGCTCAATCGGCGATCCTCCAAAACAACGTGCTCCACTTGCTGGATGATCATGTCGTCAGACCGACTGGTGCGAGGCCGTGACTGTCTTGGTTTGTTGTCACACGATGTTTTGTCTTCATTGAACTGTCACACCCAGGAACGTACATTAGACACATCCATGGTACTATCACCACATGCCTCACTCAACTGGTGATAAATTTCAATAGGTGTTAAACCACGAAAATGGAGAAAACGAATGATTACACGCTGTTCTTGCAATAAAAACTTCACCATTTTAAGTATCAAAAACAGTCCTAACTCTCATCGCTGCCACTAGAGTTCTATGCACTGCACAGTGCTGCCATCTCTGTCACGCATTCACAAAGAGTCCACGTGTATTTAAAAAGAAAAACAGAAGTTTCTATCTGGTTCCAGTCCTGAAAATAAAATAGGAAATGTCATAATTTGAGCGCACGTCGTAGTTTCTAGTGATGTAAACATTATGAAATTCCAAAAGCCAGTATGCATAACCATCCATTTTTAAAATATTTGACAATTACTTCAGTATTCCCTTCTACCTACAACGAAATCTATAATCAAACTGGATACATAGCCTTCGTTTGGACACTGGCTATATTACAGGAAATTATTTTATACTACTAAAATTAAAATCCAATTTTAAGAACTGCTGCATCCACTTGTGTAGGTACAGTTAATCTCTGCAACTGAATATTGGATAATGTTAATGATGCTCTTTTTTAACCGATAAAGCACGATTTTATTTACACGTACGTGGCTATGAAGATGGTAATATTGTGACTTATAGAATTAAAAGTCCAACTTGAAGAAATTCAAAATGTTCTTTATTTCCGTAGAAATACACTTTTGTACATCTTTGGCAGCAAGATGACGTAACATAAACCAACACAATCTCTCGTCACTTCTGCACACGTAAATAAGAGTTCACTTTCAAAACACAGTTGCAGACACACGATATCAGTTCGGATTACTACTCACTACTCAACTAACCTCAGCTTCCTTTTATACGTTTATTCATGATTCCAGACGTTCGTGGAATGTTCTCTATGAATCAAGTTGTCACTAGAAAGACCAACCTTCCAGTTATCTAACTTTATCTGTTTCGGCAAGCTTTTATCTCCGCGGTACACTATCTGCCTCTTTGTGCGCGCTGGCCGTGAATCGCAACAATGGGTTCGCGACAGTACAAATATTCCTAAAAGTGTGGCATATGTAGCAGCATAAAGATATTGTGACTTTGTGGGTTGGTAGAATTAAAGTCCAAGTTGCAGAAATTCAACAATTTCTTTATTTCCGTAGAAATACACTTGGTACACTTGCAGAATTACGTAACATACACAAATACAATCTTCCAAGGTCGTTGACCACAAACTACCAGTTCAATTACCAGTCTCTCATTACGGCTCTGTTTAGAACTGTACTTACAATTATTTTTACTGCCCACTGGCGTGTCACAATCTTTTATATATACCTCATTGATAATTCGGGACTGTTCTGTAACAATCAAGAAATCGAATGTTCTGTCACTAGACATACGTGAAACTTTATCTGTGCCGGCAAGTCTTTTATCTCCGAGCTATATTTATCTGTTTTTGCAGGCTCTATTTCTACACTGTGCTGTCTATCGGTTCCTTTGTGTAAACAAGCCGCGTTAATGCTCCTATCGAACCCTTTTAGCGCGTACGCCGCCAGCCGTTATAATGGATTCGCGACAATATTATTTCCAACATCTTCTATGACGAAGATATTGTATTTCTATAATTTGCATGTCTGTGAAATCTAGCGTATTTGTCGATGCCAAGAAAATTCCTGTTAGGCCGGCCACATGTCCGAACGAAGGCTCTGTATTTCTGAAAACGTTTACTCTATTAATGTCATAGTTTGTAAATGAATGGATTATGCCCGCCTCGGTAGCGTAGATGATAGAGTGTCTGCCTCACGTTCAAGAGGTCCCGAGTTCGAATCTCGGTTAGGGTGAGTTACCTGGTAAGGTTTTCTTCTGGGGTTTTCCCTTATCCTGATAGACAATGTCAGGTAACTCTAAGCTTCATGGACCCTGGGCTCATTTGAACATCATTTCACCCATTTCGTTCGTCGTCCGATATGACTTAAAGTTGAAAGGACGTAAATTACAAACAAAAATGAATGGATTGAGTAAGACATTTGCAGTAGAGTACAGTGTCTGGTATTGCAGCATATCTACAGTGATTATACTAAAAAGAAATAATAGTTGGGAATTTAAATTTGGAAAGGAAAATTTTTAAAGTTTTGCTTATTTTCCAGATATTTGTTATTTATCAGGATTGAGGAAACATGAAAAAGCGTCGCAGTAGTGGAGGTCGACCTGGCGGAACTCGAACCCCGACCTTCCGTTGTGAGTCTGTTTCTCAGAACCACCACAGTTTCTGTTGGTTATCTATATACCATTCTGATGAAACACTTGCCAAGAGCATTTCACAGAGTTTGTCCAATGGTTAGTGTAAAGAAAGGAATAAAAAAACGCCGCCCGTGGGCGAAAGACAGTGTGGAGATAAAGGGGGAGGCGGAAAAAAAAGTTCTGTATGACTCATTCTTATGGCTTCATACCCCTCACCCAAGGGGAGTGGAGGTAGACTTTTTTTTTATCTACAGGGATTTGCACTATAGGTTTCTTTCTCATCTCAACCCTCCCCCGCCTTAAGATCTGATCAAGAGAGAGAGAAATAGTGGCACCCCTGCCTCACCCCACGGATTTCATACATGAAAAAAATGAGTCTCCCTCAAGTTTTCCCCTTTCAACCCTGATGGCACGGGCTTGTGGCAGACTAATTATGTTACTGAACGAAATTGCACGTCAAGTATAGACAAAAGAAAATCAAAACAGCGCACGCTATTCTTATAGTGCACAAACTGTCATTTACACGTCCAATCATTTTAACTCCGCTGGCTTTCCTAACACATTTAACTGTGTAATCATACCTTCTGGATGAAGAGCTCCCAACAACGCAGGACTTCTCACTTTCCTTTGCCCTGCTTTTTACGTTCCCTCAAAACCTTAAAATAAAAAATAAATCACCCATGATATCCCCTCCAACAATCGCTACAGTATGCTTGTCTCTCTCTTGATCCCCTCCCACATGTTTACAACACCATCCACCTAGCCGTCGCTCTCACTTAAAGGTTTGTTCGGTGGCATTCAAATCGCCACGCCACGCGAACTCTCCAACTCGTAGCTCTTTATTGAAGGCCGGAGGGATGTGCGCTCGTATGTGATTCAAGTTAGCTGGACACACAGAGTATGAATGACGTCAGATGTACAGCACGACCATCAAATGTGGAAACGTCGAAAACAACGGAACGTAGAGCTCCACGAACTAATGTGTGTTTCAAATGGGAAGAGTTCTCGCCTGTAGGGAATCAGATGCGTTAGCGCATACAACGTTGCCACCCCATTACCCCCACTCTTTTTATATTTCCCTCTCTCTCGCACACTTGCGACTCTTCTTGGCGCTAGACCTAAGAGAATGCAAACTGAATTTTCCAAAGCTTTATAATAATGCAGTTATTGAACTTACAATTGCAACATCGATATTCGTATGTTACGCAAGTGGTTTAAATATTTAGTTTAAAATTAAGTATAGTTTATGAATGTTACGTTAAGAGATAATTCGTCTGTCATTGTCTTCAACGTCTGAGTGTTGCAAGTTTATGATGATAGATTCCAAAATCTCGTTACGTGTTATCTGTTTCCAAAAGCCGTCTTCTTGTAGTTTATCTGCTGTCTCACACAGTTTTACCAGTCTTGTGTTCCTTGTCAATTTCTTCATGAATAAGTCGTTCAACGTCAGTCAGTTTAAAAATATTATTTCTGCTTATAACATAATTTGAGCCCACATTAACTCAATTGGATTGTTCTAGCAATAGTAAGGGGGAAGGTGGATCATGTCTCATTGATCCAGCTGATACACTTTCCCTGGTTTTTAAACAGAAAAGTAACTGAATACTGCTTTGAACTCTCTAGAGTAAATAGAGATTACGAACCATTCATAAATAAAGATATAATGTGACCAGACACGTTCTGCCAGACCAGCAGGAAGTGTATTGTTTCCTCTCATCGAATTTAACAAACACCTTGGCTTATTCAAAGTACATATTTCTTTTATCACGTCATGTCAAATGTTTACGTTTACGTTACATCTCAAATGTTTCTGAGTAATTTCAAATATACGTACGCCATACATGCCAACCAATAATATTTATTACAGTGCGCAATGCATTGTTATTATATAATACTACTTTATTTATTTGTATTAGGAAAACTATTTGAGCTAAAAATATGGGGGTTTTATGGTTATGTTAAATACATTACTCTCTCCTTATTCATGGATCAGTTCTTGTAAAATGTCAAATTTTGTCGTAGCACCAATAGTATTTATTAGAGATTGATTAGTTTGGCGCTCATCACACACCACTTAGTGGGGGAATGCAATACGACAACACCGCAGGACTCCGATTGGTTGCTCACCTAGTAACGCCCAAGGACAAACACCACCCATCTGAAACTTCAAGTTTATTTTTTCTGGAATCTATTGCTTTATTTTCCTTAGTATTCCAACTATATTTGAACTCTTTTACTATTTCAGTCTTTTGTTCGCAGACTTTGATGTATTTACGTGGGGGGTGAGTGAGTGAGTGAGTGAGTGTGTGGTGTTTTAGGGCCCGTCGACAGCAAGGTCATTTGGGCCCGAAGTCAAGACTAAAACCTAAAAGCTACACAAATTAGGCTAAAAAGGTAAAATAAAATAAAATCACTCAACTATTAAAAGTACATAAAAAAAAAGCCTATCTCAAGACTAACAATTTAAAATCTCTAAAATTAACAAATTTAAAATTTAAGTCAGATATGTTTATAAAAACCAAATTTGGCAACAAACCGCAGTGCCTTAACTACGGCCACTGGTTCGTCCCCTAAAACTCCCAGCAAGTTAACCCCCAAGCCTATTGACTGGCGAACGCGGGCGTACTGCGGGCAATCAAGCAATACGTGGGTGCTTGCAGTTTGTCATGATTTTGGTTTTTTTTTTTTTTTTTTTTTTTTTTTTTTTTTTTTTTTCTCTCTAAAGAGATGTGAAGACCTAGTTTACCTGCTTGATTATCTAGTTCAACGATTTGCTCCCTTGCTTCCTCCACTGTTACAGCAAAGAAAGCCAAATCATTCGCAAAAGTTATATAATTGGTTTTAAAATTTCTCTTTTTGCATCCCAGTCTTATTTCACTTTTTATATTTTTGTTCCATGCTCTGACTACTTTCTCAAAAAACAGAAATTCAGTACGCCATGTTTTTTTTTAAATAAATAGCATATCAATAAAACAAACATAGCGTAATGAATTTTGAAATACCGGCAGTCCATTCTGTTTTTAAATTTGTTTTATTTTCAGATTTTGGTAGTACTGTTTTATTTTCAGATTTTGGTAGTACTAACAGGAACATACTAACATCTAGCGTTCGTAACGATGGCAACAGCTTTGTTTGTGGTTCCGGCTGACGATGTGGAAGAGATTCCATGAAATCGCGATCCCGAACAATTTATAAGAAAAGTGAAACTTTATTATATTTGTATATATTTGATTGCTTCACTGTTAATAGATTCATATTTTACGTATTTACCAAGTTCCATATTAATCCATGATCTCGTTTACAAGTTAGGATTACGTTTTTATTAGACTCAGAAATCTGAAAATACATGTCAGGTGAAATTTCACATCGGTGGGTAAATTGGTGCCGTCCCTTGAGGTTTTCTGTGAGATGAGGTATCAGTCAAGAAGGGATAAAGTGCCCACATATCGTCCACATCTGCTCTCAGCCTCCAACGGTCACTACTTCCTTACGTGCGATTAGAAACGTCCGAATTCTCGTGAAAGAGCTATCTCCCATTTCGAGACAGCACAAACAAGACATTTATCTTTACCTTTTTCCACATCTAACATTAATATTTTGTTGGTTAGCACGCGAAGAATCCTGTCCGGTTTTCCCCTCTTCTTTTCCAAAAAACGAGTAAACAGCTGCACATCGATGCGCACGCGTAAAAGAGACGGAGCTACTCTCTTTTCTGAACAAAATGTGTCCTTTCTTCCTCATATTTTTTGCCTGAACATGCAAATGGGTTCCTTGCTATACAGTGTGACCAATCGTTGTTTTATGACCGAAATAAATCGCAGTGAAGTTTTTGGGAGGGTGCCTGCCTTTGATATAATTCGTGGCTCAGTGTTAGCAATGCAGATAAAGCGAAGGTAAGCGACCCAATCTATTAACTGCTTCCCGGTAGCAAATCTGTTGAAATATAAGGGGTATCTCTTGGACCCAGGGGGCAGGGGGAGCGGAACTTGTCACACATGAATAGCCAAAGCTCTGTTCCAGATTTTTGTTGGGCTGTTGATTCTATTTTTTGAACAATGTATTGAACATGCTACTATTTCCCTACATTAATTAATTCATTTTACTAAACTTCATAAAGCATCAATTCTAAGACACTTATACCCGTAGAATTACATTTCATATAAATGAGTTCGGACGATGAATTGCAAGGATGAAATACTTAAATGAGTCTAATGTTCTTAGAGTTACCAGACATCTATCTTTCATGAAAAGGGATAATCCCGCAAAAAACCTTATCTTGACCGAGATTCGAACTCGGGATTTCTTGAACGAAGGCAGACACGGTACCATCTACGCTACAGAGACGGGCATATGAGTTTTAAACTACTAAAATACATAAACCGTGTTCGAAAACATAATTTTGTAGAATCGAATAATCATGAGCGAGGTGATATTTTTACTACCTTAGCCACTTATCGATAGGTAGAGGAAGAATTGTATTCCAACAAAATATTCAATTGCAGGATTTTACCAAAAATACACGTTTGGAGCCTTTTTGAACACAAAACACAGTTTTACCAAAAAGGCGTAGCTCAAGATCTTTTTCTTTCAAAAATCACATTTTCATTTAATTAGGTAACCTGTTGCAATAAATAAATTGGCACATTCCAATAACAAAGCCTTAAAATCCTGCTACTGAAAGCAGTATCTCAAAATGTATGTACCTTAGAATTCTAACGAAATTTGGTGTAAATAATTCGAACAAGCAAGTTTTTAAATTTCTACTAGGAAAAAGGAAAATAATTCGAAACTGGGGTAGTTTAATGAAGACGTCTGGACTAACATTTTGGGGGGAAACCGCCAGTGTAAGAATAAGAATGTCAATTATTGAAATTGAATAAAGAACGATATTATAACAAAAATCAATCACGCGTGTATCACATGGGTTGGAGGTCATATGGGTATACATGGCAATGAGAGGGCAGATGAAATTGCTAAACTGCATTATCCTAAAAGGAATTCAGTTTTAAAGAGTCTACAATCACATTTGTTTAAAAAAATGAAAAAGAAATTATTGAAATGTGGAACAGCACTTGGATAAACAGCGATAAGGGACAAATTTCCTGTTAATGATCACCTAAACTGCAAGTAATTTTCACCTAAATTTATTTCGACCCAGTTTGCTACCGGACATCGGAAATTTAAAACTTACTTTCGAAGATTCCATATCGTCTCACCATATTCTCTGAAGTTTTACGGAGAGTGTCCTCGTCAATGTTACTTATTTCGATTCGAAGGGATTCCTTGAGAATATCAACTGTCCGTGGCCTATTCTTGTACACTCTATCTGTCAAATGCCCCCACAAGAAAAAATCCGGTGAGGTTAGGTCAGGGGATCTGGGGGGGGGGCACAGACATTTTGAGACTATTCGATTATCAAAGAAACTCGTTAAAAGTTCCATGGTGTCATTAGATGTATGGCACGTTGCTCCATCTTGCTAGAAATAACCTTCTCTCAATTCGATATCATTTCCGTAAAACTTCAGAGATTATAGTGAGACGAGTACAAACATGTATAGATGCTGGTGGAGGACACTTCCAACATTTTCTATGAGATGTAAATAGTGTAATGTAATCTCCCAATTGTGTATTATATTCTCCCAAAGTTGTACGCGTGTCCTATTATTGGTTTAAAAGTTATGACCTATTGAATTGGTTCAGGTTTATATGGATCACACTATATTATCACGTTCTGTTATTTTGATCTTTGTATTTAGTGTTTTTGTAACTAGAACCCTAACATAACTTACTGGTAAAATAGGGTTACTTCATTTGGAGAATAATAATAATAATAATAATAATAATAATAATAATAATAATAATAATAATAATAATAATAATAATAATAATAATAATAATAATAATAATAATAATAATAATAATAATAATAATAATAATAATAATAATAATAATAATAATAATAATAATAATAATAATAATAATAATAATAATAATAATAATAATAATAATAATAATAATAATAATAATAATAATAATAATAATAATAATAATAATAATAATAATAATAATAATAATAATAATAATAATAATAATAATAATAATAATAATAATAATAATAATAATAATAATAATAATAATAATAATAATAAAATGCATTCTTTGTTAAGCCCATATTATATTGAAATATTCACTTTAGGAAACTGAAATTATGCAAGGTAGTTGAATGGTTACCGCCTCGTTTAACTTTCCAAGTATAGCAACATTTGGGAAGGAATATTACGGAGCTACATAGAGTTAAAAATCAGCACCTGGTTTGAGCCTTGATTGACACGTCAATAGCTATTGATCACAATGGGGAGGAAACGGCAGAAAATCACACATCTGCATAGGTAAATTTTTTTCCTGACAAAAGGGAACCCCGCAGATTTCAGTCTGAACATAAAGTCAAGTGCCTATGATGAGAATAACGGAATATCTGACAAAACATGCAAAAACGCTACTTTTCTGACAAACCGTTAGTAAAAAGCAGTCAACAGTCAATCATTGGTTATGTAAAAACGTCAAGGAGGGGCTCTTCAAATATTGAATGCCACGGATCTAAAGTTACTCTTGTTAGCATGCATTATACATGTTCCATCACTTTAAGATGACTTGCGTGTCATAAGTCGTTATTTCCCAGAATTCATGCGGTTCACGACTTTCTTTTGTCGAAAGAAACGCTATTCAGATTCACTGTTGATTTTGGAAACTTATAAAAGCACTGTAGTGGTTTATTTACATCTTCAAGAAAATTTACATTCAATAAATCGTCCAGATGTTATACATAATGCAATAAATAAAACGATTACATCCAATATTGCAATAGATAGAACGTTACAGAATTCTGCCGACCAACTTTCTGGAATTACAGAGAGATGCTATAGAAACATCTTGTTATGTCACAAACTTTGAATTTACGCAATGATCTTTCATTTGCACATAGTTCGTATGAAAAATTTCCGACCTAATAAAGATACAAGACATTTTTTTTTCAATTTTTTTTTTCATTTTATTTTTCAACATAGTCTTGTAACGCTGCAAAATTCTCCCAGCGATGCTCCCATCTCTGTAACCCGTCCAAATAGTACTCGGCGTTTTTCAACATAGTCTCCTTGAACTTCTACACGCTTCTCCCAGCGATGTTCCCATCTCTGTAACCCGTCCAAATAGTACTCGGCGTTTTTAAACATAGTCTCCTTGTAACTCTACACACTTCTCCCAGCGATGTTCCCATCACTGTAACCCGTCCAAATAGTACTCGGCGTTTTTCAACATAGTCTCCTTGTAACTCTACACACTTCTCCCAGCGATGCTCTCATCTCTGTAACCCGTCCAAGTAGTACTCGGCGTTTTTCAACATAGTCTCCTTGTAACTCTACACACTTCTCCCAGTGATGTTCCCATCTCTGTAACCCGTCCAAATAGTACTCGGCGTTTTTAAACATAGTCTCCTTGTAACTCTACACACTTCTCCCAGCGATGCTCTCATCTCTGTAACCCGTCCAAGTAGTACTCGGCGTTTTTCAACATAGTCTCCTTGTAACTCTACACACTTCTCCCAGCGATGCTCCCATCTCTGTAACCCGTCCAAATAGTACTCGGCGTTTTTAAACATAGTCTCCTTGTAACTCTACACACTTCTCCCAGCGATGTTCCCATCTCTGTAACCCGTCCAAATAGTACTCGGCGTTTTTAAACATAGTCTCCTTGTAACTCTACACAATTCTCCCAGCGATGTTCCCATCTCTGTAACCCGTCCAAATAGTACTCGGCGTTTTTAAACATAGTCTCCTTGTAAATCTACACACTTCTCCCAGCGATGCTCCCATCTCTGTATCACGTCCAAATAGTACTCGGCGTTTTTCAACATAGTCTCCTTGTAACTCTACACACTTCTCCCAGCGATGTTCCCATCTCTGTAACCTGTCCAAATAGTACTAGACGTTCTTCAACATAGTCTCCTTGTAATTCTACACACTTCTCCCAGCGATGCTCCCATCTCTGTAACCCGTCCAAATATTACTCGGCGTTTTTCAACATAGTCTCCTTGTAACTCTACACACTTCTCAGTGATACTCCCATCTCTGTAACCCGTCGAAATAGTACTCGGCGTTTTTCAACATAGTCTCCTTGTAACTCTACACACTTCTCCCAGCGATGTTCCCATCTCTGTAACCCGTCGAAATAGTACTCGGCGTTTTTGAACATTCTCCTTGTAACTCTACACACTTCTCCCAGCGATGCCCCCATCTCTGTAACCCTTCCAAATAGTACTCAGCGTTTTTCAACATAGTCTCCTTGTAACTCTCTACACACTTCTCCCAGCGATGCTCCCATCTCTGTAACCCGTCCAAATAGTACTCGGCGTTTTTCAACATAGTCTCCTTGTAACTCTACACACTTCTCTCAGTGATACTCCCATCTCTGTAACCCGTCGAAATAGTACTCGGCGTTTTTCAACATAGTCTCCTTGTAACTCTACACACTTCTCCCAGCGATGCTCTCATCTCTGTAACCCATCCAAATAGTACTCGGCGTTTTTAAACATAGTCTCCTTGTAACTCTACACACTTCTCCCAGCGATGTTCCCATCTCTGTAACCCGTCCAAATAGTACTCGGCGTTTTTCAACATAGTCTCCTTGTAACTCTACACACTTCTCCCAGCGATGTTCCCATCTCTGTAACCCGTCCAAATAGTACTCGGCGTTTTTCAACATAGTCTCCTTGTAACTCTACACACTTCTCCCAGCGATGCTCCCATCTCTGTAACCCTTCCAAATAGTACTCGGCGTTTTTCAACATAGTCTCCTTGTAACTCTCTACACACTTCTCCCAGCGATGCTCCCATCTCTGTAACCCGTCCAAATAGTACTCGGCGTTTTTCAACATAGTCTCCTTGTAACTCTACACACTTCTCTCAGTGATACTCCCATCTCTGTAACCCGTCGAAATAGTACTCGGCGTTTTTCAACATAGTCTCCTTGTAACTCTACACACTTCTCCCAGCGATGTTCCCATCTCTGTAACCCGTCCAAATAGTACTCGGCGTTTTTAAACATAGTCTCCTTGTAACTCTACACACTTCTCCCAGCGATGTTCCCATCTCTGTAACCCGTCGAAATAGTACTCGGCGTTTTTCAACATAGTCTCCTTGTAACTCTACACACTTCTCCCAGCGATGCTCCCATCTCTGTAACCCTTCCAAATAGTACTCGGCGTTTTTCAACATAGTCTCCTTGTAACTCTCTACACACTTCTCCCAGCGATGCTCCCATCTCTGTAACCCGTCCAAATAGTACTCGGCGTTTTTCAACATAGTCTCCCTGTAACTCTACACACTTCTCCCAGCGATGTTCCCATCTCTGTAACCCGTCCAAATAGTACTCGGCGTTTTTCAATATAGTCTCCTTGTAAGCTCTACACACTTCTCCCAGCGATGCTCCCATCTCTGTAACCTGTCCAAATAGTACTCGGCGTTTTTCAACATAGTCTCCTTGTAAGCTCTACACACTTCTCCCAGCGATGCTCCCATCTCTGTAACCCGTCCAAATAGTACTCGGCGTTTTTCAACATAGTCTCCCTGTAACTCTACACACTTCTCCCAGCGATGCCCTCATCTCTGTAACTCGTCCAAATAGTACTCGGCGCTTTTCTCTGCAAAATAATTGTTCACGAAGGTGATTGCCTCTTCATTTCACGAAAATCTGTCCTCCGAGCGTAATTTGCAGATGAGGGAACAAAAAGAAGTAGCTCGGGGCTAGATCTGGTGAGTTAAGCAGTTCAAACCGTAATTCGTGGATTTTTGCCATTAGAACCGCTGAGGTGACAGACGGTGCGTTGTCTTGGTGAAATAGGATGTTCTTTTTCTGCAAATGTGTCCGTTTTTCCACAAGTTCTGCCTTCAGCTTGTCAAGTAATGATGCGTAACATGCTCCTGTAATAGTTTTTCCTTTTTCAAGATAATCGATTAAAATAACTCCATGACTATCCCAAAAAAACAGTCGCCATCACTTTCCCAGCCGAAATAACAGTTTTTGCCCTTTTTGAGCCGGTTCGCTCTTTGCAGTCCACTGGACTGTATTTTTGTTTTGGGCATATAATGGTGTATCCAAGTGACATCTACAGTAATTAATGGGCGCCAAAACTCGGATCTATTACGCCTAAACTGCGCCAACAGAGCGTTGGAAATGTTCATTCGAACATGTTTTTGGTCTAACATGAGAAAATGCCTACCCAACGCGCGGACAGCTTTCTCATGTCTAAATGTTGATTTAATATGTGACAAACACGTTCTTTTGACAAGTTATCTCTCTCACTTTAATTCGGTGGTCGTCTAGCACTATTTGGTGAACTTTGGTAATGTTTTCGTCGGGAGTGCAGCTTTTGGACGTCCCGAACGTTCATCGTCTCCCCCCAAGCTCTTACGGCCACGTTTAAATTCAGCCTCGTAGATTTCTGTTGGTTGGCAGAGAGGTAACAATCAGCTGTATTCCAGCCAATGAAGGATGTGGTCGATCTCATTAGCATTGACTACTTTCCGTTGCTATTAACGGAAGAGGCGGTTGTACGTATAAGGTATGCTTCTTTGGTTCGTAATAAATCCAAATCAAAGTAGGACAGAGGAAACTTTAAATTCAAAAAGTAGTATTGCGAAATTATACATAAATAAAGAGAGAAAATATGAAAATAATTAATCAAAAATATAACTTCATTTCATGTATATAATAATAAAAACATCAAGTTATGAATGTGAAATGAATAAAATCTATAGGCTACAAAAACGGCAAAAAGTGGATTTGTTAAGTTGGTCGTACTGAATGCGGAAACATCGACTTCCTAGACATGCCACAATGGATGGCAAGTTCATAAAAAAATACTGTCGCTCAAGAAACTAATAAGCAAGATATCAAAGATTTCTTAAAGGTGCTTAACATTCATTTTTACCGTTTAAGGCACCACGGACATAAACAATAATGGGAGAGTAATTGTGATAGTTCGTGAGTTAGTCGGGTCCCGCATAAGCACCCCGGTTACTCTCGTAGTGTACGATGCATTGCTGTGGCCACGAGCGATGGGTAAATCTCAAAGGCAATTACCAGTTTTGAGGACTGAAGAAAACCTGGAAGAAACTTCAGTCGGGGAAGACGGTCTGAGGGGTACTGAACCTCAGACCTGTCATGAGATAACTTCGATGTAGTTGGCCATTAAGGATTTCTAGACTACCTCTGTGGTCGAGCGATCCATTCTTCTTGCTTCGTAAACCAGAGTTCGATATTTTAATTAGAATACTTCCTAACCCCCTGGAGAGTCTGGAAGTATGAATGAAGTAAGTTAAAAACCTATAATCAACGAGCAATAGCACCTTCAGCTGTTTTTAAAATAAAGTCCCCTACAGAAGTTCCAGAGGATGAAGCAAATAAAAATGACATCCTTGTTTGCAGTGTTCCAGGTGTAAAGTGAGTTCGATACTTAATTACGTCAGAAAGCTACACCTTTAGATTAAAACATTATAAATAAAACAGATGATGTAATATAAGGCATTATAGGTATGTTACTTCAGATAAAACTGTGACATAAATTTCAACAGAATTAGTTTTAAATTTCTGAAATGTATGTTTCACTTTATGGTGCTAGAAAACGTTATAATAATTCCAAAACTTAATCTCAGTTGAAACTTTGACTTTCAGGGGATTTTTTTTTTTTTTTTTTAATTTACGTCCTCCAGCGTTGAGATATATTGGACTTAGAATGAAATGGGTGAAATGATGTTCAAATAACGCCAGGGCCCATAGTTACCCGGACATTCTCTTTCAGGATAAGGGAAAACTCCGGAAAGAACTTTGTCGAGATAACCCACTCTGACCGAGATTCGAACTCGGGATCTCTTGAACGCGAGGCAGACATGCTACCACCTGCGCTACAGAGGCGTCTGTGTGGGAGAGAGGGACAGAAAGTGTGTATGTCTGTATCTAAAAGACAGAGGGAAAGAGAGAGGGAGTATGCGACTGTGAGATGGAGAGTGAAAGTAAATGAGAGAGTATGTGTATGTCCGTATGAGAGAGCAAGAGAGTGTATGTATGCATGTGAGAGATTTAGAGAGTGAAGGATGGTGAGAGAGAGGAGGGGGGAGTACGTGTATGTATGCATATGTGTAGGAGTGTGGGTGTATGTCAAACCTGGAATTTCCAGCTTAAGAACAGTGGAAGATCGTAAATATTCCACTTAAATCATCGATGGATTCATGTTCATTCACAGTTTTCTAATTTATTTCATTCCCCATCTATAAGGAGCTGTAACATAATTTTGTTATGGATGAATGAAGTGGACTTGAG
Organism: Mantis religiosa; assembly: GCA_030765055.1. Classification (NCBI taxonomy): domain Eukaryota; kingdom Metazoa; phylum Arthropoda; class Insecta; order Mantodea; family Mantidae; genus Mantis; species Mantis religiosa. The sequence continues at coordinate 15,487,953 of CM060958.1, forward strand.
GATTTATAAGGTCGGGTACTCCATATGATGTTTACTGTGAGGTAGACCAAACAAGTTTTTTGAGCTCTCACAATTTACTATTGCCTTCTATTTGGGAGGGGCGGGTGAAGGGCACCAGGTGCTTCCCACTACTCTCGTGTGTTTTTTTGCGCGGAACCTTAGAAGAGCATGATGATGGGGTAAAAAATGTGTGGTTGGTAGGGTCGGCACGAGCGAGCTTCCGGGCGCACGCGCGATTCTGGAGGGGAGGCAGTTTTTATATCCCCCCTCCCTACACTTTCCTTTTTTTACTCGTTTGATGTTGGCAGAGCAAGTTAAGTGAGATGGGATAACGTCACAGCAATGCTTCCAGATCCAAGGACATCGCCCAGTCTTTATTAATTTCCAGGGAGCACCTGCGTTCTTTGAGCGTAGTGCCGAAGTAAACATAAAATTAGTAGATAGTTTGCTGTTGTCAACTTTATCACTACGTTTATGTAAAAGAAGATATTGCGAAGGTTGAGTATTTAAATTGTCTTGTTCTACTGCCACTCCTATGTTTGGAAAGCTCTCCATATACCGTAATATTAATGGAAATGACTTTGCTGCGTAATCTTATGTATGACTAAAGAACAGAAGAGCACTTGCCAAAATTCAAAATAAAATGCGAATTTATGCCAACTTTTACAATGCAAAATACCCCCAAATGTCTTAATTCACGCTGTACCAGCTATTTTTGTACACGGTGTTCATTTTACCGCGCAAATTTTGACGTCATCAATAGCATCACTGATGGAGCGAGTTTATATATGATTCCCCTAGTGGCTTGCGATCGCATTTGATGAGCTGACAGCACCTTTGAGGCCTCCCTCTACCGGCAGCTAAATATACTATTTGAGAGATGGGTCTGCCCGTGTAATATAAAGGTGCGTAATTTCTCCTGTTTTTTTTTTTTTTTTTTTTAAACTAATACTGCAATGTAATGCACTGCAAAGCTAATTATGCAGCCATAAAAGTATACCATGAAGAATATACGAAATGATAAGTCAATGAGCACTTGTTTCACAATGAACATCTGTTTTTTCTGTTATACTAGACATATATATGCATATTGTAAACCTGTCACATAAAATAGAAATATTTCGATTTGATCTCAATTCTTTTCTATTGCCCACAGTTTCCTCAGAACGTAACTTCATTACAAACCAGAGAATTAGCAGAACGTGTTCTAGGAATGAAAAATAAATTAATGTTACAATATGTACCAAGCTTTTATCCAAGTCTAAACAAGGAAATATCTCTAGTACGCAGTCTTATGTGTCTATTTTCTTATATTTCCTTTCTCTCTTCCCCTTAAACGTTGTCTGTATTGCGAGAAGGTATGCTTGAGGTCTTTCTGTCATAACATTATTTATTACTTCTAGATTGGAACCAGTCACTTTATAGCGTCCAGTGTCTCTCTTTTTGCGAGTAACTGATCCTGTATTTTGGAAATGTTTGATGCATCTATTGGTTTTAAAAGACATAAGGATATCAACATTAATAGACATTTTAATTAAGTGTGAGAATGATAAATATTTATATCGTATACTGATAAAACGTAAGACGATTATGTTGCAAACAAAAGTATGCCAATTTGACGACACCTGGGCACTTTTGACAACATTACGCTCCGAGGGACTTGTCTAAATGCTGGATAACGTTGTATAAACTCCTCTATGCAGCGATTTAAATTATATTTATAAGTCGCACCGATTTTAATGTCGGTACGAAAAAAGCATTCAACTATGAAGACGCGGTGCTCGGTGAAAGGGGAGGCTGGTTGTATTAGTTAACAGCGCAACAAAATCGGAGCGCTGTAATTTGCTTACTGTTCCGCTGTGCGTCCTACACACGGCTAGTGTGGAAGAACAATTAATTTCCATTAATTGTACCTAATAGTGGTCCGAACTATAAAGTCCGGGGCTTAAAGTACTTATAGCATAGTAAGTCGTCATTAAGGTAGTTGTCTCATGTGTTTATGGGAACTCCTAGTGGTTTACTATAAAGCCCGGACCTTAAAGTACTTACAGCATAGTAAGTCACCATTAAGGTAGTTGTCTCGTGTGTTTATGAGAACTCCTAGTGGTTTACTATAAAGCCCGGACCTTAAAGTACTTACAGCATAGTAAGTCGTCATTAAGGTAGTTGTCTCATGTGTTTATGAGAACTCCTAGTAGTTTACTATAAAGCCCGGGCCTTAAAGTACTTACAGCATAGTAAGTCGCCATTAAGGTAGTTGTCTCATGTGTTTATGAGAACTCCTAGTGGTTTACTATAAAGCCCGGACCTTAAAGTACTTACAGCATAGTAAGTCATCATTCAGGTAGTTGTCTCATGTGTTTATGAGAACTCCTAGTGGTTTACTATAAAGCCCGGACCTTAAAGTACTTACAGCATAGTAAGTCGTCATTAAGGTAGTTGTCTCATGTGTTTATGAGAACTCCTAGTGGTTTACTATAAAGCCCGGACCTTAAAGTACTTACAGCATAGTAAGTCGTCATTAAGGTAGTTGTCTCATGTGTTTATGAGAGCTCCTAGTGGTTTACTATAAAGCCCGGACCTTAAAGTACTTACAGCATAGTAAGTCGTCATTAAGGTAGTTGTCTCATGTGTTTATGAGAACTCCTAGTGGTTTACTATAAAGCCCGGACCTTAAAGTACTTACAGCATAGTAAGTCGTCATTAAGGTAGTTGTCTCATATGTTTATGAGATCTCCTAGTGGTTTACTATAAAGTCCAGACCTTAAAGTACTTACAGCATAGTAAGTCGTCATTAAGGTAGTTGTCTCATGTGTTTATGAGAACTCCTAGTGGTTTACTATAAAGCTCGGGCTTTAAAGTACTTACAGCATAGTAAGTCGTCATTAAGGTAGTTGTCTCATGTGTTTATGAGAACTCCTAGTGGTTTACTATAAAGCCCGGACCTTAAAGTACTTACTGCATAGTAAGTCGTCATTAAGGTAGTTGTCTCATGTGTTTATGAGAACTCCTAGTGGTTTACTATAAAGCTCGGGCTTTAAAGTACTTACAGCATAGTAAGTCGTCATTAAGGTAGTTGTCTCATGTGTTTACGAGAACTCCTAGTGGTTTACGATAAAGCTCGGGCTTTAAAGTACTTACAGCATAGTAAGTCGTCATTAAGGTAGTTGTCTCATGTGTTTATGAGAACTCCTAGTGGTTTACTATAAAGCCCGGGCCTTAAAGTACTTACAGCATAGTAAGTCGCCATTAAGGTAGTTGTCTCATGTGTTTATGAGAACTCCTAGTGGTTTACTATAAAGCCCGGGCCTTAAAGTACTTACAGCATAGTAAGTCGCCATTAAGGTAGTTGTCTCATGTGTTTATGAGAACTCCTAAGTGGTTTACCGGGAAAAACACGAGTCAGTTGGAGAATTTAATGTCATGTTGGCACGTTGGCCATAGTAGCTCAATGGTTTAGAACGGTTGAACGGAGACCAGAAGATCCGTGGTTCAAATCCCGGTTATGGCATTGAATTTTTCAGTCTGGCTCTATCCGTTTCACATATATAATAATGATTACACATTCTTTTGTCATTTTTAACCATGGAAATTCACATAGTTATAAAAAAAGTAAATAAATTCCATCTTGTAAAAGTTCAGGTTGATACCTTGATCCAAAAATTATAAATAATGTTGGGATTAATGAACCTTCAAAGAGAAAATAAAAAGAAATTATATTGATAACATTAAATGTTTGAGAATTTTATATAACTTTTGTATTAATAATTGCTCATAGATTACGTATAACATAAGGAATAGACACAGAGCAATATACATCCATTTAACTTGTAATAATTTTTATTAGCCCGCAGAAAGAAAATAGGTTTTATTATTTTTGTCGAAAAGATGCAATTCCTGCGCTTGGTTTACCTAACTTCGAGGTTTTTTAGACAGTTGAATAATTCAGTTCCCCTGTGTTATTCGAACGGAATCGATAGCAATCTTGCGGTGAGGTCTGCTTCTTTATAACGATTTCTCCCATTGTATGACATATAGAGGATGGGGGGGGGGGAGACTGGGGGTACGCCCCAAGCTTTTATCAGAATCAATTGAAACAAAATATGCACGCTGGTCAACACATTTCCCTGCCAGTGTTTTCCGACCTTTCACTGACGCAATATGGTGCCCAGTCTACCTTTTACACATTTGGAGGGGTGCAAACTCTTTGTGCTGGGCTCTGGTCAAGGGAAATTGCTCTTTATGTATGTATTTCGTTTTTCAGTCAAGTTCAAGTATGGACTTCCTGAACAAGGACAAAAGGGCAGGGGGAAGGAACGAAGTCCAATCATTCTTTCGTATTGGTAGCTGACACATTGTTCATTATGGGAACGGGAGTTTAGAAAAAAGAAACAAAGAAAGAAATTTGATATATAATTCCACATGATTTTGTCATCTCATATTCCACACGTATCACTAATATTTTTCAATACACTTTCGCGATAAAAGTTTGCCTATTCTTCAAATTGACAATATCAGTTTTGTTGCTTACAATATGCGGAAACAACACTCGACCAGTTGTATCATAAATTTGTTTTTATAAGTAATGGACTCAAGCAAAGACCAAAAATGAGAGACAAATGTTGAAATATTCCACCAAATTACGCACTTCAAAAAAAAAAAAAAAAGTCTAAAACTACTAACATTACGAAAAATAAATAAAACACAAATTGTATATTTTAACGAGACCTAAATCTTTTGTAGAACCTTTCGTTCATCTGTAGCAGTTTTCCAGCTATAGAGAAGTATGCTGAGTTCATAATAAAGATGGCACCACACAATATGCAAGACATATATTTTATTCTTAATGTTAACCACTCAAATTATCTTAACTAATAAGACCCTCTTTGAGAAAATAAACAATAATGAAACATATTTCGTATAAAGAGCATCTTGGGTGGGGAGATTTCGTGATATAATGTTGGACTTAAATATGAATTTTTGTATTTACTCTTCATTTTTTAATTATATGCTCACAGATGTGGTTCTTTTGTAAAATCCGTTATTTGCAATCAGGGGACAAAACAAGAGCGAATGAATATACAGAAGTAGTTGTTCAGCTTCTATGTGAAACATAGTTTTTACCGCCAATAGGACCGCATAAAAAAGCCCCAGAATGCGTGTGGGTTAGACAATTACAGGAGCACCGGCGCGTGCCTCACGCTATCGAAGTTTGCAGGTATGTGACACAGCGTGCTCTTGCTATAGCTGTTTGTAAACATACTGACATACTCCACGGTAGCTTGCTATACTATTAAGAATTTCTTTGACTTATGAATCCGCAACAAAGAAGCTATTCTTTAGTTATTTCTTTATGAGTGTTCCAACATTCCGTTATAACAGTCGATTATGGCAAATAAGCTGGTGGACACATGCAACTTATACCTTTCAGAGGGAAGTTAATGTTAGTGAGATTGAGGATGGAAGCATTAAATGATAAAAAGAACAGAGAACAATTGTGGATAAAGTTAACCACAACTAAATGCTGTATGCAATGAGACAATCATTTTATTTCACTGTGTTTAATACTGAATAAAGCATTTGTAGCTTAAAAGGAAGTTGTTGACTTTACAGTAACTGGTTGAAAGTACTGTACAATTAAGATTATAGCAAAATGAGCAATCTTGCAACTGTCCGAGTTATTAGTCGACGTTTTCACAAGTAACTGCCCTTTGCCACATTACCTGAAAGGTAGACTAGTGTCACTGATAAAGAGCAAGCAGTAATGCTTTTGTTTTCCTGGCTGGTGCATCCCAATAACAACTTTTGAGGTACGCACACCCGTAATTCCTGCGCTGTCTAATCACAAAATAATGTAATATGTAATGCTACATAAAATTATACCTAACAGAATTTCGAAGCTGCGACACCGAAATTCGGACTATTGAAGTTATAAACTACGAAATGGCCATATTCATTCGGTGTTGTTTCGGAACAACCTGTATGTAAATATATATTTGAGGTGAAATCTCAATAATTAACTTTTGAGTGGAATATTACTACTTTCTTCTACTTATGGTAGAAGCACCTTTTCGTCTTAATTTTTTCATTTGTCTACTGCTACAATATTATTTATATCTGAAGTTGTCATTTACGCAACTTTAAGGTGATTCATTTCTTAATAACTAAAATGCTCACAAACAAGCCGTGGAGAGGCCAATGACGGGCCTATTTGCTGCTCTATAATATGAACAATTGAATGTTGTACTGTTTTGTTTTCTGGGATTTTATTATAGATTACGGGAAAAAATAGTAGCAAATTACTTCTTGTGCCGTCATTTAAAGACCTAAATCACTCAAGTGCAATCTAGTGTGAAACATATTGCCTTATGATTATTTTATATATTGCATGCAGTATGTTTACAATATGAAATATTCCAATATCAGATTTCTTCTGATGTACACAATGTTCATAAATAGGCAGAGAAGTTTAAACTTAGGGTATTTTGGCTTGGAAAGAACTCAGCAGGAAATGTCGTTCTGGAGAATCTTCCCAGTCCATATACTTCAGCAAATGAAATCCAAAGCATATGAAGTTCAATGCTAAGTCGAGGGAAAACCTTCCCTTCTGATGTTATATTTTCAATATCTTTACTCCAGGTGACTGCGATTGTTATGTGTTCAATATGGTAAAAAATATTAACGATTTATTTTATTTTATCCATAGCAAAATACATAACTGTACCTCATGTATCGAAGCTGATACTATTAATAACAAATATGCATAAGTTTGTGTCTTTCTATACAGTTTTTCTAACAACCTCATGACTTTTACATATTATAGAGGTGTAATTAAATATATTTGTTATTTTATAGTTTATGAGTTGTTCTGTCTGTTTCCTTTACTAAACATGTTTTATCACAGTATTTCCATTGCAAACATATAAAATAAGTGTAATAATGCGAGATTTAAATGTGGTTCACCAATATTTACAGCAGTAGAAGGAGGGAGCATTTGGCTGAATACTGGCTCCAGTTTTGCTACTCATAATTCACTAACTCCAGATGCTAGAAGTTAATTATTTTATAACAATTTGTCCAGTGTACCAAGTAGCTGATTATTATCCAAAGTGCATATGACAGAGAGTAGTTACAGACATTATTGTTATAATGTTGTTAATAGCTACTTCAAAATGTTAAGATATTAAGGTAGCGGTCGCTGGAAACATTTTTATTTGGAATTTTACGTTAAATCATTTAATAAGAGCAGATCAGATCAATTACCTAATATGACAGAAAGAGGGAATAGAAATAATTATGCTCACTCGCTGCTAAAAGATTAGCTATGGCATTAAGTCAAGCTTTGTGAATTACCTACACAATACGATTATTACAATAAGTCTAAATATTCATAAGTTAGACTTTATAATAGAACATTTTATTTTATATTTTCTGAAAACAAAGTGTTATGCAATAGCAACAAATTACGATGGAGGATGTCGTGAGTAATTTTGAAATAGAAAATCAATTTACTCTACGAATAAAATGCAATACAATTGTATACTAGGTACGTCGAGATTTATCAACAAATGCATTAACATAGAATTTCCATAGAAGTGCTGTTGTTTAGGACAAAGTATTAACATAATCTTGAAGTTAACTTGAAGTTAACTTCAAAAGTCTAAGAAGTCAGAAACTTACGATCCATCTCTGTGGGGTAGTGTGTCTGCCTCACGTTCAAGAGGTCCCAAGTTCGAACCTAGGTTAGGGTAAGTTATCTGGATAAGGTAACGCAGGTAACATGTTAAAGGTTGTTAAATCTTTGCCAGCTTTGTGCAGTAATGGCTCTATACTGAACTTTGGTATCACAACTACCTGGAATTTGCACTACTGTGGTAACAATGACTCTACTTTTTTAAACTCAATAAATTCACACCCGATTTCACCGACATATGTTAAAATCGACGTTAATAAATGCAACGTAACAATTGTCACAACGCTAACAAAGCTGTTAAATTTCTTGCATTTCACCAACCTGTTTCCTGAAAATGTTAACAAACACTGTAACATCAAGAGAGTTGTAAATATTACAGCTATAGGAGGCTATGGACGAGTCATATTATTTTCTGAACGTACTGTGATGCGCTTTTGTTTTCATTTTCGTCTACATACAGCTGAAAAAATGACGGGTAAACAGAATCGTAAACAAAAGCCGTGAGACAAATTTCTCATGATGGAGAAAGAATTGTTAATTGAATTGGTGACGTAGTGTAAGGATATCGTGGAAAATAAAAAGGACGGATGCGGAGAATGTAAAAGAGAAAGATGTCACGTGGGAAAATTTTGGAAACGGATTTAATTCAAATGCATATGTCAACACTAGAAGTACGAAACAACTTCGTCAGTATGACGTAAATTTAAAACGAGGTGCGAAGAGGGACAAGTGACGAGTGACTTGAACATTTCAAGACGGGAGGTAGACAATGTATTATCCATATAATTCAGTGAATTATAAATCGCAAAGTTATTAATACTTGAAGTAAAGGCGAGATCGGCATATTCCTTTCGATACATGTTCTCAGTATTACGTAAATTTAAAACGAGGAGCGAAGGACAAGTGACGAGTGACTCGAACGTTTCAAGATGGGAGGTGGACAGTGTATTATCCATATAATTCAGTGAATTATAAATCGCAAAGTTATTAATACTTGAAGTAAAGGCGAGATCGTCATATTTCTTTCAGATGATGATATATATAAGGGCGCTCAACTACGGCGGTCATCAGCGCCCTTTAAAAGACTAGTCATTGCAAAAGCCAGATATAAAACTTTCTAAAAACTATACAAGTGTAACAAAACCTATTAAAAACACACGTACATAAAAAACATCAATCAAAATCTACTAAAAATTTCGTTCACTAAATCCTAAACTCTAAACTAGAAAAGAATCTAAAATCCTTCCCCACGGGTCTCCACGCGCGACCTACACGTGGGTGGGCCTGTTGACCGTCTCCCTCAACCACGAAGAGGAGCTCACACGAGGGAGACTGTTGGCTCGGGACCCCGGGTGCGCCAAACCCGTACCTACCGAAGTAGGCCCCTGGGGGGGGGATATTCCTTTCGATGCAAGTTCTAACTCAGTATTACGTAAATTTAAAACGAGGAGCGAAGAAGGACAAGTGACGAGTGACGAACGTTTCAAGACGGGAGGTGGACAGTGTATTATCCACATAATTAAGTGAATTATAAAATCGCAAAGTTATTAATACTTGAAGTAAAGGCGAGATCGGCATGTTCTAACCTCTCTTGTACTTCAGCAGTAACCTTCATAGCAAAGTGTTTCCACAGTTTACACCTCTCTGTAGAGCATTTTCTTTGACAGCTCCTCAAAATAATTTCTCCTCATAGGCCGTACTCTATTACGAAAGCCATTTAGACGGTCTTAAATATAACAAATCGACATCAACGTTCACGCCCGCCATCTTGACTATTTACAATTGTTAAGGGCTTAACAACAGAAATTTGGCTTGTTAGTTTAACAAGAGATTTAACACGACTGTTAAGCTAACACTTGTTTGTGAAATGCAATTTTTGTTATAACTATTTCTAAACTCGTGTTAAGTCTTAACATCTGTTGGTGAAATCGGGCATCAGTCATGTAAGAAATACAACCGCGATAGTTAATATTCAAGGAATTGGTGAAACATACGACTAGCAAATCTGGTGTTGGATAATTATGAGATACTAAGATCCATTTCCATTTCAGCAACTTCTATGACAAGACCTGCACAATGCTCTCTCCTTCTATGGTATTTATACTCTCTGGAGACCAAAGAAAGCTTAAGTGGCCTACTCCGTTTGTTTTCAGGTGTCCTTGGGCCTAAATCTTACTTTATAACTGTGATAACTTCAAGTTATAGGTACCCAACATTATGCCATGCATATCATGTTTCAAAACAGATGCTCATACAATGGATAGCTTGTAGTTTGAGTGACCGCCGATTGGTTGGCGACAATGTGCTGCTGGGAGCTCAAGAGATGACTAGCGGCGCATGGAATAAGTAAGGGAGAAACTAAAGAAGGCAGTGATATATGTACATAAATGGAGAACTTTGGCACTGAATCTTTCTTTAAGCTCGTTCCAAACGCTAGCCATTTCTTGAGCACCAACCACTGTCTTTGATTTGAACTCCTTCCTTTAAACATTTATTCCATTTTATAATCAGGCTGAAGTCACAACTAGTGTTCACAGCAGTAAAGCGGAACCAGCTCGTATCACGTGTTTTATTCCACGTGGGGAAGATATTTTGATGTTCTTGTTTGACTAAAGTTAGATATAACACAAATTAGGTGAAAAGACGATTAAAAACTGACGTTTTGGGAGCGTACATCGCTCCCATCATCAGGATATTTTAATAAATGTTATAACCTGAATGAATCACTGGATATAGCACACATATAAACAAAGACAAAACACTATCAATACTCGGATCACTGAACAAAAGACTGTTTTCAGTAAATTAAATGTCAGGTCAGGAGATGGCGTGAGTATAGAAAATTGATTGGGTCAAAGAAACGTAATTATAACTAGACCGCGAACAAAATGCAGTAGGAGGCGTGGCTTACCAACTCTAGCTTCCCCCCCCCCCCTCTACCATTTCAGGTTGCCTCTCCTCCACCGCGCGGCTGCACTGTTCATCTGTTTCACTCGCTTTCGCATTCACTGTTACATTTACTCTTTACATTTTCTGCCAAATCGCCGCTTAGTTCCTCAGGGTTTAAAGAAACTATGATTCTACCTATTTGTTGAACGATTGTGAGGTCATGTCCGAGGTAATTATTTTCTGTTAACTTTGAAAATCAAAACAGCATTAAGATGCACGAATTTGGTGTGGTTTGTGCTCTGTCGTATGCACGAAGGGAAGGGTGGGAGTCACGTGATGCTTGGATGGCGAGAAGGGGAGAAGGCTCTCCTCGCGCATGCGCACACTGACTGCATTTTGTTTGCGGTCTACCTGTGCTTAACTTGGTGATCAAACTGTATAGATCTGTGCTTCTTAAGCCGACACATTTCCATTTTTAAGGCCAGTTTCCAAGAGAAGCTGAACTGAAATCCAGCATCACAATTAAGCGTGCTCTTCTCGGAGGAAATGGCCAAAGCCTCCTTAACTCTCCGCTTCCAGCAACTGTTGCATTTTGCCAAGATGGTCGTGTCCCGAAAGTTGGCTCTATGTAGTACAGACTTCTCAGGTTGCTTTAAACAAATGCTCCGTTCATGTTCGTTTATTCTGGTAGCGATGGTCCTTCCGGTTTGTCCTATATCCGGTGTCCCACATTCACAGGGAATGCGGTACACTCCCGGAGAGATGTACACTCCCAAAACGTCCATTTCTAATCGTCTTTTCACCTGGCTTGTTTCCCGAGAAGATCTTGATCTCCATGTCTCATTTTTTATATCAAAATATATTTCGCACGTCGAATAAATCACGTGATAAAAGCTGGTTTCGTTTTACTGCTGTGAACCCTCAGTTGCGATGTGAATCTAATTGTAAACTGGATTACTGAATTAGTAATACAGAATACAGTGAGGAACGAGCACAAGTAGTTCTTTTCTCAAATTAGCATCCAACCATTCCATAATTAATTTGTATACAAATATGTTTATATATAGTGTATTAAAATGTGTTGTTGATAAGGTCATGAACTTGATATTTTGTGAGAAGATAGGACTTTTCCATTTCAGTGCAGTTCATGAACCTACCTTCTTCTAAATCCTGCAAATATATTATATTGTACGTGAGACTTGTGATGCGTGTATTGTGAATGGAATTTGGTATGTGTACATAAAAGTGTATATTATTAAAAATGTAATATGTAATACTATATTAGAATTTGTAAAATATAATTGAAATGTAGCTGTTTTCGATCTTTAAGCGACGATGAACTTATATTTATACAAAAGCTCATTATTGTGCAGATTATATAATTTTGATGACTGGAAGTATTTTCGCCTTAGGGCTATATTGTATTTTTGGTAACAAACATTCCCAGTAGTCAATAGAAAGGTGGTCAGAGTTCCATAGAAATATATTGGCTAGTTCCTGAATTATTGCTATTGTTGTGAAACAAACAGGTGATTCTGTGATTTTTTTAATCGTCTGTAATGTCAGGTGTGTAGGCCTAATTCTTTGTTCCTAACACTAGTCTCGTTGTTTGTTAACAAATCGCAAACTTTTGTTTTTATCCAAGCAACATGTTCCTAGATGTTATTGCTACCTGTTAAGCCAAAATCTACTGAGGACAGTCAATAATGCCTTTGCAGTAGGCAGTTACTATGTAAATTCTAATGTTTACATGTATTAAAATATTTTCGTAATGCAAGTATTGGAGTAAAAAGAAAAGGACTTTCTGTAAATACTATTTCTGTAACAACAATCGTTTACATCTGTGATTAGGAATGAAACGTTTTACAAACAAGTTTATTGTATAGAGGGAAAGGAACTGTGGTATGGAAGGATTAGAAAGTGTGAACATTTATTAACATTTCCATGAAATAAACGTGTTCCTGTGGTATCCCACAATTCCTCGCAAATGTTAAAATAACATTTAATATAACCTAAGTCATAAGGATGAAAATGGGACACGTTGTTTCATTATTTTGTTATGAATGAAGCTATTTGATTCATTCAACCTAAGAATTCATTCTGCTCTTTATTGTAGAATATTTTTGTGCTCAAACCCATAGCTACAAACAACACTATATTTTTAAACAAACCAAAAGTGTGCCTAAGTTACTCAGACAAATGATACTACATCCTTAAAATAGAAAAGAATACGGTTTTAAACATTTTGAAAGCTCAACAAACAAGCAAACACAAAATATATATGGTTGGTGAGCGAGCCTCGCTTTTCTACCACACCGTTTGCCCATATCCTATCATATCAGTCTTAAATAGTACAATATGATGTTCTATCTTCAATAGTACAATAAAACTCTACAGGGTATTGTTCATATAACGACAGTTAACACATAAGAACATGACATAAAACGTGCACTGTTTTCTTTTGCTTTTTATGTACAAAGTTATGAAAAATCACACTTGTAATTTAAAAATTCCCCCTGCTAAGAAAAGCAAATAAAATTATAATTTATTTGATTTCTAAATTGAGTGTAATCCCAATTTTAATTCATGTTTAAAGGCTGGAGGCGTGTGTTTTTCCAGAGATATACTGCACTTGGATTGTACTGTTATCCCTCGCGCATGTAAACAACTGCAGACCTGACCATGACAGGTACAACGAGAAGAAACAAAACAGTTGATTGTATTATCCTGCTGCTCAAACCGTTACCATGGCTTTATATTTGTTAATGGAAACCTCTCAGATAACGCACTGATTGTTCTTGTAAGAATGAGAGGGGAACTGCCACGCTTCTCAAACCTATGCTAAGCACCAATGAACTCATAATTTCAGCCAATGGAATTCGCAGGAATCACAAGTGACAGATATATGTTCACTCCACGTGGAGTAACCAGTGCATTATCTGAGCGGTATCTATTACCAAAGATAAATCCATGGTAAACATTCGAGCAGCACAATTGTACCACAACTTGACCTTGCGTATGTATACACTTGCAAGGCAGCACTTCACTAGTTCGCAGAGTACTACGTTACGTTGTTTTCGAAGTTTGTTTCCAATGGCAGTAGTTTACACATTTGATGACCGTGCTGTACATCTGACGCCATTCCTCCGGCCTTTATTCATTTTCATTCAAAGTTAGTAATCACTCAACGATCTTATATCCCCTTAGACAGGATATAAAAGTTATATTTAAGTTCTCGCTTCTATTTCAATTAGGCATTGCCTTGTACTGATTTGTAGCTATTCTGTGAGTTTCAGGTTGTGATGTTTTGTTCTTCATGTTAATGTTGCTCTCCAATCAAGGATTTTTGGGCCTACCCAACAGTGATCAATGGTTTTTGTAAATGCACATCAACATTTATCACTGGCGGAGGTAGACTTAAACAATGGTTTTCGTGTTAACCTCTGTTATGTATTTCTCAAAATAAACAACAGGCACTGAATATGTATCTTAGCAATTGTTGTTTTCTTCAGGATGCCGAATTGTTTAAAAGTAATGTTTGTATATCTGGTTTTTTGTCCCCTTTGTGGGAATGTCAAATGTGGTGCCCTCTGGTTGTAATATGAACGTATTATTTATAAATAAATATCAATATTTTGTATATAGGTGTTAGTTAAACCATTTTATAAGTATGCTGATAAGTCTTGATGATGTATATTTACAGAAGACATATTTTCCATAAGTGTGGACAAAGTGTTATTCAGTAAACTTAAAATACAATGTCTGGTATCAGATTCAAATTGTAGCCACCAAAAAGTGAAAATAATATTTTGTAAATGGTATCAACTCGAACTTTTGTTACAATGTCTCTGTATTGTCATTCAATATAAAAAATAAAGGGATTTTATTTAAAATGTCTCCTATTTTGTGCTGACCTTGATGTACCTTATTGGCTACACAGTATACAGACATCCTTCTACAAATGTATCCATTTCCTAAATGTGCGCCACAAACAGTGTACTGACATTCATTCCAAAATAACATTTCCAAGTCCAGTAATGTTACCTTCTTTACGAGAGTGGTCTGAAAGGTTTCCGACCTAATAAAGACACAAGACTTTTCAGATATTTTTTTTTTTCAGTAGTCTCCTTGTAATTCTACATACTTCTTCCAGCGATGTTCCCATCTCTGTAACCCATCCAAATAGTACTCGGCATTTTTCAACATAGTCTCCTTGTAACTCTACACACTTCTCCCAGCGATGCTCTCATCTCTGTAACCCGTCCAAATAGTACTCGGCGTTTTTCAACATAGTCTCCTTGTAACTCTACACACTTCTCCCAGCGATGTTCCCATCTCTGTAACCCGTCCAAATAGTACTCGGCGTTTTTCAAAATAGTCTCCTTGTAGCTCTACACACTTCTCCCAGCGATGCTCCCATCTCTGTAACCCGTCCAAATAGTACTCGGCGTTTTTCAACATAGTCTCCTTGTAGCTCTACACACTTCTCCCAGCGATGCTCCCATCTCTGTAACCCGTCCAAATAGTACTCGGCGTTTTTCAACATAGTCTCCTTGTAACTCTACACACTTCTCCCAGCGATACTCCCATCTCTGTAACCCGTCCAAATAGTACTCGGCGTTCTTCAACATAGTCTCCTTGTAGCTCTACACACTTCTCCCAGCGATGCTCCCATCTCTGTAACCCGTCCAAATAGTACTCGGCGTTTTTCAACATAGTCTCCTTGTAACTCTACACACTTCTCCCAGCGATGCTCCCATCTCTGTAACACGTCCAAATAGTACTCGGCGTTTTTCAACATAGTCTCCTTGTAACTCTACATACTTCTTCCAGCGATGCTCCCATCTCTGTAACCCATCCAAATAGTACTCGGCGTTTTTCAACATAGTCTCCTTGTAACTCTACATACTTCTTCCAGCGATGCTCCCATTTCTGTAACCCGTCCAAATAGTACTCGGCGTTTTTCAACATAGTCTCCTTGTAACTCTACACATTCCTCCCAGCGATGCTCCCATCTCTGTAACTCGTCCAAATAGTACTCGGCGTTTTTTCAACATAGTCTCCTTGTAACTCTACACACTTCTCCCAGCGATGCTCCCATCTCTGTAGCTCGTCCAAATAGTACTCGGCGTTTTTTCAACATAGTCTCCTTGTAACTCTACACACTTCTCCCAGCGATGCTCCCATCTCTGTAACCCGTCCAAATAGTACTCGGCGTTTTTCAACATAGTCTCCTTGTAACTCTACACACTTCTCCCAGCGATGCTCCCATCTCTGTAACCCGTCCAAATAGTACTCGGTGTTTTTCTCTGTAAAATAATTGTTCACGAAGGTGATTGTCTCTTCATTTGACGAAAATCTGTCCTCCGAGCGCAATTTTCAGACCAGGAAACAAAAAGAAGTCGCTTGGGGCTAGATCTGGTGAGTTAGGCGGATGGTCAATCAGTTCTTAAATAATAAGAGTTAAATGATGAAGCCTGGGACTCAAGTACTTACGACAGTAAGTCACCACAGACGGTGTATCTCGAATACGAGAGCCCCTAGTGGTTTACCTGGAAAATATACGAGTCAACTGGAGAATTTAATGTCAGGACGTTGGCCATGGTAGCTCAATGGGTAAGAGCGACTGGATGGTAATAAGGAGATCCGTGGTTCAAATCCCAGCCATGATATTGAATTTTTTCAGTTTGACTCTATCCAAAACCTTAGCCTATGCACGGGTAGTTTGAGAAAATATTAATTTCCACCAATTAACTTAAATAATAAGAGTTCAATGATGAAGCCTGGGACTCAAATATTTACATAAGTTGCCACAAACGGTGTATCTCGAATGCGAGAGCCTCTAGTGCTTTACCGGGAAATATATATGAGTCAACTGGAGAATTTAATGTTCTGACGGCAAGTTGGCCATGGTAGCTCAATGGGTAAGAGTGACTGGACGGAAACCAGGAGATCCGTGGTTCAAATCCCGGCCATGGCATTGAATTGTTTCAGGTTCAGTCTTAGCTATTCAAAACCTTAGCCTATACACGGATAGTGAGAAGAAATGATTAATTTCCATCGATTAACTAAAATTTCAGCGAAATCTTGGTGTAGAATTCTCGGGTAGAGTGCAGTAGCTTCACTACCTTATACTATTACGTGGTAGAGAGATATAACGCCCTGTATTGTCAAGTAGAGAACACAGTATAATCTGTTGGAAACCAGAACGTTCCTGTTGTAAATGTAAAGGAGGCGAGACAGAGAGACAAACATACTCTAACGAAAATCTCTTAGGCAACTGATTGGTGGCGGAGGTTTACAAAGGCGGTTTTCGGCGAGAAAATTTTGGTGCTCTGTTGTCGATTGTCGTATTGCCCAAAGACGTTGACCAACCGATTAATAAGTGATGCAAGTTTAACGTACTACAGAGCATTGTAGCGTATTGACCTGCAGCAACACCGCCCTGTATTCGCTCCTTATCTTGTTTACTAGAAGAGCTAAAATTAGTATGCTGGCATACAGTAAGTGACAAAACACAAATAGAGCACTTAGGAGCTGCGGTTCTGATACGAAAGATTAGCCAATTAATTATTATATGCAAATGTACATTAGCATTGCAGTCGCCGTTTTGTCACTTGACACCAAGATGAAACTACGTCCACTTAAGGACGATTAAGAGGTCAATCAAATGTCAGTACCGTATGCCCTATTCTGCATTGCATAGTCTGCATTCGATTGAGCCACCGAGCCCCTAACCTCACAGCCGTATAGTACAAGATGCAGGCGCAGTTTAAAGTGTATGAGTGTTCCACCCTTTTTACACTTTTATAAGAAAATAATCACATTATGTCTAGAAAGCACGCCATTTTGCCTCAATTGCGCATGTGTGGCTGCGATGTCAACTGATGGAGCAGTAATCTCCATTACTTACGTCTTCCTCACACGTAAACAAATTACATCACAATTTCTTCTACACTGTTATTTGAAACCAAGTTGTAGGAAAGCTTTCGTATGCGTTCTGGAAGTGATACTTCCACCTTCAGCCGCTACGTGACGTATGCTGACGGTTCCTAAAGCTTGAGAAGGATTTACATTAGCGATTTCAGGGTAGACGCATATTCATCCTGAGTTATTAATAGGGAGCGGATTTATAGGCACTAAAAGTGTGTGAAATGGGCAGGCAAAAAGGCACTAAAAATAGGCACTTAAACAGGCACTAAACATTTGCTAAGAAAACACTTATAAATACAAAAGCTTAGTAAAATGGCTCCCAAAATGCACTATAACAAAATGAGAATCACATCGCAACATATACTGCAATAAATTCTCTAAACACGTCCATTTTGCGGTTCCCTAGACGAAATATTTCTACATTTATTCCAAATTTCATAAATGGCTCCACAGCAAGTTAAAATAACAGATATTGCCGTATAATTAAAATACATATAAATCCACTTCACTAAGTAAGAGCCATAATGTGCAGAAAGGTGTGAAGTCATTAACTATGTCAAAAAACAAAAACATGGGTTTGGGGGGGGGGGCCCTTAGTGGTTAAAATTGAAATATCTGAAGCTTTTGTTAGATTTGTTTCAAATGTATACCATTTATTTTTGTGATTGATCAAGAATGGAATAATTCCAAGTTTAACCTTTCTAGTTCAATAGCTTCTGAGAAATTAACAGTTTATGTCTAAATTACAGGCGATTTTCAAAATGTTCTACATATTGTAATTTTAAAAATTAATGCTTGGGGTATAAGTTTCTGCACCCATTTTAACCTATTAATGACCTGTACCTTTGTGAAATATTTGTCTTCACCATATCAACGAAGGAAAAAAAATAATCATACCTATTTAACAATTTTTATTTTCCTAACCGTTTTCAGTAAGAAGTAAGCATTATAATCCTTTTTTAATACAAATAACAAAAACACAACAAATGTAAATGGGTACACTTAATATGCAGTTTCCGTTATAGGCTTGTTTAGAATTTCATACAGATTAATAGAAAACTGCATCCTGTGGAACATTTTGAAGTTAGGAATATGTAGAAAATGTGGAATCTAAGAAATCTGAGGTTAAAATTACGTAATAGCATCTACGATACAGATGTAGGGTTATTTAAATAGTCATGCGACTTTTCTGTAGTGCCGCTAGAAAATATAACTTTATTTTTTGAAGTACGTCTGCATTAATTTTAAGACAAAAGAACTAAATTTGGTGTTGTTATAAGTTTTGGGTCAATTTGCACAGATTTGCCTCCTTAATAAACCCTTTTTTTTTGTATATCCAATGCGCAGCAGTAAGAAATTTCTCTTCTCCGAAAACTTCACGTTGAAACCAACAAATGCAGAAGCTGTTGTCACAAATTACAAGCAGAAGAAATTGGCTAAAAAGGCAGTTTTAGGCACTAATAAGCAGCCTACGTTTCTGAACAAAGGAATAAAATAGGCAAATAGGGCAAAATCCATCCCCTAGTTATTAATTATTAATAGATCATTGGGGTTTACCATATTCTGATGTTTCGGCTATGCTTTCCCGTCACTTCTGCACTCCTCTGCTTATATAAAAACATTGCTGGTCTACGCTTTGCAGCTTAGGTTCTTCAGTATATTTGCTTATACGTAAGATAACTTGTGGATTTTCAACGCATAATTAAGTACTTAAACAAACGTCCGATTCCGAAATGCATACGAAAGCTTATCTTAGGTTTTTCTCCCGCAGTCTTGAGTCTTTTGGGTTTAGCCTCAGAGATCCGACTACGCTCTGTGGTCATTCCGCAGTTGCTCGCTCGCTCGCTGGTACTGACTGGCTGTATACAGCCAGAAGGTTTTTGCTGCGTGCCCACCCATTAAGGGTTTTACCGCAGGTAGGATTATAAATGAAAGATGTAGGATGAAGGTGATGTAGGTTTTTGATTGGAAGTTAATTTTGAGGTTACCAAGGTACCTTCGGGTCGAAAGAGAGGATGCAGTACTTAGCACCCATTTTGTTTTGTTTTAAATATTTTGTAATTTAGTTGGCGAGAAATTTAGATGCCAAACAGCTTGGAAGAATTATGAGGAGCTCAGCTTTAGCTGCTGATAGGTTCAGCTCCTGTGTTATCTAGGGTGCCCGCATGCCATACGGGGGACCCGATGCAGTCTAGATCGTCTAGTGGGGTCATAATTTCCCAGTGATCTGACAAGGGCGCTTCTGTGAGATGGTAAACTTGCGTATAATTTTGAAGCCCGGCGCCTAATTTCATCCTCCACGTATGGAAGACCCGATGCTTCGTGGAGCAACCTGGTAGGGAAATAACGTCCCACAGAATAAATAGACCACAGTCCTTTATTCTGTGCACGTTGAAGCCATGCTA
The DNA here is from genome assembly GCA_030765055.1 of Mantis religiosa. Classification (NCBI taxonomy): domain Eukaryota; kingdom Metazoa; phylum Arthropoda; class Insecta; order Mantodea; family Mantidae; genus Mantis; species Mantis religiosa. The sequence continues at coordinate 15,507,873 of CM060958.1, forward strand.
AACAGCTGTCTGCTGCCATGCCCCAGATCTCGCAGGCATATAGCATCACCGGGATTACCAGCGCTCGGAAGAGGTACAACTTCATGCGGACTGGCATCGAGGTAGACCCCAGCATTGGGTACAGGGAGGCAATTGCTCCCTGTACCTTCGCCGAAAGGTCCCTGATGTGCCGGCGAAAAGTTAAACCTCTGTCCAAGTTGACTCCAAGGTACTGGACAGAGTTAGACCACTCTATCCTTCGACCTCGGTAGCTGAAGTTGGGGCAGTCTGCGGGGGTGTGGCGCTTAGTAAAAAGTATGGCGTGGCTTTTGTCCGGATTTACGGACATCCGCCAACGCCGGCACCACTGTTGTGTTAGGCGGAGATGTCTTTGAATGGGGTTGAAGGCTCTGAGAATGTGTTTGTCCTTGCAGAACAGAAACACGTCGTCAGCGTATTGTGCCATTTCGACTCGTGGTTCTGTGGGGAAATCTGCCATAAAGACGTTGAAGAGGGTGGGGGATAGCACAGAGCCTTCGGGGACTCCGCCTCTCACTGGCCTTAGTGTTGATGTTTTCCCCGCGACTGAGACTTTAAATGTGCGATGTCGCAAGAAGCTGTGTAGAATGTTGATCACTTGTGTTGGGAGCCCCAGATGGATCATTTTGTGTAGGAGTCCGGCATGCCATGTCGTAGAGAAGGCCTTCTCGACATCCAACGAAACTGCGGCCGTGAAGGCGCCTTCCTGGAAGCCCAGGGCGGCGGTCTCCACCACACGCAGCAACTGCTGAACTGTCGAGTGCCCAGGACGAAAACCAAATTGGTGGTCTGGAATGGCTTGAATGTCTACCGATATTGGGGACAAGCGAGCAAGAATTAGCCTCTCGAGAACTTTCGAAAGGGTGGAGAGGAGGCTAATGGACCTGTAGCTGGATGGGTGTACCGGATTCTTCCCAGGTTTCAATATGCAAATCACCCGGGCCTCTCTCCACTCTCGTGGAAAGTACCCAAGGGCGAGGCACATATTGAAAATCCTAGTCAGGAAGAGAATCGCATTGAAGGGAAGATGGCGGAGCATTAGGGGTGTCAGCCCGTCCGGCCCCGCCGCCTTCTTTGGTTTGAGACGTTGGAGTACGCCTTGGACTTCACTAGGTCGGATGGTAGGGAGCCTCTCCGCATCCTCAGGAGGGTGACGTAAGAAACGACGCACCTCCCGACGGACGCGTTCAGAAAAGTTATCGTCCTGGGGGTCATCTCTCGGACACATAGTACGCTCAAGATAGTCAGCGAAAGCATTGGCTTTGGCTTGGGGTTCATAGGCCAGGTCCTGGGTGCCATGAATGGGAGAGGTGTACTGACCTCTGTGTTTTCTGAGGGCTTTGGCTATCCTCCACACGTCGCCATCCTCGACGCGCAACCTGGCCATTTTGTCCTCCCACGCTTGCACCTTGTGCTCGCGCAGACGGACACTGACCTCTCGACGTAAACGTCTCAGGAGCGCTCGATTATGTGGCGTGCAGTGACGTTGGTATAATCTCCGTGCTGCCCAGGATCGCCGGATTAGAAGGATGTCCAAAGGGAGGACATCAGGATGAAGAGGAGCCGGAGCATGGACTGTCAAATTAAAGGTGGTACGCTTCACGATGGAAGTGAAGGATGAGACGGCGTTATCCAGGGTAGGGATGTTTGTGATTTTGGGATTTGGCGGGATGGAAGTGCGGAGGCAGTTCCTGACGCCTTCCCAGTCGACCTCTCGCGTTTGAAGCGATATGTCGTGGCTGGCAACCCTTGTGTTGATCTCTGTCAACACTGGATTGTGATCTGAATGTAATGCATTCAATGATGTGAGTGTGAGATGATATGGTAGATGTTTTGTGATTGCGAAGTCTATGACTGAGGGCAGTCCTCCTCCTCGCGGGTAATGAGTGGGTTGCCAGGGGCCCTGTACTTGAAGTTGAGGGTCCGCATCTATAAGGCGAATTATTTCATTGCCTCTTGCATCCGCCCGACGACCGCAATGCCAACGTTGATGTTTAGCATTGAAATCGCCGGCCATGATAGCACAGGGATATAGGGCTAGGATGGATAGATAGTCATTGGGTACAAACTGTCGGTTTGGAGGATGATACACAGAGACTACCAAGACCTCTAATCCACCGAGGTGCATACTAATGGCCGTGGCCTCTAGGGTTTGTAGAGGTGGGAGCTGGATGGGCTGATGGACCACATTTTGCCTCACCAAGATCGCAGTTCCGCCCCCTGGGCGTCCCTGACGATCCGTACGATGGCAGATGTAGCCCGGAAGACGGAAACGGAAGTCTGGTCGGAGATGCGTTTCGCTGACTAGGATGACGTCTAGGGCATTGTCTCGGGCAAAGTGAAGCAGCTCGCTCCCCTGACCTGCTAGGCCGCACGCATTCCAAAATGCGAATCGAAACGAGGTACGTGACCTAGTTCGATGCGCCATCTCGGAGCTGTTGCGTGCCTGCGGTCAGGAGGGCCATGGCCTCCATTGCCACCAGCATCTTGCTGGCCGGATCTGTGGCTGTGAAGAACTTCACAACGAGCTCACAGATTTTCTGTCCATGTGTCTGCAGCAGCTGCTGCAGCCACTTGAACACATCTGTGAGATCGAGTGTAGCTGTCATGGGAACGTTGTTTGTGTTGGCGACTTGGTTGTGAGGAGAAGCTGATCTGGAACGAATGGGTGCAGGTCTTCCTCCCGCCCTTTCATCCCTAAGCTGTCTAGGAGGCATGGGCTCGCCATGACTCTCCTGTTCAGCAGGATTTTGGGGCTCCCGGGGAAGCCTCCCTCCATTCCTACCATTGTTGTCGGTTCGTTTTTGAGCTGGGGCCCGCTTCTGTTTGCGTGGCTGTGTGGGAGGGATGTGTTCCGCAGTTGCTTCACTCCTCTACTTATAAATACATCCTAAACCATGCTTTGTGGCTTATGAACCTGGAATCTGGACTATATTTTACAGCTTACAGCTCTCAAATCCGAGTTAAGCTTTGCCGTACAGGGTTCTCAACCAGTCGCAAATTGCGTATGGTGGCTTTACTAGTCACACGTTAGCAGCTTTCCTCCCTTCCATTAGCATAACAAGTGAGCGCGTGCAAGCGCCAATATTCCTTGGTTACATATACAATAGTTTGTGCAATTTATTTTTAAGAAGAAAAACTAAAAGTGAAGCGTAATTAGATTCTTTGTGACAATTTTTCGTGTCCTAATCTGAATCTTTTTCAGCACTTTGAAGTCCATACAAGACAACTCAAGTACGTAGGCACTAGACGACTTCTTTTAATTTCGTTGCTCTGCAACTTTCCTTAAATCAATTACGATTAGTTTTTTACTTTTAAAATATTTAATCGTAATTGAGGTCTCATAATTATCACATTCTGCAATATGCACTGTAAGATCACAAAGACAACATCGCGCTCTGGTTCGGAATTTAGTCGCTAATGTCAGAGGCTAACATACGAAAATTTATTGTATAAATGAACATCCATCTGGTCAAACCAATGTTTCATTCCTTTGTTAATACAGTACATTAAAGTTGCTTGCTGTTCTTTGTTAATGTCTACCGAGTTTTTATGTACTCTGTACTAGTTTTTCCTTTTTAAGTCGGTTTTGGGTTGTTTATAAAAAACCTCGGATAATATGCTCAACATGCAGGTGTTCACCTACTAAAGTGAGCTCGTGAGCTCTAGTGGCGGGTTTGTATCAAGGCCGTCTAGAATTATCTCGACAGCACAGTATGGGTCGAATATACCTTGTGCAGGGATTTCTCCTAGGATCCCGAGTTAATTTGAACTCCATTTAATTCATTCATCGCAGATATGGTCTAAGGACAAATCCTATCGTCAGATGTCGCTACATTTTCGAGAAGTTCTCGATATTGTAATATTTCACAACTTAACCTTTATACATACGAAAGTAAAATGGTTAATAAATAATATTTTACGTCACTTGGTATACGTATTATTACATATTAAAGCATATACTTACAGGATTTTATAACGTGGAAATAGAATGATCTTCCATTTTCCCAAATCACATGGTTGATACAGTGGGACACGTCAGGCACTTTCCCAGCTGTTTGGTATAACGCACAAGAGTATGCCGGGGACGAACTGACAAACTTCCTCACGATATTTTAATAAGTATAAGGAAATGGCACTTTTGTGACAGCTACAAAATATGTGTTTCACACTGTGAAAAAAGGTATTACTTTAATTAAACATCGGCTTTACTATTGAAGCCATGGGTAGCCATATTCTTCATTACACAATATAAACATTTGAACTTGAATGTGGCGCGGTTTTGTTTTCCGGAAGTTGTGTTGAAAAGGCTTTGAAAATTAAATGGCATAAAATAAGAATTCCAACATAAACGTCTTTCTGCATTTATTAATAATAACAATAATGATTATGATGATGTGGCGTAATATAAATATATTATTTTGCAGTCTGTATTTCACTACCTTTGCGAAGTATTGTCCTTACATTCGCAGTTTTCTTTCCACTGGTTGGTCAACCTGTACTTTGGAAAATAGCCGATGAAGTGATACGTTCCTTACCTTTTCATTTTTTTCTACTTCGTTCTTAAATAACGGAAATATTGCATCCATCTAAAAAATTCGATGCAGAGATTTCACCCGAAATGCATGTTTTGAGGTCCCACAACCTAAAAAGAAAGTAATATAAAAAGGGTCTTTTGTGTTTGTGCATACAAAATAACTCAAAAATGAAAATTATTTTCTCAAAATAACACTTAATGACATTAAAATACTAATTTAAGTTAGTTTAATGACAAAAGAAATGCATATCGCTAATTTTATGGGAATAGTCGCTGAAGTCCTCTTCTTTTTTCACAACTGGAAACTGTTAAGAGACAAACGACACTTTGGTGCATAAAAAAATTAATTTCATTATTTATACATCAAATAATTTTTTGTGGCATTAATCATTTCTGAAATATTCTTTGTTATTGTTTTGAATTTGCAAGTAGTTAAAATTTTTCTCAACAAAAAAATTGCTATTCTTGTTTTTCCATAGACCATGCAAAGAGCAGCCACCCTTTTTAACTACCGCTTAAAACCTGAAGTCAACCACCACTTATTCTTATTTTACCCACAAGAAAGTATACATTAGGAAAATATCTGCAAATGTTAATCTCAACTAACATGAAGTAGATCAAACAGTGATAACAGTTAAGAATGGTTATGTAAAACATTAAATTAAAAAAAAAAAAAAAAAATTGTTATATCCTGCTGTATACTTTTATACAAACATCCAAACCTATAAAATGTTAAGATTATCTTAATTAAGAAATAAATGTAAGAGTAAGTTTTTGTAAGAATAATTTGTAGATGGGTGAGAAGAAGAATTCACTCGAAAATAAAACATTAAAATTTTTATTTTAACATATTTTTGCAGTATACTTCAGTTATTTATATTGTTAAAATACTGTTGTTTTTTTTTCCCCACCCAGGAGAGCATGCAATATCTGAAATTCCAGTAAACAGTTTTAATCCTCAGTCTAAAAAACCTAACTAGAAAATCCCAAAATGAATTCACAAGTTCATTGTCTAATTTGGCTGCATTTCTCTTAAAAAGTTTGTCATCTTAAAATATTTGGATCTCTGGACAGTCAATTTCCTTCTATAAGTACATCAAACTTAGGAATAAGCATTAGGGTTGCTAACAAGCATTGTGGTAGCTAGCGTGAAAATTAGCAAGAGATACACCAGAAGATGATTCAAATGCTGGCTACGGCACTGAATTTTTCAGTCTGACTCTTCTTCTACTTCCGCTTCCCTAGTTTTATCACTATGTTAGTGTTTTTTTTTTTTTTTTTTAAATTTTACGTCCTCCAACGTTGTCATATCGGATGATGAATGAAATGGATGAAATGATGCTCAAATGTGTCCAGGGTCCATGGAGCTTACAGCTACCCGACATTCATCTTTAACGATAAGGGAAAAACCTTATCCAGGTAACTCGCCCTAACCGAGATTCGAACTCGGGACCTCTTGAACGTGAGGCAGTCACAGCTACCATCTACGCTACTGAGAAAGGGGCACTATGATAGTGTTAGGGGATTCTTTTTCTTCTGTCCTTTATGCCTTTAAGCATCAGGTTAATGACCCAGGTTGGGTGTTCAGCCTGTATGAAACTGAGAGAAATAGATCACAGAATAAAGGGCAAATGGATGAAAGGAAAGATGAAAATGGAACAATTGGTGGAATGATGGCAGGGGAAACCAGAGATCCACTGTGCCATGTTCTCAATCCCAAATCTCACATGTGGTCACCTGGATTGAATCAGGCATGCCTTGACGAGAGTCAAGCAGTTTAATCGCTTGACCACAGTTTGGCCCTTTCAGCCTGGCTCCGCCTATTCAAACCTTAGCCTTCACATGACTAGTGTAGAAGAACAATTAATTTCTATCCATTTACCTAATAACAGTTTGACTATGAAGCCTGGGACATGAGTACTTACAGCATAGTAAGTTGCCACAAAAAATATGTATCTTATTGTATATGAGAACTCCTAGTGGTTTACTGGGATAAATACAAGTCAGTTGGAGAATTTAATATGCTGGCATGTTGCCATGGTAGTTTTTTTTTAAATTTATGTCTTCCAACGTTAATCATATCGGACGATGAATGAAATGGGGAAATAATGATCAAATGATCATGGACCTTAGAGTTACCTGACATTCGTCTTTCAGGATAAGGGAAAACCCTGGAAAACACTTTATCCAGATAACTCACCCTGAGATTCGAACTCAGGACCTCTTGAACATGAGGCAGACACGCTACCATGTATGCTACCGAGGCGGACTGGTAGCTCAATGATTAAGAGCAACCATACAGAGACTGGGAGATCCATGGTTCAAATCCCGGCTATGGCATTGAATGTTTCTTTGCAAACCTTAGCCTACACACAGCTAGTGTGAAAGAACAATTAATTTCCCTACACTAATTCAATTTCATTGTTCCAAGGTGACCTTTGGGAAGCTGTGCAATCAAGGATGACACCCATTTCTAAACTTTTGTTTAGCTGTAATGAAGCGATTCATTGTTAAACAATAAACTGCACTTTGTTTAGTACTGTAAGTGTAAAAGTTACTATATGATTCCTAATATTACACAAAACTTATACATTTATGTTGCTGACCAACTGCAATTTATAAACTTAATATAGATTAGAGTCAAACTGAAAAATGCAATGCCACGGCGGGATTTGAACCATGGATTCCTGGTTATTGAGCTACCATGACCAACTTGCTGCCATGACATTAAATTCTCCAATTGATTCACATATTTTCCCGGTAAACCACTAGGGGCTCTCCTATTCGAGATATACTGTTTGTGGCAACTTACTATTTTAAGTACTTGAGTCCCAGGCTTCATCATTTAACTCTTATTATTTTGGTTAATTGATGGAAATTATTCATCTCTTCACACTAGCCATGTATAGGCTAAGGTATTGGATTGATAGTCATTGATATGAGTCAATTGAAGAATTTAATGTCAGGACGGCATGTTGGCCAAGGTAGCTCAATGGGTAAGAGCGACTGGATGGAAACCAGTAGATCCGTGGTTCAAATCCCAGCCATAGCATTGAATTTTTCATGTCGACTCTATCAATCCAATACCTTAGCCTGTATACGGCTAGTGTGAAGAAATGAATAATTTCCATCAATTAACGTAAATAAAAAATATTCTTGTGTATGTACTCACATGACTTTCTACTCACTCTTGTGCAAGCTATTCTTTCAAATGTTCATTCTTCTATCTACTTCATCTAAATGTTTGCAGAATTGGGTTTGTTACATATTCTCTTATAGGTGCAATGGAAATAGAACACAGTAAGCTCAAGCACTGGTAAAATATTTTAAGAGCTGGCCACTATGTGAGGAGCTGAAATTCTATCTTCTTTGGATGACCAGGAAGAGAGAGAGAGAGAGAGAGAGAGAGAGAGAGAGAGAGAGAGAGAGAGAGAGAGAGAGAGAGAGAGAGAGAAAACAAAAGCTTTCCACTTGAGAGAAGTACATATATGTATTGGAAAATTCTAATAACAAAGGTTTTTTTCCCCAAAAATGTGTGGCAAATGTTGACTTTTCTAATTGTTTGGCAACCACAAACCTCTCAGCTACTGAAACTAAAATGATCTTCAAAAAAACTCGCTTACTACCCATGCGCCTTTGATAAATTCCAAAAATTCTTCAAAAACCAAAACATTCAACTAGCACCAGTCAAACATTACTCCTTAAAAAAATGCTCAAACATCAAAGATGCCATTCCATCTAACAAAAAATCTGGTACGTATCAAATGAATGCTGTGACTGTAGTCAAATTTATATTGGAAAAACCAAAAGAAATTTAGAAACAAGAGCAAAGGAACACTTTAGGAACATAAAATATAAACAATTAGAAAAATCAGCAGTTGCCACACATTTTTTATTTTTTTTTTGGGGGGGGGGGGGAGAGAAACACAACATAAATCCAGAACCAAACTACTTAAACACATAACAGGAAAACAAGAACTGTCCACATGGGAGCAAATTTTCATTTCAAAAAATGGAAACAAAGTATTCAATTTCAACATCCCCCCAAAACATATGTTCAGCAAGTTCCTCGAACCACCACCAGAGGCGACCTACAACAAAATAGTGCCAGCTACACCATTGAGATACAGTCTATGTCCGGTTGACAATGGAGGAAAGTAGCCTCTGAAACATGTTCTGGGAAATTTAAAAGCAAGTGTTGTTTAGTGTCATTAATCAACCCACCTTTAAATTTAATTTATTGCAACAACATTGTTTTCAGCACTTCCATGAAAGAAAATTATGAAGTTAAGAGTATTTTAATTGATTTATACTTAGTTAAGATTTCTTCAGTTATCTGTTCCAATCAGTTACGAGGTGTAACTTGAATAGAGAGAATGAACAGAGGAGCGCAACAGAAAAAAATGCAAAATTAATAACACAGAACTGCCGATTCTGATAGAAGTAATGAAAACTGAATTAGTCTGGCATATTAGACGAGAGAGAAAATATGAACTATTTTATGAGAATATTACACAAGTAGTTGACATGTATTTATTCCATATATATAATTTAAAACAATTAGAAGTTTGATAGAATCAACATGAAAAATTCAATGCCACGGCCGGGATTTGAACCATGGATCTGCTGGTTTCTGTCCAGTCGCTCTAACCCATTGAGCGTCCATGCCATGGCCAACATGCCGTCCTGACATTAAATCCTCCATTTGACTCATATATTTCACCGGTAGACCACTAGGGGCTCTCGCATTCGAGATACACCGTTTGTGGCGACTTACTATTGTAAATACTTGAGTCCCAGGCTTCATCATTAAACTCTTATTATTTTAGTTAATTGATGGGAAGTAATCATTTCTTCATACTAGCCGTATACACGCTAAGGTCTTTAATAGAGTCAACATGATAGAGTCGCTACAAATGGTGTACCTCGAATGCAAGAGCCCCTAGTGGTCTACCGAGAAATATATGAGTCAAATGGAGAATTTAATATCAGGACGGCACGTTGGCAATGGTAACTCAATGGGTTAGAGCGACTGGACGGAAACCAGTAGATCTGTGGTTCAAATCCCGGCCATGGCATTGAATTATTCATGTTGACTCTATCTATCAAAGACCTTAGCCTGTATATGGCTAGTGTGAAGAAATGATTAATTTCCATCAATTAACTAAAATAAAATTAGAAGTTTAGTCATAATATACAAGTGTCTTTAAATTAGTGAATGATTTTCATTAACTTTATTATTGTATCAATAGATACAAAAACTCAGAATTTAAAATGCTTTAAAAACAGTTTATTTTGACTTCTAGTACACATGTTCAATTATTATTTACACCATTTATAGCTAGAGACTGCAAGTATTCATTGTATTTCTTCTCTTGGTTCTGCTGCAGTTTCTGTAATTTTTTTATCTGACCTTTGCTTAGCTCCTTTCCTTCTGCATCATGCGTTGGTATTCCCTGAAAAGAAATATGAACATGAAATGTTACGCTGTACGTTTAGAACCATACTTTATATTCCAAACATTACAAATTGCAGATGTTCTGAAGGAATGTTTTTTTTTTTTTTTTTTTTTTAAATCATGTTTAGTTTTTCTTTAAATTTACATCCTCCAACATTAAGTCATATCAGACAATGAATGAAATGGGTGAAATGATGCTCAAATGAGCCCAGGGTGCATAGAGTTAGAGTTGCCTGACATTCATTTTTCAGGATAAGAGAAAAAAAACATTGGAAAAAACCCTCATCCAGGTAACTTACCCTGACTAACTCAAGACCTGTTGAACATGGGGCAGACCGCCATCACCTATGCTACAGAGATGGGCTGAAGGAATTAATATCACTCCATCCTCTATGAAAAAACTTTTCATTGATAGTGGACTTTCAATATGTTTCCATTTTTTAGCATAATAAATGGGGTTATATTCTATACTTTCTATCACCAACAAGGTTAAAGTTACACTTTCAATTAATAAGGAGATTCCTTTCTTGGAAGTTCAGAGGCAAAGCCTCTGAAACATGTTCCGGAAAAATTTAAAAGTAAGTGTTGTCTAGTGTCTTTAATCGACTCTCTTTAAAGTTAATAAGGAGATCATTACTATTTCTTCAGTTTTGTCACCATTAAGGCTAAATTTCTTCTTTCTGATACCTTATCTTCATTTGATATATTGCAAGCTCTAAAACCAGTGTTACTTAGTTTACTCGTCCACTTATGAAGTAAAAACTCAGTTTATAAATTACACAAAATTAATTCAGAATGAGGAGCACTTCTCATCTTATTCAAGAGGTTGCACGCTAGAAGATTGTGGACTTAACGTTATGTTTTTGAGTTATGCTGTTCTCTGTACTTCCCTTTACCCATTGTTGTTATTACCTATATACTAGCTACTACAAGGATTGCTACAAATATTTCTCCTACTACAGCATTTGTCCATACTAATATTGTGTATGTGCATTTGCACATTCAGAGACTCTTCTGAAGCTGCTTTTTCCACTTCCCACACCTACCATAGGTAAGTGACACAGATAGTAAATATATGTGTGTGTTTCAAAGGTAGAATTGGAAGTACCTTTCACAGTTTTCCTAGATACGGTTTATCAGGAAACTATGTGTGTGTGTGTGTTTTTTTTTTCCACAAAAGGTGGCCAAAGTAATTGCTATTAAATTGGAATATAGTATCTTTAGGTTCCACCCAAAGAATAACCTCTATTACAAAAAGCAGTATTTTTGTTTCGCCACAACAATAATGTTTATGCTGAGTATGTGGAAATGAAATCGTATAAAGAGATAAACAAAATATGTACTATATGCGCAAGTTTTCTTGAGCGTTTGCACTCCAAGTCCTCATTCGTTAGGTTTCGTCTGACTCCATAAACATAGATGACAACTTTGAACATGAAATGCACTAATCACTCTGACATCTAGTGGCTAATATGGTAAGCTTTCACACACGCACCATATTTCGTTTTGAGCAATTTTAAGGTTAATTAGCTAACCAGTTTACAAGATAAGATTAGTTTATTTGTAACAAATGTATGTTGTGGAAGTTATGGGTCTCGAAAGAGGATACACTATTACGAAATTTAATTGTATTGGAACACCACAGAGAAGCAAAATAATTATTAAATTATAGATGAGTCATATTTATTACACACCGGCTTCACGTACGTAAGTGAAACCGATGTGTAATAAATACGACTCATCTATAATTTAATAAGGATACACTATTATTCCTCTACCTACGTATGACCATGATCTGAATGCAATTGAGCTGACATGGGCAAAAATAAAGAATATTTTCAGAGGACGCAACGTTACTGGTGATATGTCAGCCACAAATCTGAGGAAAATTGCTATAGAAACATCCTCTTCCATAACTGCAATGGACTGCAAGAAGGTCTAAGAGCTGCAAATGCAATATTGGAGAAACAATGGTGTAATAGAAAATGCAATTGATGAAATTATCATTAAAAAATAAGAGGATACTAGTGATGAAAGTAATTCACCGGAATCGGAAACTGAAGAATCACAAAGCAAATGAGTATTGTGACTGTGGGTTTGTGAAATTAAAAGTACAGGTTACAAACACTAAAAATTGCTTTTTATTTCCGTAGAAACACACTATGATCAACCTGACAGTCCAGAATTACGTCACATACACAATACAATTGCAAGGTCATCAACGTTCACACAGCTGTTCGAGCGCACGAGTTCAATTAACAACTGTCTCTCCTTGACAAGCTGCGGCTTCTTTATTTATAGCTTACTCACTATCCGGAATGTTCTCAAACAATCAAGATGGCACTAGAAGACGAACTCTCCAGAAATCCATCTCCTTCCCCCCACCGTTTTGGCAAGCTTTTATCTCCACACTGTACTGCCCGTCTCTTTGAACTCGTCGGCCGCACTGCCTCACCTCAACAATGTGTTCGCGACAGTATTTATAGCTGTCATAATATTTTGTTCTACTTTTTGGTATAGTAAGCTTATCGGATCAAGTTCAATTTACTGTTTCATCAAATATCTTGCATATATCTTTGCTTATCTTACACAAGATTTTGCTGTTGAATCTTGTGTTCTTTTAGGTTGACTACACTGCAAAAACAATAGCCTGTTAGCTGTCTCTTCTTCTCCCCTGCCCGCACTACACTGTAAAACCAGCACTCAAGAAAACTTGCGCATATATTATATAGGTGATAGGGGTACAGAAAATAAATTTCAAAGGGACACGTAAATAAAATGAGTAGTTGCAAAAGTGAATGTGTCAGAAGATTAATCATATAAATTGTGTTGTTTTATTCATATTTAGCAATTGTTAAGTAAATTCTTATAAACAAGCTTTATAAACATTATTTTGGCAAATCAACAGTAAAATATTATTCCAATGTGTAAGGACTATGATACAATGAAGCAACAAAATTGTTCCCACTTTTGGCAAACCTCTTCATGAGCTTTTTGGAAACCCATATCACAAAGGCATTCTCACTAATTTTCAAACATTGGCATAGATATGTGGATGACATTTGGGCAATAGTAAATGAGAAACAAGTGGATGATGCATTAAAACTACTTAATTTAAAAAATCCTGCAATAGAATTTTCCATAGAAAAAGAGACAAACAAAGAAATCCCTTTCTTAGATTTGAAACTTATCAGAAAACATAATAAACTTGAATTTGACATACATAGGAAGGAAACACACACAAAAAATTCCATAAAAGCAGATGGATATAACCCAAGACAACACAAGCATGCTGTTGTCAACAGTTTAACTTACAGGCTGGTTAATGTACCTTTAAACAAGATGGAATATATCAAAGAGTACAATAATATCATTCACATTGCAGAATACAATGGATTCAGTGCTGAATTGGTCAACAAGAAAATTGATAAATTCAAAAGACAACAAAGATGCAAACAAGTAACTACGAAAGTGAAGCAGATGTGTAATAAATACGACTCATCTAAAAATTAATAAGTAACTACTCTTTCCCCAATCAGCAATGAAACTTCAAATAAAAAATTTACATATCATCCCAAAGCTACACATCTTTTCCAAAAAGTCTTCAAAGAGCACAGTATTACTTTGGCCCCACAGAACAAATTTAGTGTAAAACAACTTTTGAAATCTCATAATACAAAAGAGATACCCACAGACAAAAAATCAGGTGTGTACCGGATAAACTGCAAAGGCAGTGACAACTTTTATATTGGAAAAACTAAAAGGAACTTGAACATTAGGCTTAAAGAGCATTTTAGGAACATCAGGAACAAAGAAATAGATAAATCGGCGGTAGCGTACCATTTTTGGAAGGAGAATCATGATATAGAACGAGAAATCCACTTATTAAAAAGTGTCTAAGGTCCAGCTGCATTAACCACTCGGGAAACAATCTTCATAAAGAAATATGAAAGAAAACTGTTTAAGTTCGACACTACGTTTGATGAAAACCCAAACTTCAAGTTCATCAAGATACCAACAGAGATGCCCCTATCACCAAACCAACATCTATTAGTCAACAACAGCTGATGATGTTAGGAAGATCCTAACGAAACGTGTTCTAGGTAAATACTAGCAATAAGTGGAGCATTGAGTATTAGTTTGACTCAAAATTATATTAGTAAAATATTACATCAATCCATGACTACACCTTGAGATGGGAGTTCTTATGTGTTGATGGGAAAATGAAATTTAATACTCTTTAAATTTATTACATCTTTGGAATTTTCAAGTACAATCATAACACATCATAATTTCTTTACAAAGCGGCTATTAAAAAGTGAACCAAAACACAAATATTATAAGCTCTTTACGAAGTGGCTTCCCAATGCAACTAAAATGTAAATAAAAACAAAATACCTTGCTTATTAAACATAGTGACTCATAAATCAAACTCAAAAACCTTGCTTATTATCGATTCTGTTGCAAAATGTTTGCAATTTTAATTCTGTAAAAAATAAATACAGGGATTTTGATAAACGATCCAGCAGCTGATCATTGATTGTACCAAAGTCTTTAAGCCTGGTATTTACAACCTTGCTATTTACAAAATTTCAATAGAATGAATATTTAGGAAGTTACACCCAATTTCCATTATTATTATTATTATTCTTATGAATAAATAACAGCCACTAGCTTTTATAACAAACCTTATTATGATTTAATTTTTATTAACCTTATAGCTGGTTTCCAAAAGTCACAACATATCCCACCAGAGAGAATGGTAGAGGTTGTTGAAGGAGAGAAGGTGAGGAAAATACAGAATATTTTTTTTTCTAGCTGACAATTTTGAGGTAGGCTGCAAATTCTCTTAGTATCTCAGAAATAACTACACTACCTTGTCATCAAATTGTGAATATTTGTCTGCTTCATTCAGGAACATTTCTGAAGGTTTAATCTTTCTTTGGGCATCTCGTTGTGCGTTAATTGCTGCCAATTCTGCTTTCTTACGTTCCTTTTCAGCAGCCTTTTCTGCTTCAGCCTTTTTTTTCATTTCCCTCTCACGAAGCAAACTTTCTTTGTCCACAAGTTTCACCGCTGATGCAGCTCCTTTAAAATAAAATAAATGACATTGAAATACATTCAAATAGAAGAGAATTCAGTACAAAAAATGAAGCAGGTAATGCTAGAAATTACACTTTTGGTGACTAACATTTAAAGAGGCAACTTAAGTCCTTGTCCCTTAAATGCAACATTACCTTTAAGTTGTTGCAATTTTTATAATCTGTTCAAAATGCCGGAGATGAATTATTACAAGCTACCCATTTTACTTATGTACACAATATTTTTCTCAGGTAACAGAAACCCCCAAAATAAGCTTCTCTGGGTAACTTGACCTAATCAAGGTTTAAACTAAGGATTGTTTGAACAAGAGGCAGACATGCTACTCCCACACCACATAGGTGGGCTTAAAATTTTCTTTTGTTCTTGAGAGCTTAACCCTTTATTTGGCAGTTTTGCTGTGGGGCAACATTACACTGTATTCAATTTAAAAATATTTTAATGTGGTGTTTTTGTTATTATAACATTCTACTGGCCTTTGTCAGTTATACTAGCAAAATTTTGAGTCTTTTCAATTGTAAATAATATATTATTTTTACAATTATATTGTAATGTTTTTTTTTTAGTATTAAAAGGCAAAATCGAAGCAACTGCAGTCAAAGGATACCCGGTCAACATCCAAGCATGCCATCACATCGATTACTTTACTTGGGCCCTCCCCGTCCTTTACCTGTGGACATTTGACTGCAGTTGCCAAGATTCAAACCCACAATGTTTAGCCATGGCTATTCGAATCGAATGCATTGAGGCGCAGCAGAAAGCCGCATGAGAACAGGTTTAACAAGTATAGCAAGACCGACATAAGTAGCAAAATCATTTGCCAAATAAAGGGTTAAACTAAATCTTAACAGCTCCAGGACGATTTACCTTCTCTGTCCTCAAGACGGACGCCAACATTTGGAAGAACATCATCTCGTAGCCTGTCACATTCCTGCAGGATCTCAGTGGCTTTGAGTTGCCTTGCTTGACAGCGAACTGAAGTCCGGAAATCTGCCAGAACTGACAGATATGGCATAATCAGCTGTTCTGCCTGTAATAACAAATCATTTAGCTTTGGATTAATTTTATTCTTTAATCAGGGGATTCATATTGGATGATGAATAAGAGGATGAAACTTTATTCAATAATCATCCTGAGATTTGCATTTTGGAGCTGTTGAACATGAAGCTGATAAGACTACCGCCATACCACAGAGGTGGCCTTGATTAGCATGCTACGCTGCATTGTATGGTAACTACACCAGGATTTGTACAAAAATTACATATCTATGAGAGAATTGCTTCACAGTTGAGTAACATGCTTTCTTTCTCGTCCCTTAGGTCACCAGATTCTGTTACCAATTGAGGAACAATATTTTTTAATTATAACCATTCCCTATCCTTCCCAGAGTGTACCAGTATAACAGAGATGCATCTGTTTTTAAGTTTAAACCCTACAGAAATAGCAACTTTGATGAAAACTAAATGGCAAAGAGCAACATCTCTGCAAATGAGCAGTTCTTCCCTGTCAAAACTGCAATGTGATATCATGTTACACATAAGCATAATATCATTCACATTGCAGAATACAATGGATTCGATGCTGAATTGGTAAAAAAGAAAATTGATAAATTCAAAAGACAACAAAGATGCAAACAAGTAATTACTCTTTCCCCAATCAGCAATGAAACTTCAAATAAAAAATTTACATATCATCCCAAAGCTACACATCTTTTCCAAAAAGTCTTCAAAGAGCACAATATTACTTTGGCCCCACAGAACAAATTTAGTGTAAAACAACTTTTGAAATCACATAATACAAAGGAGATACCCACAGACAAAAAATCAGGTGTGTACTGGATAAACTGCAAAGGCAGTGACAACTTTTATATTGGAAAAACTAAAAGGAACTTGAACATTAGGCTTAAAGAGCATTTTAGGAACATCAGGAACAAAGAAATAGATAAATCGGCGGTAGCGTACCATTTTTGGAAGGAGAATCATGATACACAATGAGAAATGAACTTATTAAAAAGTGTCCAAGGTCCAGCTTCATTAACCACGTGGGAAAAAATCTTCATAAAAAAATATGAAAGAAAATTGTTTAATTTTGACACTACCTTTGAAGAAAACCCACACTTCAAGTTCATCAAGATACCGACAGAGACGCATCGCCTCCAATGAGTTCACCAAACCAATGTCCATTATTCGACAACAGCTAATGATGTTAGAGATCCTAACGAAACATGTTCTAGGTAAATACTAGCAATAAGTGGAGCATTGAGTATTAGTTTGACTCAAAATTATATTAATTTTGTGTGTCATTGTATCATAGCCCTTACACATTGGAACATTTTTAAAACTCTGTCTGCAGTTCACTAATAACTCTGTAACATAATGGTAAGACTACGAAGCAATTTATTTTTGTGATATCTGTTTTCTTCCCCCCCCCCCCCCCCAACAGTTATCTCAGTTTATTAACTTATACATACTATAAACTTATAGAGAATTTAATAATAAATTTGAAATGTTTCTTTGTTGTTTGTTAGGAAATAACTCTAAATGTGACTTTTGGAGTTAATTTAAAAAAAATGTCTCCTAAAGATCATTCCACAGACAGACTCAAACTGCAGATCAAAATGTGGTCTAGTTTAAATTGTTTCACTTTGTAAATAACAAGAATAAAACCAAATTAATATTTCATGCTTTTATGATGTGAAACAGGATGAAGAGTGCAACAATTTGCAGAATTTAATGGTTTATGGCACACAACACTTAGTTAAAATTTCCCTTAAAACTTACATTTGTTGACATATCTGCTCCAGCTGCTGGGAATCCAACAGTTTCTTGTCTTGCTATCACACCAAATACTGTAAGTATTCTTGTAATGTAGACAGCTATGTCTTTAAGTAGTAGACAGTTGGACTCGTGGCCAGATGACCTCTTATCTCTCAAGTAAATGTTGCAGGCTGTGATTATGTCTCGTAGAGCATCTAAAGCACCACGAGTATCAATATTGTCTGCAATAAAAGAAATATTTGTGGAGTATTAACTCTGTCTATAAAATGTGATGATATAACAGTCAACAACAGCTTCCTACCTGTTATCTCATGAAAGTTCTAGAAAGTACTCATTGAAAATCTCATTACTTTTTCTACTGCTGTTGCCTAAGGTACTTTAAAACTCTCAATAGCAAAAAATGGAACTTTAACAAATTTGAGTTACGCTCACAGGTTTTCTCTATGTACTATCACTTATTTTTATCTCTTCTACAAACCATTCTTATAAATAAATACGTAAAGACATAATTTAGAAATTGACTTACCATCCTTGGGTTAATAAACATTTTCAATTTTTTTTTAAAGAGTTTGGTATAACTTTAGTTCCTCAAAATAAATATAATATTAAAAATTTACTGCATTTCTCTAAAAATGATAACATTCTTAATAATAAAAAATCTGGTATTTATCAATTTAATTGTTTCAATTGTGATAAAGTTTATATTGGAAAGACGAAACGTAATTTGGAAAACAGGTCAAAAGAACATTTTCATAACATTAAGTATAAACAAACTGATAAATCGGCCGTAGCAGATCATTTTTGGTCATTTAACCATGAATTAAATCCAGAAGTTAAATTATTAAAACAATTAAATGGTCCGATAGATTTAATGGCTTGGGAAAATATATATATTTTAAAAAAGAAACACTGTGAAATGAATTCTGAAATACCAGCAATCGATTCTGTTTTTAACTTTACTTCATTTTCAGATTTTGGCTCTTCTTTCTAATATGCAATGCGGCGAATTTTTTCTAATTCCTTCACACTTTTTTGTTTTTATATAGAACCATGATTTTTAATATAATTTCTTTACTTTTTAGTGCAATTTCGTGTTGGATGGCATTCTTTTAACGTTATTAATTGTTTATTTAATTACTGCGTAATGTAGCCATATTGAAGAATTCAGTGCTGCCAAACTATGCTTGTTTCTCCACTAAATGCAATGCTGCCAACAGTCTAACTTGTCCCAAAATTACACTATCTAGCAGACTATCGCCCTGTCAAATTTTGTTACTCATGCTCTGCTTTGCACATAAACAATCCTACGACACAACGATAATGGACTGCTCTGTAGGAAATACATGTATGAGCTCACGGACTGTATCGGACTGGTTCGGCTACTGCCCCGAAGTGTGCATGATGTCAAATGACACTAAGTACACTGCAAGTGGGAAAATTGGCGGTCCCGGCCACGTCGTTTAAATCAACGAATGCAAAATAGGATGACATAAGTTTCATCGTGGGCGCGTCATAGTGGGCAACTGGATCTTGGGGATGATCGACATGGAAACGAATGAGGTGTGGATGACGATAAGCCCCAACAAGAGAGATGCAAATATGCTCTACAGTCTAACTGCAGCGCCCATGTAATTTAGAAACTGAACAAAAGAACATTTTCGTAAAATTAAGTATATACAAACTGATAAATTAGCCGTAGCAGATCATTTTTGGTCATTTAACCACGAAATAAATCCAGAAGTTTAATTATTAAAGCAATTAAATGGTCCGATATATTTAATGGTTTGGGAAAAGATATTTATTGTAAAAAACAAACATCACATTATGAATTTTGAAATACCGGAAGTCAATTCAGTTTTTAAATTTCATTTTCAGATTTTGGTAGTACTAACAAGAACATATCAACATCTAGCGTTCGTAATGATGACGACAGCTTTGTTTCCGGCTGAAGACGTGTATAAGTTAACATGAAATCGCGATCCTGGTGAATTTATAAGAATTATCATCATTTCTTATAAGTGAAGTTTTAAGTTACAAATTGTTATATTTGTATATAACTAATAGTATCGTTGACGACAAAGTTGTTTGATGACTGAGGATGTAGACAAATGTTTACAAAATCGATCCCATCAATTAATAAGGAAAAAAAATACATCATTTTCTTAAGATAAGTGAAGTTTTTGTTGTAAATAATTGTATTTGTGTAATATTTATTGCTTCACTGTAGCTAGCTTCATTTTTTACGTAACTGCACAGGTGTTTGAAAAATATAATTATATAACACAAATTAAGTCATGAAGTGATTGGTTTAGGGCTTATACTTTGCAAGACTTACCACAAAGTGATGAATGTACAGTATCTTTAATGGCAAGGAATTTCCTGTTCAGCTCCAGCTCTGCACTCTGCCATTTCTGATAAGACGCACAATGTGTTTCATTTGTCAAATGTCTTGTAAGATCTTTGACATTCAAGAAAAATTCCTGAAAAGAATAATAATAAAAGGTAAAATTATCCTCCTTTTGCAAAAAATGTGAATCAAAACTGAAAAATTTATGGCTGAAACTGAATCTATGGTCTTTGAATATTTTATGCCAATTATTTTTTTTTACCAGAGTTATCACAATTTTCCTCAGCAACTGTGCAATAAGAATCTTGATCGATTCTTATGGCTAATTTATAATACACCTGAATAAAAATCAGAAGGGAAACAACAAATTTTAACATTTTGGTTTACAATATAAGGAACAAGGACAGGAATGAACATTGATCATAAAGTGGTAAGTTGATTTTGCATATTAGCATCTTATTGGTTTGCAACTCATCAATGATATATTTTCTACCTGCTTTCAATTCAGTCAACATAATACAAGTGAGCCAATCTCAAATCTGACAGAGTAAACCTTTTTTAAATGCACAACCATTACTATTTCCGATACCTCTAGGAAAAGCACTTTGCTAAAGTGTCATTCCTTTAATAGTGTATAAATTAAAATTACTTATTTTCTGTTAATTTCTATCATTGTGTGCTGTACTTCATAAATCCACCCCCCCTTTCCAGACAACGACCAGTTTTGAGTTGCATTTAAAGAAATTACATATGTCACACTTTTGCTACAAGAACCAGAGCTTATTGAAGCTACGGCAATCAGATCACACATTTGTTGATATCTTTCTGGTTCGATTTTCTCAGCTTGTGGCTAAAGAGAGCTCTCGCAACTAAAAAGTATACATAATTATACTTGATCTCTGTATGTGCATATTTGGATGTCCTCCCACATTATCAGTTTGTTATAGTTTATCATATCTTTTAATAATTTTGGATCTGGGTCAAGGTTATGATTTTTCCTTCAAAAGTGAAATGCTACTGCTGACTTGTCTTCCTGTTTCAATTTGATGTTTCTAAAATATTCCTCACACTGTTTTTAAGTTTCTTTTAGTTTGCCCTATGTAGAAATGTGTAGGTGCTAAGATATTTTATTCATTAAAGATCGTTTTAAATTTATTAAATGTTTTATGTGGTACGTGAATTCACTGAATATCCTCTTGCTTTCTTTCTCTTTAGTGAATGTGGTTGCTTCCTTAATGGTTTTCTTAAGCTTAGCTTTTTTTAATTTTCTTAAATACCAGACCCTTGTATCCACTTCTATGTGAAGTATGGCTTTTTGTTCCTTTGTACCATTATTCTTTATACATGGGTGTGTTGACTAGTCGGTGTGTAAGACTGTTTATTCTTTTATGTTTATGGGTAATCAGGTTATATTACTAGACAGAGTGTTGAGGCGTATTGACCTTCAGCTGACCAGCGCGTGCTCGTCTCTTATCAGGTCTTATATGGTCAATTAGAAGAGTGAAATATTAGTAAGTTGACGTACAGTAAGTTACAAAACACTAATAGAGCGATTGGAAGCTGTGTGTGTCTGTATGATATGTTTTCTCGCGCCTACCGATGCATGACACATTGCTGTCCAGAAGACATGATTACATATGAACAGACTTGCCATATATGTGCGATAAGCTCAGGTAAACATCTCTATGTTGCGAATTTTTCCCAATATGCTTTGCCATGTAGTAGCTATGCCTTTGTATGTAATTTTCTGACTGTGTTGGCTTCCGTAAATTCCAAATTTTATTTTTGTGTCACTTCTGAAGATATTTAGTTCTAAGAAAGAGATTTGTCCAATGACCTCCTTTTCCTTTCCGAATTTGATAGCTTTATTCTGCAGACTGAGTAGTTTTAATGCATTGTGTAAATCTACGTATTTGGAACTATTGCAAAGATGTCATCAATACATCAGTACCAAACCTTCAAGATCCATGGGAAAGCCATTTTTAGGTATGTTTCAAATTAACTCAAATTAATTTGCCAAAAAATGTGAAAGCCTTCTAGGATGAAAATGGAATCAACAGCTCCCGAAAATAGCATTTCAAAAAATCAAAATGTAAGTGTGTAGTGTGAGAAACCAACTATAATCTTACTCAACCTAGTTTAATCCTGCTGTAAACAGCTGGGCGGGAACAGAGACAGAGATATTGGAACAGCTGTTGATTGGTTTAGCGAAGTTAATGGGCATTTTCTTTTATTTGTATGCGTACAATAAACCCCTCCTTTAACTACAGTACTTTAAGTAGTTTTCTGATCACTGCTCTGTGCAAGATAATTTCAGAGAGAGAAAAGTATGCAAATGATTTGATTCTTATAAACGTAATAGCCTCACATTTTATCTTTCTGGTTCACATATCACATATGTATTCTACGAATAAAGATTAGACAGAAGACGAGTGAAATTATATACACTATTAACTTATTATGTTAAATTAAGCTGCATTTTATTTAACAATTACTAAATGACACTGCTATTATATAATATTTTTGCATTCCTATACCAGGCAGCTCATTCATGACGAGCTCTGTATCGAGTTGAATGCTAATTTAGATACTATTTATAGTTTGGAGTTGCTTCTGATATTTAACACTGTCATCTTACATACCTCACAAGCCCAAGAACACTTATGTATATGTTATTTAAAATCAGTAAGCTTTTCATCATGAAGCAGGCCGGTGCTTCAGCCAACATGAAAGACAATCGATGCAAACCATTAAAAAGTGGCGAGAGGTGAATGATCACACATTGTTTAGCAGTACTTAACGAAAGAAACCAGGAATCGTCTATAAAAATATTGAGAAAGAAACTGGTGATCTCCTTGGTGTTTTTGCAAGTAGTGTACGTAGTGTTAGAATGGAACAGCAAGCATTCAGAACTCTAAGAACACCGGGAAACTCACATAAATGCAAACAGCGCGTGGAGAAATATGACAATTTTACAAAAAGTGCTATATGCAGTAAGGTTCATGATTAGTTTTTCAGAAATGAACCAACTCATAGGTTTAGTAAGTTAATGTGTAACTCAACTCTATTTATTTTCTAGAAGTTAACGCTGCTATATATACTGCTTGCATTACCAAACTTATGTACGTGCATGTAGCATCTAACATGTAGCGAGTTGAGTCAACTCCACCTTGTTGTTTACAGCAGGATTAAATTGCGTGGGATAGAGTATACAACTAGTTTTATCAATTAATTTGATCATCACTGTTGCTAAATTCCTCTAAACATTTATAATTATCATTTATCTTTTAATAGTTTATGCCGATATATAAACCATGATATGCTATTACATCCAACATGCATTGAAATTGCTTAACTTGCGGAGGAGTTTGAGCAATAGTATAATGTGGAAACTTACATACATTGAACAATTTCTCATACTGCACGGCCATCTCCATGGTATTGACACTGTAGTCTAGAGTATCTTTCCATGAATGCAAAAGAAATGCTAGCCTCAGCTGTCTTGCTGTATATTGTGCCAATGCGTCCTTAATAGTGACAAAATTCTTCAGTGATTTGGACATTTTGCAGCCAGCAATTGTCAAATGTCCTGAATGTAGAAAATAACGTACCCAATGGTCATTGTTGAAATATGCCTGTAAAATAACACACAATTTACTAACATTTTAATTGCTCTCAATACTTTACACATGTAAAATTTTAACACTGTTTCAATTAAATTTATACAAACCTAATGACAAAATTTCTCCAACAGTACACAATTATATTGATTATGTAAATTAACAAATACAATTATATGCTAGGTTAATATAAAAACATATATAAAATAACACCAAACAAAAAATATGATGAAGGTCCCTAAATAATCAATAATGCTAGTATTTACCTAGAACGCATTTCATTAGGATCTTCCTAAAATCATCAGCTGTTGTCGACTAATAAGTGGATACACTTATTAAAAAGTGTCCAAGGTCCAGCTGCATTAACCACGTGGGAAAAAATCTTCATAAAGAAACATCTTCAAGTTCATCAAGATACCGACAGAGATGCACCTATCGCCTCCAATGAGTTCACCAAACCAATGTCCATTAGTCGACAGCTGATGATGTTAGGAAGATCCTAACGAAATGCGTTCTAGGTAAATACTAGCAATAAGTGGAGCAATGAGTATTAGTTTGACTCAAAATTATATTAATTGTCTAAAATATTTATATCATTTCAATTGGTATAGCATCAATGTATCTGTGAATTGTCTTACGATCTATAAGGATTTCTGGATGAAACCTTGATCCTGAAATACTCAGAGAAAATATAACCTGCAAAGAGATCTAGGAATCTTTGAGGCCATACAACATCCCAATTTTTTTATGAGAGACCCAAAAACATCCGAACCAGCTCTTTAGTGTTTTGCCTGTCTGAAACCTGGGGCGCTCGTCAGCCGTTATCATAGAAAGGTGTGGATGAAACCATGCAACATTTTTAAAACTACCTTCCAAGGCTTTACTTACGTATGTTATTAAAGGAGATGCTGAAACTGGTCACTGCCCCTTTCAGTACATGTCTCGCACCTCTTTAGCAAACTATCCAACACTCACTGTAGTTCATGTTGAGAAATGCTGGCATTTCTCTGTGAAGAAAGAATTATAGGCCCAATTCTTTGCAAGTCAACAATTGACCACCATACACAAGTCAATATAATTTTGCCCTCCCTTTTTTTAGAGAGTGCCAGCGAGTGTGATTTTGCCCTTTTTTATTTTTCCAACAAGACTCTGCAACTGCTCATACAGCCAATGTTTTGAAGAGAACAATTGAACATGTGTTTCAGGACAACTATTAGCAGAGATTTGTAGCCCACTCTGTCTCATGACCTAACCCCCTGCGATTTATATCTCTACATAACTTAAAGCATAAAGTGTACAAGACAAACTCACACACCCTGTAACAATTAAAACCAAATATCCACCAGGAAATTGCTGCTGTCAAGCTAGAAATAGGGAATTTCAGGATAAGGGAAAACCCCAGAGAAAACCTTATCCAGGTAACTCACCATGACTAAGATTTGAGCGCGGGACCTCTTGAACATGAGGCAGACACACTACCATCTACAATTACAGAGTCAGACTGTACAATCTTTGTTAAGTTGTTCAAATTCTCAACACATTTTAACACGTGTTTTAACTTGTGTTCTTGTTTGCTAATCTGGTAAACCTATCTCCTATATTAACAACAATTATAATTGCTATTTGCAAGAACATTTTCAGAACTTGTCATACCTATATGTAACTGAAAAGCAGCTCTTACCTCAGCCTGAGCAAGCTCATTATCGTGATGTGGGAACTTGAGATCAACTCCACCTGTATGTATGTCCAAAGACTCTCCACAAATAACTGATGCCATGACTGAGCACTCAATATGCCATCCAGGTCGCCCGCGACCCCATGGAGAGTCCCACCATGGTTCCCCAGCTTTTGAACTTTTCCATAAGGCAAAATCATTAGGGGATCGTTTCTCACTTAAACGTTCCTCAGAAATGCAAAGGTCTCCTACAAAATGAATGTTCACTCCTTTTAATAAATAAATCTATAAAATGGAGACAACAGTGAAAAAATAAATCTGGACAGTTCAATTTTTGTATAATATACTAACTTACTGTACAAAATAATATTATTACAGTGATGCACATTAATTAGATTTTACTATTAAAATAATATGCTGTTGTAACAATAATAGACTTCCTGGTGCCTTATATTCCAAAAGCATTTAAGTTAAAGAAGTACTGAAGTTTTACATAGATAGATAGTACTTTGAAGACTAGTGCACAGATGCTGGAGAACAGGAAGGCTAATATCTCGTGTACAGTGGTGGATCAAATATAAACTGGAATACTTTGCTATTGTTCAGACAAACCAGTTTGTAATCTTGAATGGGAGCTTTTTTCTTTTAAATTTACGTCCTTTAACCTTTTAAGTCATATGAGACGATGAATGGAATGGGTGAAATGATACTCAAATGGGCCCAGCGTCCATGGAGCTTAAGAGTTACCCGACATTCGTCTTTTAGGATAAGGGAAAATGCCAGAAAAAAACCTTATCCAGGTAACTCACCCTGACCGAGATTCCAACTCGGGACCTCTTGAATGGGAGTGGTTCACATATGGAAGCATTCTTCCATTAGTCACATGTAGCAAGTCATTTCTATCATCGGCAGCAAATTGAGTGTATACAAAGTAGAGGGTTGAAAAAACTATTTGTATAGATAGAATCAAACTGAAAAATTTAATGCCATCACCAGGATTTGAACCATGGATCTCCTGGTTTCTGTCCAGCTGCTTTTACCTTGAGTTGGAGAATTTAATGTCAGGACGGCACATGTCATGGCATTGGCCATGGGGGTAAGAGTGATTGGACAGAAACTAAGAGATCCGTGGTTCAAATCCCAGCAATAGCACTGAATTTTTCAGTTTGACTATCTATTCAAAACCTTAGCCTATACACGGCTAGTGTACAGAAATGATTAATTTCCATCAATTAACTTAAATAATAGTTTAACAATAAGCCTGGGACTTAAGTACTTACATTAGTAAGTCGCCACTAACGGTATATCTCGAATACGAGAGACCCTAGTGGTTTACCGGGGAAATATATGAGTCAACTGAGAATTTAATGTCAGGATGGCACACTGACCATGGTAGCTCAATGGGTAAGAGCAACTGAACAGAAACCAGCAGATCCGTGATTCAAATCCCGGCCATAGCACTGAATTTTTCAGTTTGACTCTATCCAAAACCTCAGCCTATACACGGCTAGTTTAAAGAAATGATTAATTACCATCGATTAACTTAAACTATTTGTAGTTGGTTCTTTTAATACTTAATCAGTCACATTTTATATTTTTGAGGCACTAGTTTCAGAGGCCAACACCCCCATTATCAACCTCTTTCCAACTGTCTGTTGTCATCCGCTCTTCTCTCTCTGGCGGTGGAACTATGAACTTCTTTATGGAAAGGTAGAGTCAGAGTGAAAAATTCAATGCCATAGCCGGGATTTGAACCACGGATCTTCTGGTCTCCGTCCAGCCGCTCGATCCATTGAGCTACTATGGCCAACGTGCTGATATGACATTAAATTCTCCAACTGACTCGTATTTTTCCCAGTAAACCACTAGGAGTTCTCATAAACACATGAGACTTACTTACTTAATGGCGACTTACTAGGCTGTAAGTACTTGAAGGCTCGGGCTTTATAGTTAACCACTATTAAGTCAGTTAATGGAAATTAAATGAGAACTCCTAAGTGGTTTACCAGGAAAAATACAAGTCAGTTGGAGAATTTAATGTCATATCGGCATGTTGGTCATAGTAGCTCAATGGTTAGAGCGGCTGGATGGAGACCAGAAGATCCGTGGTTCAAATTCCGGCTATGGCATTGGATTTTTCAGTCTGACTCTACCTTTCTATACTTTAGCCTACACATGGCAAGTGTGAAAGAATAATTAATTTCTATGAATTTCTTTGTCAAACTATCTAAGTTCATTACTCGGTCCTTATTTTTCCATATAAATATGTTCTCCCATGTCAGCTTATTTTGGTTTATCACTCCTAGTAATTTTGGATTTGGATCAATGTCATGATATTTGTTCCAAAAATGAAATGAAATGTGACGAAGTATTAAAAAAACCAACCTCAAATAGTTTTTTCAAATATATCCTACTGTTGAATTAAGAAACACATATTAAAATGGAATTACATCTATTTGCTAGGGATCATTTTGTTTTTCCAAATTTGCTACAAGAGGTACTTAATATGCCCAAATTTAGTATTATGACTTCATTTATGACATATTTTAAACTCATCTTTACCAATATATTCTTCTGGATTTAGAAGCCTTCCTAACATGTGTTTCTGGTGAAATCTCCATATCAAATTGTTTTATAACTAACAATACTTTGAAAAAGTACATAAAATTTTGTGCATTACTATCACTTTTGCTTTCTAGCTTCTAGATTACTATTTTTATAATTTATATAATATTTGTTGCTTCACGTTGCTACAAGGGTAGATCAAATATAACAGAGGAATTATTTTTTTAAAATTTGTTGTATCAACAAACAAAAATATTCATATGCAGATTACCTTACTTCATACTGTCCTGCCTTCAATACACATTTTCTTCATTGAATTGGCAAGTTTTTGATGCCTCCTTATAGAAAGGACGCGTGCAGAGCGAGTTGCACAAGAACTCTTCTCCACCTGCATCATCATCAAAGCGCTGTCCTCCTAGGTCTTGTCTGAGTGGTCCAAACAAATGGTAGTCACAGGGCGATAAATTTGGACTGTAAGGAGATCTCTTCCAGAAGTGTCAAATTCATTTTCTCCTATTTTTCCAGTGTTAAAGTGGCAGTATTTGGCCTCGCATTGTCATGGAGAAGAATGACGTTTCAGATCGATTGTCGGCATCGCTTGTTGCGATATGCAATTTTTGCTTCATCCAAAATGTGACAGTAACAGGCTGCATGAATTGTCCTTTATTCATGAAGAAAATCCACCAGCAAAACGCCTCCGGAGTACCAGAAAACAGTTGCAAGCATCTTTCCAGCAGATGGGCGTGTTTTGACCTTGACTGGACCTGCTTCGTCTCCTCGCCGCCACTCCATGCTTCCTTGCTAGCTTGGACTCTGGGGTGTAACAATGTACCCATATTTCATCACAAATCACAATGTGATTCAAGAAATCTTTTCCCTCCTCGTAGCGATGCAGGTGTCTCTGACAAACATTCTGGTGTAACGTTTTTTGTTCTTGGTTGAGGGACGAGGAACTTATCTGGCAGACAATTTTCTGTAATGAAGTTCATCACAGATGATTATTTGAACACTTCCATGACTTATTCCTAGAGAAAAAACAATTTTGGATATTTTTATGCACCGATCTTCTTCGATAATGCCATGAATGGCAACAATCTTGTCTGCAGTAATGTTTGTCCGCGGTCTCCTCCTATGAGGTTCATTTTCTACAGCTTCTCTTCTTGCCACAAAACTTTTAGCCTACTCATACACCCCAGTTTTCAAAAGGAGTTTCTTGCCCAAACTGTGCTCGAAGCTGGTTAGAAAGAATGAATGAAGCAATAGTTGTAGCCAGAACAATGTATGCAGTGGAGGTATGGGGCACATCAGAGATAGGTACAAAATTAGACCAAATGTACAGATTGTTTTGTAAATAACTACTAGGGCTGCTAAAATCGGCATCAAGAGAAGTGACATTACTAGAGTTGGATAATACAAAAAGGAGGGGAATAATAATAGAGAGAATATTGAAATTCTGGTATAAGTGTATTAAAGGACAGAAAGAGGAATTATTGAACCTGTGCATGAAGCAACAGGAAAGCATTAAGAATACAAACA
Source organism: Mantis religiosa (assembly GCA_030765055.1). Lineage (NCBI taxonomy): Eukaryota > Metazoa > Arthropoda > Insecta > Mantodea > Mantidae > Mantis > Mantis religiosa. Next base: position 15,537,506 of record CM060958.1, read on the forward strand.
GTTGGTGGTTGGAATTGGAAAGAATGGTATCGAAGATAGGCATGGGAGATTTATGGAGAACAGAGGAGACAAATCATAGCGGTTTTTGGAAGGAAGTGAGATTTAGAGTACAAGACATAGATAGGCAAAAGATATGGGAAAGTAAAGAAGAAAAGAAATCTTTGAAATTTTATAAGCAATTAAAGACAGAATGGGGTAGGGAAAAATATATAGAATGTGACAAAACTGGGAGAGAAGTTATAGCATGGATGAGAGTAAGAATAATATATCTAAAAGGGTTGAGAAGTAATGAGGTAGGGATATGTGAATTTTGTGGAGATGAAGAAAGCACTGTTCATTACCTGATAGAATGTAAGGAGCTAACAAATCACAGGAGAAAAATATGGGATAAGAAATGGAAAAGTGTAAGTAAAGAGATATTGGTAGTATGTATGTTAACGGGGATGGGAGGAGGATGATTATGATGATGATGTGTATAAGGGCGCTCAACTACAGCGGTCATCAGCACCCTATACAATTGAAAATAAATCTATTACAACTAAACGTACATTATAAAAATAAAAGAGTAAAAAGAAATATCAATGAAACCCTACTAAGTATTTCATTCACTAAATCCTAAAGGCTAACCTAGAAAAGAATCTAAAAACCTTCTGCACTACTGTGTCATCGTCCGCTAGCATTTCTGCAAAGCTGGCCGGCAGCTGCAGAGACGTCCTAAGGTCTGCTAGGTGAAAACACTAGCAGCACGTGTTGTACAGATAACGCTTCATTGCACAACGGACACAGTGGAGCAGGTTCCTTTTTAAAAAGAAAACTATGAGTAAAAAAGCAGTGCCCAATACGCAACCGAGCCAAACTCACCTCCTCGCAACGAGATGATCGACAGGAGGTAGCCCAGGGAATCGGAAGTTCTTTCACAGATCTAAGTTTATTATTGCGGAGAGCGGACCACTCTTCCTGCCAGCAGGTTTGCACAGCTCTCCGCAATATAGCCCTAAAATCTTCCGATGTCACAGATGGTACTCAAACCCTGGGCTTCATGGTAGCCGTCTTGGCTAACGAATCCGCTATTTCATTCCCCCGCAAGCCTACGTGACCAGGGATCCATGCACACACCACGCTAACGCCAGAAGCATGTAAAACGTGGAGGGCATCCTGGATACGCTGCACAATAGGGTGGTAGTTGTACAGCTGCCGTAGACTTTGAAGTGCAGTGAGGGAATCACTCAGGATTAAGCAGTCCCCCAACTTTCGTCGACGTACGTGTAAAATGGCCCGGTATATTGCATAAAGCACTGCAGTAAAAATGGAAGTGCTAGTGTGGAATCCGAACGGGAGAAAAGAAAAATAGATGTATAGGAGATTTCTTATATAGGATAAGAGAAAAGTGGATTAGGATAAAAGAAGCAAAGGTCAAGAAGAAATGACACCAAGCTGCTCAGGAAAACCAAAGGCTTATAGCCAGGGGACCTGAGTCAGCGAGTAAATCTTAGGGTCAGCAATTTCATGTATTTGTACAGGATGTTCTATGTTAAATTTTATTGTACTGAAATTGTAATGGATACTGTACAAATTAATAAATATCAAATACTTTTAGGCCTTTACTTTCTTTTTTCAGCAAAATCCTGATATCAAATTTTTTTGGTTAAATGCATCTTTCTTTATTTACTATACAAAGTAAAAATAAATAACAATGGAAAGATAGAGGTAAAGGAGAAATAGCTAAGAAAGAAGGAGTGATAGAAAATAAACAAAAATCTTAACACATGGCAGTAAAATTTAAGTGTGGCTCCAGGTTCTGCTAAATCTTTGGCTGTAATACTTAAAGAATTACTCAAAGAAACTAAAAATTATTCCTTAAACTGAGTGTGAAAATGAGAAAATTACCTTCTCCTTCTTGAAGAGACTTTGCATCACCATAAGCTTCTGGAACTAATTTGGCATAATGATGCTCCTTTTGGCTATCAAAACCACTAACATCAAAATAAACAGATCCATTAGATTCATATGCCAATCCATTTTTAACTATTTTTTCAATATAGTCAATGATTTCAGGAATGTACTCACTCACTCTTGTCAAGACATTTGGCCTCAGCACCTAAGTTATGACAAATAATATAATTATTCATAAATACGTACAACACAAAATTGAAGGTTTAAGCCATACACAAAAATTTCATGTTAAAATTAACAGCTTTTACAAGGATACTTTGAGAAGTTTGTAAAAATGTTAAGTAAATGTTATTTTGAGTGTAACATATGCATTTGATTTCTTAAGATTGACTCCATCAGTTTATAAGCATTTACATCACAGGCTATTCATGCCCAAAATATACTATCCATAAAACTATATAAAAGATACACTGTTGATGTTCAAGTTGTTCTCGGGAAGCAAGCCAGGTGAAAAGACAATTAGAAATCCACATTTCGGGAGTGTGCATCTCTCCCACAATCAGGATATTTATTAAATCTTATAACCACAAATGTATCACCAGATATAACATTTAGTAAATATCCTGATGATGGGAAAGATGCACACTCCCGAAACATCCATTTCTAATCGTCTTTTCACCTGGCTTGCTTCCCGAGAACAACTTGAGCACATTTGTTGCCAAGAAAGCTTCAGGTCTTATTATACACTGTTGATGTTAATGACTTTCTCACTATGAGAATGTTTGAACTGGACTACACTATGGAGGGGATTCAGCACAGAGGTCCAAACATGGTCTACTGTACCAATTCCCCAGGTGGGGCATCCCCAGGACGAAGGATGAGGCAAGAGGAGACAGAGGGCAGCAGTCCCAAGGAGCCACGACAGTGCAGAATGGCAGTTGGTAACTCCCCGACAGGACAGAACAACCAGCATCCCACTCTACTCCCCTTCAGCTGCTGTGGTGAAAGTGCTGTGGACCCCTAGTACTCATGGTACCTCTGACGTTACCAGAGGAACCTCAGGTCGAACATTCGAGTCCCTCCCAAATGTGAGTTGTTCAGATTGGGTTGGACTCGAGGGGGCAGTATGTTCCAGACATCCAAGGGAGATCGGGTACCTCCGGCCAGGCTTCAGCCACCTGAAGGGGGCAGAGGGTTGCCTAAAACGTCCCGAGTACTAGCCTGCAGAGCTAGTAGAAGGTGTGCTAGATCACCAGGCAGCCCCACCAAGGTTATTCGGCCGTCTTCCCTGCAGGGTTGATGCGCGTAAGTGGCATATCCACTTCCACCCATCTTGATGTCGATGGGGGGACTTTTTAATCTCAAGGTATTGCCCCATGGAAAGAGCCCCGGAGTTTTCCATCCCTACCGGGTTTGCTAGAGGCCGGAGTCTTCGGACTTTCAGATAGACCTCACAATGAAATTTCACTCTACTGGGGTCCAGAAACGGTCTCACCAGACCAGGTTTAGAGACTGACGACCATCCTACCAGAGGAAGTTTTACCAAGAGCATATCATCCTGCCGTGCAATGCCGAGACTCCCTCCAACACTTCTACCTGAAAGAGACCACCAGGTGAAAAATGATGTGAAATGATATTGGAGATGAAATGGAGGGACAAGAAATTCGGGTCATGTAACTAACCTACCCAGCATTCACCTGGCAATCTGGAAAACACCTAAAAAAGTACATGGGTCAAATACTTTGGCCATGGGAATTGAACCAGATCACCTGAATCTGGGCCATAGACAAAACAGCCTGAGCCACCTCACTCTCAGTATACCTTCTCACCCATTCAAATCTTGAAGTTCAGGAGTAAGAAAAAGAAACTTGGGACTAAATCCGGAGAACAGTATAAAGGAGAAATTTATCTTACATTTTGGCCACTCTAGCTGCTGCTGTGTGGCCTGGAGCACTGCCCTGGTTACTTCTGTGCCAATCTTAGGTTGCTTTGATCATGTACTGAATGAAAAATGACCAACAATGAAGCACTATAGTCCCCAGTAATGGGCCTATCTTTCTCCTGATAATCTATTGGGGAAGAGGAGGGCAAAACAACCATAGTATCACCTTTCTGGTCAAAAACGTTGTCCTTACCTTCTTAGGTATGCTCTTGTCCATCTTTGTCCATTTTATTTGGTCTGCTGCCTGGTTTCCATTGTGCAATGTTGGCATACACGTTTCACCAACAGTCAAACAGTGGCACAAGAAGCACTGTAGAGTGTGATTAAACAGTACCAAATATGGTTGAGATACTTTTCCTCATGTATTTTTGATCAAAAGTCAGCAACCACAGCACCCATGAGATTTTTTAATTCTGATTTTTTATGCAGGATATTGCTTACTCATTTAGTTGAGATGTTTACTGTCACAGCTCTTGTGCATTTTCACTTGATCTTGCATTACAGTACCATGCCTGCCTTGGTAGCACAGATGGCAGCATGTCTGCCTAATGTTCGAGGTCCTGAGTTAAAGTCTCGGTCAGAGTGAGTGAGGGAGCACCTTATCCAGGTGTTTTATAAGGTGCTCCCTTGTCCTGAAAGATAAATGTCAGGAACCCTAGGCTCCATGGAGGTCGGGCTCCTTTAAGCATCATTTCACCTATTTCATTCATCGTCCGATATTACGTTGGAAGACGTAAATTAAAAAAATTACATTACCACAAAATTTTTTAATGATTTCTTTGCTGAACTCAACTGGGTAGTCACTTCTCTTCAGTGATTTTCAAACCATATTTAAATGCATCCATTCTTGCAGAAATAAATAGCCTTCAATTATAGTGCCAAGTATACTGTTCACCAATGCAAAGTAAGTCTCTGAAAGGAATGTGCCACCCTTACTCAATGGGACAAGTACAGCGAATGTGTGTGACAGATAATGCATGATACACAAGGAGCAGAACTGTTAAAAAAAATATGCACCCTATTCACTCTGTACACTAAAACCGAGAAGATTCATTCACAAAAGAACTGTAAAAACGTTTTTGAATGGTCTGTAACTGTATAACATGGGGTGTCATAAATTACCGAGGGAGGGTGTAGGAAACTTCTCCAACCCCTCTGTGTCTCAGGCCCCGGAGACTTTCTTTCCTGTTGTATACTGTACATGAACTTCATCTTTACTTTCATATGTTTTGTAGTCCAACCTTTTAAATAAGACAGTTGCAACTTGGGTACACACCAGAGGCTTGCAGAGTACTGTCCTCCACAGGAGAGAAAGTCTCCGGGCCTGAGACGCAGGGGGTTTGCAGAAGGTTCCCACACCCTCCCTGGACAGGTTTATGACACCCCATGTCAGTACAATTACAGACCATTCAAAAACATTCTGTTGTCTTCTACTTTTGTGAATGAATCTTCTTGATTTTAGTGTACAGAGTGAATAGGGCACATGTTTTTTTTAACGGTTCTGCTCCTTGTGTAGCAGACGTTCTGTCACACACATTCGCTGTCCTTGTGCCACTGTGTAAGGTTGGCACATTCCTTTCAGGGGCCTTCTTTGCATTGTGGACAGTACTCATGACTTACAGGAGTCTGCCTGCAGCATTCAATACAGGTTGGCACTGAGGGCAAGTTATTTTCTCCACTGAATGAAATGACAGGAAGCACAAGCACTTGTGCTGTGCCTTCAATCAATGACACTGGCTATCACGTTCTTCCTCCTGGTGGATTATTCCAAGTGCTGTTGCTGCATACATGCAAATACTCTGATTCAGTTGAGCAGAACTGAAACAGCCTGCTTTAAATGGAATAAACTCATAATTTTACACTTTTTGTCATGTGTGACAGTGAATCAACAGCATTAAAATAATTGAACATACATCCCAGTGATAATTTGTCTTAAACCATTGCAAGAATCCTCTTAACAATTGTGCCTTCTTCGTCTTCCCTAGTTTGTGGTGTTAGGGTTTCTCCTTCCTCTATCCCTTATGCCTTTTGGGTGTCCGGTTGAGGAACAGAAACTCTCAATTACATAGAGAACCCAGGATGGTGATGATCCAATGCCTGGTATGAGAGTGAGAGAAGTAGGACCGAATGAGGACAAGATGGAGGAATTGTTGGAATGACGAAGGGGGAAATTGGAAATCCTGGAGAAAACCCACCCATGCACAGTGTTATGCACCACAAATCCCAAATGCCATCACCTGGGATCGAATTCAGTCCGCCTGGGTGAGAGTCAAGCAGTCTAACAGCTTGGCCACAGCACAGCCTCAACAACTGTGCCATTTATCAGTTTAAATGTTTCGATTGTGATAAAGTTTATATTGAAAAAAAAAAAAAAAAAAAAAAAAACATAATTTAGAAACCAGAACGAAAGAACATTTTCGTAACATTAAGCATAAACAAACTATAAATCGGCCGTAGCAGATCATTTTTGGTCATTTAACCATGAAATAAATCCAGAAGTTAAATTATTAAAACAATTGAATGGTCCGATAGATTTAATGGTTTGGGAAAATATATTTATTTTAAAAAACAAGTACTGTGTAATGAATTTTGAAATACTGGCAGTTGATTCTGTATTACACAAATATTTATTGCTTCACTGTAGCTAGCTTCATTTTCTAAGTAATCAGTTGATTCTGTTTTTAAATTTGTTTTATTTTCAGATTTTGGTAGTACTAACAAGAACATATGAACATCTAGCGTTTGTAACAATGGCAACAGCTTTGTTTCCAGCTGAATATGTGTATCAGTTTACATGAAATTGCGATCCTGGAGAATTTATAAGAATTATCACCATATCTTATAAGATCAGTGAAGTTTTAGGTTACAAATTATTATATTTATATATATTTGTTTGCTTCACTGTTAATAGCTTCATATTTTACGTATTTTCATAAAATTTCCTGGCAATTTACCAGACTTAACAAACAACCCTTGTAAAGCTTATATTAATATTAATGTATTATATAAAATTAAGCAATTTCTTACATTTAATGCGTCCATATCTTTATGGAACTCAGCTTCCCAATGCCTAGGAAGTTTATTGAAGATTGAATTATCCTGAACAGTGGCTCCTTTTTGGTTATCCAACCATTCAGATAAAGGATCCTTTGATTCCTTTAGTAGATTCTGAAAAATAAGCAGCAAATAAAGTAACATTAGTGCATCAATCATAATACATTGCAGTTGCATATGATTAAAAATCTTACACGTTACAATCACTTAGCTTTCTCTTCTTTGAAAATTTGCTAACATAGCTTACATATTGTACCATTTTTTATAGTAATCCTGCTATGTCACATTATTCATAATACATTTCTGTTTAGGAATGATTTAAAATTTAGAAAGAAGTACTTACATCGCTATGCAGCTGAAAATTTGATAGTATAATGCCTGCTATATATAAACCAAGTGCAACAAAAATCTGCTGTGGAGTAAAACTGAAGCCTGGAAAGTGCCGCATGCAACAACCTGCAAGTAGTTGCTGGACATCCTCGTGAGCTATGTTTCAAGTGGGGGACAGCGCTCCCCCTAACCAGGAGGTAAAGACAATAACTGACTGCCTTGTGGAGCAAGTGTTCTGCTGATTTGGAGTGCCGTTCGAGTTCCACAGCGACCAGGGCACCAATTTCGAGTCTCACTTGATGAAGGTGGCACTGGAAAGACTTGGGGTTAACAAGACTCGCACAGCGCCTCTACATCCACAGTCAAACGGCATGGTGGAGAGATACATCAAGACCTTAGAAGAACACCTAAGGAAGGTCATGGCCAGCCATCAGCAAGACTGGGACGTCAAGGTGCCACTGTTCTTGCTGGCCTACCGCTCGTCAACACACGACACCACTGGGATGACGCCAGCCAGCTTAATGTTCGGCCAAGAGTTATGCCTCCCCTGTGAGCTGGCTTTTGGAAGCCCCCCAGACGCAAAACAGCTAGCAACCGAGTATGTGGAGAATCTGGTGGACCATCTCCATGACATGCATGAATTGGCTCGTCAGAAAATCCAGAAGGCGAGCGACCACATGAAGACCCGATACGACAGGCAAGCCAACAGCCAAGGGTTCCAGCAAGGTGACCTAATTTGGTTGTACCGCCCTACCCGGACCAAGGGACGCTGCCCGAAACTTCAGCAATCATGGCAAGGACCATACTGGGTGGTGAAGAGGATTAACGGCATGGTCTACCGCATTCAGAAGGAGGCAGTGTTGCAACTGGCGGCAATGTGCACAAAAGGTTCGGTGCAGAAAGATAAGGTACAGATAGTGTATCATGGAGATGAAGAGCTTACTGAAACAGATAAAGATAGCGTGGAGATAAAGGCCTACCGAAACAAATAAAGTTAGATAAATGGAAAATTCTAGTGACATCTTGATCGATAGAGAACATGAACAGTCGAGAATTATCAATAGAGGTATATATAAGAGATCGCGATGCGCCAGCAGAGTTGTCGTAAACAGAGTCGTAACAAGAGTTGTAATTGGAACTGGTGTGTTTTGAAAGTGAGCTCTTTGTTGTGGTCAACGACTTTGTAAGATTGTAATTGTGTAATTGTAATTCTGCTACTGTAAGGATTGACCGAAGTGTATTTCTACGGATATAAAGAACATTTTGAATTTTTGCAAATTGGACTTTTAATTCTAAGAACCCACAAAGTCGCAGTATGTTATATGTAGACTGCTGTCCATCAGGGGTAAACCGTCCTTTCCTTATACAATGCTGTGTTGTTATGCCTATATCTTCCTACGTATTCAGGACTAATTTTCGAGTACTTCCAGCTATGCTCTGCACCATATTTTTTGGCACACAGACCTCACATGGTCTACAGATGATGCCATCAATCTCTCAGATCAGATCACATCACAGCTCTTTCACCAAAGAAACAAAAAAATTAGATTTGTTAAATTTACTTGCCACCACTGGGCCATAAAAAAGTTCCAAAAAATATTCAAGAAATATAACATTGGTACCAAAAAACAATTACAACATTAAAAACCTACTTAACAGCAACAATACTGATAAGATTAAGTCTGCAATAGCAGCTCATTTCTGGTCTGAAAACCATGAAATTGAAGATAGCACCAAATTACTAAAATAAGTACAAAAACATAGTGAACGCGTCATCTTGGAGAAAATTTACATAGAAAAACATAAAAACCAACTAATGAACTTTGAAATCCCGCCAGAAGCAACCTCACATTTAAATTCATTACAAAATCAACAGATGGCAGCAAGCAACTCCAGAACTACCCACACCACTGGATCAAACTTTAGTTGCATTAGAGCTGATGATGTGAATGACAGTTTGCGAAACATGTCCTCAATATAGGTAAGTGAAGCTGATGTGTAATAAATACAACTCACCTAATAATTTAATTGGAAATTAATTGTTTTTCACACTAGCCGTGTAGGATGCAATATGAAAGGGCAGAGCCAGATTGAAAAATTCAATGCCATAGCCGGGATTTGAACCACGGATATTCTGGTCCCCGCCCAGCCGCTCTAAACCATTGAGCTACTATGGCCAACGTGCCAAAATGACATTAAATTCTCCAACTGACTCATGTTTTCCCGGTAAACCACTAGGAGTTCTCATAAACACATGAGACAACTACCTTAATGACGAGTTACTATGCTATAAGTACTTTAAGGCCCAGACTTTATAGTTCGGACCACTATTAGTTACAATTAATGGAAATTAATAATTGTTTCGCTTCACTGTGGTGTTCCAATACAGTTAAATGTTTTCCCTTCTTTTACTGCAAATTTAACTAACCACAGATACATGATTTTATAAGCTGATTGAGCTACTTTAATTTACAACAAAAAAGAAAAATATAAAAATTACACATACCTGTAATCCTGCCTGTATTTCTGCATTGTTATTTAATTTGACAGCTTGCTCCAAGTTTTCTACTGCTACAGTCATTTTAATCACCATTTTCTCTAACATACTCTTCTTGTCGGGATCTGTGCTTTGCTTGACAGTTTCACTAAAAAGTTCCAGAACACTTTTAATATTATCCAAATGTTCTTTTAAATTATGATCCTCTTCAATGTACTTCTCATATAGATAATTCTGTCTTGCCCTCTTTATGATCTTATCGTCTATATCTGTTATATTCATCACGTACAGCACATCATATCCAAAGTAATCCGTGAGTATCCGTCGTAGAATGTCAAATGTAATGTAAGATCTGCAATTTAACAAAGTATTATTAAAACACTGTAATACAAGAATAACCTTATCTTGTTTATTTACTAGACAATTTGCAACTACATAGATTAGAAACACATCATCCAGTATTGGGAGGAAATTAATGACAAAGGTCAAAAGCTGTGAAATTGTATACAAATTTATAATTTTCTACTGATTGCTAACATAATGCTTTTATACGAAGGGGGACCCAAAACAAATCGGACTCAGAGGGTGCTGCCACTCGTAGACGTAGTGCAGGCTTCTCACGCTAGATGGTGTTAGTAGACACCTTCATGAAACAGCTGTGCAGACGGCGTCAGTGTAGAGCTGAACACGCAAGTGTGGTATTGTGTTTCTCTGACTGTTGGCGGGTTACCTCTGCGAAGTCGTTATGGCAACTTTAAAAGAACAAAGAGTGTGTGTGAAATTTTGTTTTCTACTTAAAAAAACTGCAACGGAGACACCAAATGCTTCAGGAAGCTTTCCAGGAGGATGCTATGAGACGCACACAGGTTTCCAAGTGGTTTGGGCGCTTTAAATGTGGTGAGATGTGTGTTGAAGACCAAGCTCGTTCTGGACGCCCTTCAACATCGCAAAATGAGGAGAACATTGAAAAGATCCGCCAAAAGATCAACGAGGATCATCGCCGAACGATCGACCAAATTTCAGCAGCGACAGGAATCAGTTGGCGCTCATGCCAGCAGATTTTGAGAGAGGATTTGCACATGAGACGTGTTGCTGCTAAATTTGTTCTGCACCTTCTCACACAGGAGCACAAAACCATCCGCATGAATGTGTGTCAGGACTTGAAAACACAGATTGCATGTGATCCAAACTTCTTGAACAAAGTCATTACAGGGGATGAGAGTTGGTGTTACGGGCATGACCCAGAAACCAAGCAAGTGTCAAGCCAGTGGAGGACTCCCAACTCTCCCAGACCAATAAAAGCAAGGCAAGTGAGATCAAATGTGAAGACGATGATCATTGTCTTTTTTGATGTTCTTGGAATTGTGCATCGTGAATTCGTACCCCCTGGCCAGACTGTTAAGCAGCACTTTTACTTTGATGTTTTAAGGCATCTGCGAGAGGATGTGAGGAGGAAACGCCCGGAACTTTGGCAATCAGGTGATTGGTTTCTGCATCAAGACAACGCTCCAGCACACACGGCCTTACGAGTGACCCACTATTTGGCATCTCAGAGGTGGTCTGTCGTTCCCCATGCTCCGTATTCGCCGAACCTAGCCCCGTGCAACTTTTTCATATTTCCACGGATGAAAAAAACACTAAAAGGGGAGCATTATGTCGATGTGGAGACGGTAAAAACAGCTTTGCAAAGGGCACTGGACAATATCAAACTTGAAGAGTTCCAAACATGCTTCCAACAGTGGGAAAAGAGACTTGACAAGTGCATCGCATGTAATGGACAGTATTTTGAAGGTGACTGAAGTAATTTTGTAAAAAGGTTCATCAAGAAAGTTTTTATGACAACAATCCAGTTTCTTTTGGCCTCCCCCCCTCGTATACCCATTTTGTAATTTGACTGCCGTACTAGGGGTCCCAGGTTCGATTCCAGGCAGTGGGGATGGGGACTTTTCTCCAAACAAGATAATTCCTCATCTTCTCCAGAGTCTGGAAGTATGAAGAGTGCAAATGTGTGCGTGATCTAATGATTAAAACCCAACGAGTATGAGTTAACACCTTCGATATGTTGCAAAAGAGAACCATCGCCAATATGACCATTGGAGTTAAAAGGCAGGGTATAAATGGAACAAATAAAAAAAAGTCATTTGTAATCATGAGCAGGCATTTACTTTAAATATCTCCTCTGCTTTGATGGTTCTATGCAAACTGAAGTTTTACAGTAATTTTTTTAACATTTGCAACCTCTACAATTCCACATTTCTCTTTTAATTAACGTCTTGAAATGAGGAGATCATCCTCCAATAGGTCATATTGGAGGATGAATGAAATGGATAAAATGATACTTCAATGAGTCGAGGGTCCACACAGCTTAGAGTTAACCGACATACAGCTTTCAGGATAAGGAAAAATTCTGAAAAGAATCTGTATCCAGATAACTCACACTAACCAAGATTCAGACTCGGAACCTTTTGAAGGTCAGGCAGGCACAGAAGATTGTGACTTATTAATTGGCCAGCATGAAATACAAGGTGCGTTCACGGTATAACACCTATTTCTTTTTTCAGGACTGGGACCAGATTGGTCTTTTTTTTAAAAAAATACATGGGGATTCTTTGTGAATGCGTGACAGAGATGGTAGCACTGTACATTACATAGAACTCTAGTGGCAGCGACGAGAGTTAGGACTGTTTCTGATAAACTGGCGACGTTTTCATTGCAAGAACAGCGTGTAATCATTCGTTTTCTCCATTTTCATGGTGCGACACCTATTGTAATTCATCGCCAGTTGAGTGAGGCATGTGCTGATGGTACCATGGATGTGTCTACTGTCGAGCAACGCAAAGAAGGTCCCTGAAAGGAATGTGCCAACCTACACAGTGAGACAAGAACATCAAATGTGTGTGACAGGGAATGCATGCTACACAAGGAGCAGAACTGTTAACGAAACATGCACCCTATTCACTCTGTACATTAAAACCGAGAATATTCATTCACAAAAGTAGAAGCCGTCAGAATGTTTTTGAAGGATCTGTAACTGTACTGACATGGGGTGTCATAAGCCTGTCCAGGGAGGGTGTGCGAACCTTCTGCAATTCCCCTGCGTCTCAGGCCCGGGAGACTTTCTCTCCTGTGGACAGTAATGTACGTTCCTGGGTGCGACAGTCAATGAAGGCAGAACATCGTGTGACAACAAACCAAGACAGTCACAGCCTTGCAACAGCTGGAGGCCAACTTTGGAGGCAATGTCTGCAACACTCAATCGGCAACCCTCCTAAATAATGTTCTCCACTCGCCGGATCATGTAATTAGACCGGCTGGTGCGAGGCCGTGACTGTCTTGGTTTGTTGTCACACGATGTTCTGCCTTCATTGAACTGTCGCACCTAGGAATGCACATTAGACACATCCACGGTACCATCACCTCACTCAACTGATGATGAATTTCAATAAGTGTCGCACCACGAAAATGGAGAAAACGAGAGATTACACGCTGTTCTTGCAATGAAAACGTCGACATTTTAAGTATCAAAAACAGTCCTAACTCTCGTCGCTGCCACTAGGGTTCTATGTACTGTACATTGCTGTCATCTCTGTCACGCATTCACAAAGAATCCCCATGTATTTATTAAAAAAAAAAAAAAAAAAAAAAAAAAAAAAAAAAAAAAAAACAGAAGCTCCTATCTGATCCCAGTCCTGAAAAAAAGAAAAAGGACGTGTTATAACTTGAACGCACCTCGTAGATATCCTTGTTGTATACCACACATGGGGTTCTAAACATACAGAAGAATTTTTTATTTCTATTTTTAGCATTTTTTGGAGAAGTTTAGCTTATTTCAGTAAGTACAGTAAAATCTCATTATACTGGACCAATTTATAAAAAAAAATTATTTTGTTTAGCGTAGTAAATGAAGACTTGTTTAACAGATGATAAATTGATGTTCTGAGTAGGTATTACTCCAATTCTCTTGCCAACGGGCGAATTCATTGCACTGTCCTCACCTGCTTGGGACCAGGTTGGAAGAGAAACGTTAAGTCATGGTCTAGTGTGTGTGACTTGTCAGAAAACAAGACTGAAGAAAAATAAGTGTAGAAAAAGATTTTATTGACATATTTAAATATGTTCCGATGAAGACATTGATGACTGTTTGCAAATCGACAATGATGGAGGTTATACACCGATTAAAGAGAAAAGCATTATTGCATCATGCAGTGTCAGATTCATACAGTATTGATGAACCGGTTGTGGTTATGAACCACGCACAAGCAGTAACAAACATAGAGAAATTAATACTTTATTTCGAGAGTCAAGCCTAAACATTGCCAAATGAACTTCTAATATTAAAGTGGTTGCGTGATCGCGCTGCTCATAAGCAATACACTAAACCGAAACAATAGAAGCTCACTACCCTTTTCACTACCAACTAGTTTGTAGTACAGTACAAATACACAGGGTATTACAGTACATACAGTGTATGTGCTTTTAGGTGAAAGAGTGCCGATAGTAATTTATGAACTCCATTAAAAATATTTTGATGATGTACATGCTTTTTTATCGTTTTTCCATCATTCTCTGAATAACCCAGAGTTTCGTTAGCTTGGATGGCCCTGGTCCCAGTTGATTCGGGTAAACAAGTTCATACTGTTACACAAATATAACTATTTGTAACAAAAACTTTACTTATCTTAAGAAAATGTCAATTTTTCTTATTAATTGAGATCAATTTCACGAACATTTGCCTGCATCTTCAGTCAACACAGTTATTTGTTGTGATTTTTTTTTTTTTTTTTTTTTTTTTTTTTTTTTTTTTTTTTTTTTGCAATTTACGTCCTCCAACGTCAAGTCATATTGGATGATGGATGAAATGGGTGAAATGATGCTCAAATGAGCCCAGGGTCCATAGAGCTTAGAGTTACCTGAAATTTGTCTATCAGGATAAGAGAAAAGCCCGGAAGAAACCTTACCAGATAACTCACACTGAGCAATATTTGAACTCGGAACCTCTTGAACGTGAGGCAAACATGCTACCACCACGCTACCAAGGCAGACTTGTTGTGTAGCATTGCAGTGAATTTAACAAACTGCAAATGTTCAAAATAATGCTATTATAGACATACCTTGCATGTCCCATATGTGATGCATCATACACAGTAGGTCCACAGCTGTACCATAACACGCGCTTTCCTTTCTGGGGAACAAACTCTTCCTTCTGCCGAGTTAGACTATTGTAAAGTTTAAGTACTGGTTCTGAAGATCGCTCAGGTGGTTTCCATGGAGGCTGTGCACGTTTAGCCATATTTCTGCAAGCATAACACCACTATATTATTAGGTTTACTTTCCATAACAGTACTATCTTTATTTTGAGGAATCAATTAAAAAGAAAATATTTTGTCGAAGTCCAACATCAGAGGCATGCACGAGGGCTGACGGAACCTACCAAACTGGCATGTGCCGACGTTAATAGACAACTTTCAACACTGCCAACATTCATCCAACAACTACACTACTTTTTGTTGCAATGCCGGGTCTTCCCTCATCTAAGTTTTTAAAAGAACTGTCCCATATGACATTAGAAGACATATATCACAAAAAGAATAAAAATAAAAAATTAGAAGAAATAAAAAAAAAATCTGTAGTCAACGAACATTTAAACAATACTGGGTATATCGAGATTCAACTGTATTGGAACACCACAGTGAAGCGAAAAATTATTAAATTTTAGATGAGTCGCATTTTTTACACATCTGCTTCACTTTCGTAAGTGAAGCAGATGTGTAAAAAATGCGACTCATCTAAAATTTAATAATACTGGGTATTTTTTATTGATGTAAGACGGCATCACACTCCCGGCACATTGTCGTTCTTAGGCTTTCATCATACAGAAACTGCATACACTTTTCCTCATCTTCGCATAAAGACGCAAGATCAATAAAACTTATAAAACGAGCCATTGATTTCAGATACAACTTCCATCTAATAACTTTATTTACTGAATGCCAGGGTCCTGGTGGAATATTCATTTTCAGATTTTACAGTTAAGCTGCTACCTTCCTAACAATGACACATGTATTGTGCACCTGTGAAGTTTCAAACATCTACAAAATAGATGCTTGGGGTGTTGGTCTAAAGATTGGCAACAGAAGCTTACACCAATAACCATGTCAGGAGCACTACAACTGCAAGGTTACTTCGGCATGTTCTAAATAAGAGCCAAATTGTGTAATGTTTAGTTGTAATACAAACTTCAAATGCAAATGTAATGTAATAAGGAACTAATCAATACAATTTCAGTATTATTAACATATAAGAAAACTGTATAACAGTCATCAACGTTTTTTCTGCTCATTACCTATTGAAATAAAAAATATAAATTCCATTCCGTGCTTCAAAAAACATCTCAAGCAATGTTTAATTAAAAAATGTTATTCCTCGACTGATGAGTTTTTGCATTAATGAAGTATTCTCTTGTAGTTTTTTTGAAATATTAATTTGTATTTTTAACAATGTATTAGTTTAATCTACATGTACAATATAATTTTTAAGCAATTATTGTTTAACTCTTATAATATTATATTTAAATGTTTAAAATACTGGACGAATCCACATGTATATGTTCAATTGGATGAATAAAACTGAACTGAATTACCAATCCACAAGTATCCGAAACATATTATACTATAAACAAGCGATTACTATCTATTTTATGTTAATTATGAGATTCACACTGAAAATGTGAAAGAGTCTGATAGATAAAAGCATTCATATTTTAATTGTTTTTAATACATACAAATATATCACAACTGTACATAATACCACATTCAAGAAGCCCTAAATATAGATTGATAGCAGTGAAATCTACAAAGAAAAGCTTCAATTTAGGAAACTCAGCAGTTCTTGGTTCGGCCACCATCTTATATCTGAACAAAACTAGCACGTGTAAATTGTAACCAGGAGATGCCAAGAAAATCTGACACAGTAAGGTTATAAAACCTTGTGTTGCACTTGCACAACTTTTCCTAATCACTCTTGCATAAATTATTCTTACAAATGCTTACTCTTCAATCCACTTCATGTTAATCAACAAACATTTGAAAATGTCTTACTGTATTTTCCCTTGTAGGTACAACAGGGTTAGAAAATAAACAACCTTTCTACGATAGTAAAATCTTTAAGAACAGAAATCAAATTCATTTTTCTCGGCTAAACTGAAAAAGCCTATTTACAATGAATGCGATAGAACTGATAGTTGGATCTGTTATGACATAACTATACCCAGCCACTTGCTCCATCCAGCTCAAAGTAGTAGCAGCACCTATTCATTTGTTTTGAAATACAGAACTCACAACATAAGAGTTCTAAGCCAGAAGGCGTAGCCGAGTGATGTTTTATAAAGTTAGAAATATTCGAACTTCTACAAATCATTTATATCAGAGCGACGTCGACTGCAAATAACTTTCCTAGTAATTACACCATTCAATTTCATTTACGGCTACATACGAAAGTATAGCCCAAAATATGTCAAAGTTTCATCATTCTCTCTCATTGGAGATCTTGAACCAGGTTTACGTCAAAACTTCTGAACTTACTCATAAACTGATAGAGAACGTGTCTTACATATACTTACAAATTCTAAAGTAGGATACGATCGTCAACTTCCTAAGGTGTGTGAATGTACATTAACACGTGTACTAAGATTTCGTCACCAAGTCACTTTAACCATTTTGTCACAGCAGGATACCTTAACCAACACCAGTCACAGCACACGACCACACGAATCCCACTCAACACCCACCGCTTTCACAGAACACCAACAACACCAACCTACTTGTCACAGAACACCAAACTGGCAGCTGGGTTAGCTTTCTTTCTGTCATTGCCCGTCTTTAAAAACGAGAAAGCAATTGAAATATAAATATTAACCGTATTTCTGAAAGCCGTACTTTTTGAACAAAAACAAAATATTAAGACAAAATCAAGGAACACATACTGCAATAGCCTCGAAGTCCATAAGCATCCTATTGCCTCCTAGGTCGCATTGTTGTTTGTTAAACACGTGAGGCTGCTCACGTATTTATTGTTGAAGAATAAAGCCCATTTTCTGAGTCTCACTTTAATTAAATTAACTTTTTAACCATTGTGTAATATCGGAAGATGAATCAAATGGGTAAAATGATGCTAAATGAGCCCAGAGTCCATAGAGTTTAGAGTTCAGGATAAGGGAAACCTCCGGGGGGGGAGAGCATTTTAGATAATTCACACTGACAGATGTTCGAACTCGGGACCTCTTGAATGCAAGGCAGGCACGCTACCATCAATGCTGCAGAGGCAGGCGAGGTAAGTTTACTCGATATAACTAGCAATCAGATGCGGCAAGCATCGGGCCGAAGAACAAATGGCGATAACTTACTAAAAGGAATGTATTATGTTTTCGTTTTTATCAAAACAATATACATTTACGTATATGTGATATAGAACACGTTAAGATCAATGCAATATAATGGTGATATCTAAATATTATGCAAGGAGAATAGAATACTTTACTCTTCACATTACACTTACACGGTTGAGCAATGCTCATAAGTTGGTGACTTGTAAAGATCTGAGTTTGAGAGTAAGATTAAAAAACTAAAAACTAAGATTATAATATCAAGTGTGTACAATATATAGATTTCCTAAAAGTATACGCTAAGATACATTGAGATCACAGATGCATGTATTCCTCGACTGAATAGTACAGCTTACTGGTATGTAAACTTTTAATGGCCTTGATGTGTGATCTTGGCTTCCGGTGAAGGCCGCGTCATCTTGGTCGAAATTGCCGACGTTTCGCTCATCTTGTCGTGAGCTTCTTCTGGGCTTTTGTCCGCTCTTTTTTTTTTTTTTTTTTTTTTTATTTGATTGATTTTTATTTTGGAAGAAATTCGCCTGGTGCCGGTACATAAGACCAGGCTTACAGGCTTAAAATTTACATGGCTTTACAATTATTCTTTTTTTTTTGTTCTGTGTTGCTGGGCGGGTTTTTTTAAACACCCATACGACGGCCTTATCTAGGCCGCCGCGAACAGTGTTACCTTGTTCATTGTCTATTGTGTTTATAGTTTCTTTTGTGAGTTTTTTTAAATAAATAATTATAGAAATATACATATATACACTGCGCTTATTTCGCGCACGCGCACACGCACACACACACACGCACTCACGCAGTCACACACACTCGCTCAATCACACCCACTGTTCACTATATACACTATATACAGTATATGCAGTTATACTGTGCGACAGTTTGGAGAGCGGCTTGTATCCAGGGTGCCGTGACTGCGGCCTCTGCCCGTGATGACATGCGGCCATGGGCCGGGGAGTACTGGAGGGGTATGCTGGGCGCGCTGGTTGGGCGAGCCGCCGTCACTTAAAATATCTTTATTCTCGCATGTTTGCGATGCTGCGGCTCGCCTTTTCCAATATTATTGATGTTTGTGTTTTGATGAGTTCTGATGCGTGCCCAGGTGGAGGAGGCCCGTTTGAGGATGGCCTCGGGTATTGTAGGGGAGTTGGTCTCCAGGTGTATTGAGCGGTTGGTGGTGAGGAAAGGGACGGATAGGATTTTCCTGAGGGATAAGTTTTGTATGGTCTGTAGGTGTTTGATTGTGGATTTCGAGGCATTGGCCCAGGCCGTGCAGGCGTATAAGACCACCGACAGGATGAACGACTTGTACAGGACAAGTTTCGTTCGTAATTGAACCTGCTTGCTCCTGAAGATGGGGGCGCATAACTTCAATCTCTGCCGCCCTTTGTTGGCGGTATCTTTAATGTGGGTTGACCAGTTCATGGTGCGTGACAGCGTCACGCCCAAGTACTTAATTTGCTGACGGCAGTGCAATTGTTGACCAGCAACCGTTAGGTCCATAGCCAAAGGGCGCCGCTTAGTAAAATGGATCAGCTGGCATTTGTTTGGATTAATTTTGACTTTCCAATCATGGAGCCATGAGAGGAAGCGGTCAGTATATCGCTGCATTTCTAATAGGCCGAAACGATAATTTTTGTGGTGGTTGTAAATGGCAGTGTCGTCAGCGTACATGGCCACTTTGCATCTGGTGTCCACAGGGTAGTCATTTGTGAATAGTATGTACAAAAAAGGCGACATGATAGCCCCTTGTGGTACGCCAGCCTGCATGGCTCTCTCCGTAGAGGAGGAGCCGCCCACTTGGACGTAGAAGCGCCGATTTTTCAAGAAACTATGCAGCATCGGTGTTGAAATTTGGAGGCCGGGAAAGTTCCGGTGCATCTTATAAATAAGGCCGTTGTGCCAGCACCGGTCGAAGGCGGCTTCTACGTCCAAAAATAACGCCAACGTTGAAGCCCCATTGTTAAATTGCTCGGTTATGTCATCTGATAATCTGAGTAACTGGAGTTCTGTAGAATGTCCTTTTCTAAATCCAAACTGGGAATTTGAGAGTTCATGGTCCGAAACTTGTTTTTTAAGTCGAGAAAGTATAATTTTTTCGAGCAATTTACCAATAGTAGACAAAAGACTAATGGGGCGGTAATTTTGAGGCTGCCTGGTGCTTTTCCCCTGCTTCGGGAGCATTATGACCTTGGCTCGTTTCCAGGTGTCGGGGAAATGGCTCTTTGTCCGGTTGCTCCCGTTTATATACCGGTTGCGAATCTCTGCTGGTCCCGCCCCTTTGTCCCCGATTGGTTGCCTGTCTGCCAATGGGATCTTGCACCGGTGTCAACGCTTTTTGTTGGTTTTGGAGATAATTAATATTGTGTTTTGCTGTCTGGTTCGATTCCTTAGGGCTTTTTTTCCCTGTGGTATTCTTCCCTAGACCATCGTTTTGCAGAGATTGCTGTGGCAGGCCGTCGGACGCGGGATGGTCTGTTCGCTCCGCCCCTTGCTTTTCATTGGCTGATCTTCGGCCAGTAGCTGTGCTAGTAAGCAGGCCTTCCAGGTGTTCATGATCTCTGTTGATGTTATTCTTTTCTTTGAAGATTTCTAAACTTTCTCGCGTCAGTCTGTATGAGAAATTTTTGCAGGTGGCTAGAAGTTCGGTGTTATCAAAGTCGATGTGATGGCCGGTTGTAATCACATGTTCCCCTAATGCGGATTTTTCGGGCTGGTTTAATTTTAGGCTGCGTATGTGCTCTTTTTTACGTGTTACGATTGACCTGCCGGTTTGGCCAATGTAGGCGTTTCCACAGTCGCATCTAATTCTGTATACTCCTGGGTTTAGCAGCGGGTTGCTGGAATCTTTAGCGGGTCTGAGAAATGATCGGAGCTTTCTGGTAGAAGTGTATCGTGTTCTGATGTAGTTTTTGAGGATGGTCGAAATCCGGTCGGTTACGCCTCGGATGTATGGTAAGGTGGTCCATGTGGTGTCTCTTTTTCCGAGATCTTTTTGGTTGTCCTTCTGGGAGTTTGTGCTGTTGTTGTTCTGTATTCGACGTATTTCTCTGTAGGAGTAACCGTTTGCCAGGAGGATGCTGTTCAGGTACTTCTTTTCATTTCCGATGAGCTCTGGGTCGCAAATGCGGTAGGCTCGCAGGAATAGGGTGTTCATCATTCCTCGTTTTATCGCAGGTGGGTGATGAGAGGATGCATCCAGATATCGGTAGGTGTGTGTCGGTTTTCTATATATAGAACAATGCACAATATTGGTGGCTTCTTCTCGTTGCACCATGACATCTAGAAAAGGGGAGCTTTCCATTCTCTTCTATTTCCATTGTGAATTGTATGTTGGGTTGGCCTTTTTGAAGAGATTTTGGTAATGATAATTTCATTGCTATCTCTGAACGTCAATAATCCACCCCAAAACGCAACAACTCCATTCACATTACACGGCCTACGGTATTATAAGGCATATGGTGCAGAGTCAGGAATGGCTCGTCTAGAGCGACTGACCCATCATAGACACGCGTACCCTGCTTGCTTTGCCGAACCATACGACAAATTCCTTTGCGTACTCAAAAGATACTAATTACAAACTTAGGTATTTTGTTTCGCCATGTCATATGGTTATTGTTTTCGGAGGGTGACTGTCCAAACCCCATGTTTATATGACATCTGGTTTCGGAGATAAGGAAAATTAAGATGCCTGACCAGAAAGACAAGAATCAGTAACGGTCCGTAAAGAAAAAATGTGCTGATACATTTTGCAACCTTCATTCATTACAGTGGTGATCTTTCAAGAGTGCAGACGTGCTTTCCAAAGTTAGTTAATATGTTGCTTAGCAAGCCTAGTACAAGTGACCCTAGTAATGACTGCGATACAACTCGTAGGATTTTTTATGGACAGGCTAGAAATATCATCTTTCACGTGTGTTTGTCTTTCAAACAGCTATCAATTAAAGAAGTTTATGAATTAAAAATTTCGCTGAGTCGAGAATTAATGGCACAAGCTTGTCGCATGAGTGCTCATTCTCTGATAAAACACTGTTAAAGAAAACAAGCAGTTTACTAAATTAATTGCCATATTTAGGTCTTCTGAAAAACATCGAGGAATGATACATGTACTAGCAGCTTAGAAGATTTTCAAAAGTCTGTTTTACATAAAATAATTATGATTTGTATGACAAAGATGAATATCCAATTGCCAAACCGCTGGCCAATTTAATGAGGGAGAAAATAGAATTTAGGATGTAATATTTGTTTCACCTTAGGCATTGGATGTATGAAGAGAGCACTGGTCAGTATCCACTTTCAGAGCACTTCTTTTTGTACATCTGTACATTTACCATTTATATTTAATGTCTTTTAAACTTCCAGCCACCCTTTATGCAGATTGTTCTTATAAGAATGGCCTGGTACCGAATAATCATATATTATAAGATTATTTCTCCATAGATTGCACTAGTTGAATGTTTGAATGTTCTTCACTTATGCTGGCACATAACTGACGTTCTAGTAGGTGACGATGCTCAGAAAACAGCAACAATGAAAGACATGACGCACAGAAATGGAGCATGCAGTGTCTTATCGATTGTGTCTGCAGCACGATGCCGATGACATCAATAAGAAGCACACTGGTGTGATTATGGATACAATAATATTCTTCAACACCGTTGCAGCATATGTTCGTTATATTATTTATATTCCCTGCCAACACTGTTTAAAGCTGTATTTATAGTCTATTAAACAAGTTAATGTTTATAACAAGTTATTCTAAGCTTTAAGCTTACTTATAAGTAAAAAAAAACTTAGGAAACATGAAGAAGCTTAAATCCGTGTTTATTTTAATCTTCGCAAAAGTTAAAGGCATATGGAGGCCGACCGTACTGCAGACTACAGCGAATCCTAAGCTTGCTCCTCCTACCAGCACTGCCGAAAGTGCTACACGCATCTCACGCGCCTGAACTGAAAACATTATATTAATTAATTATGCTCGGATAAATGTTTGAAAAATGACAGCTGCCAAACTTATAATAAGAAAGAATTTTATTTTCTGATCATAACCGTACAAAAATCCTGTCTCTATGATACTTAGAACACGAGCGATGCACTTTTATCTTCTTCACATGGTTGTGGTTAAATGTCACGAACAAATATTTGAAAATTACAGATGCAAATCTTATAACAAAAAGAATTTTACTTTATGATCATAACCGTACAAAAATCCTGTTTCTACGATACCTATAACGCGAGCGATACACTTTTTATCTTCACATGGTTATGGTTACACCCAGCATCCATCCATTCAACACAGATAAGCCTGAAAAACAACACATTCTTTCCTCACAATATCTAAGCATAAATAAATAATGCACCGACTATTAAAACAGAAGCCACGCAGTTTGAAACAGAGTTAATTTTCAGTTCGTTTTCAGAGAACATGCGTCGTTTTGTTAAAGTGAATGGCATTGTTAAGTCGTGTGTTGAACTCAAGCTGAAATATTGTTAATATTACATTAAATTATTATACACATATCTTTTTTTCCAGTATTTGTGATCCGAGTGCGTGAACATGTCCCTTGAAGCTGGAACAAGTGATGTTTCGATCAACAAACGTGAAGTAATTCATTCTCAGGGCAGAAAAATTATATTTAATGTGAACAAGCTTTTGCGAAAGCTCTCCAATCCCAGCAATTAACTCTGTAGCCTTGTGCTGTAGGTTGTGTGCACACAGTGTCACGAATTTGTAGCGAAGCAGCTTCATTCTTGAAAAGGAAGGGGGTTAGCTGTGTTTCAATCACCGGGGAAGACCCATGAATTCGGAAAGCGAGTTACTGGATTGGAAATCATGCTTGCTGTTCCACTGTTGTAACGTGTGTCAAGGTAAGATCTTTATGTTTTAGGAATATTTAATGTGTTGTTTAATTAGAGGAAGAATAGCCAATATCTTTGCTAGCGGGTAAAACTGCTCTTAAGTACACGGAACCTCTATAGGTACACGTACTACGCTTGGCAACAGCGCTCCGCTTGAGCATTGACCAGCGTTCATATGCCTGTAACTTTTGCGAGCGATATAGTTAATAAAGAAGTTACTTTTTTAATAACAAGTTATTATTCTGAGCTTTAAACTTACCTTAGTGTTATAAGTAGTTTATCATCAGGAATTATAGTCTTTCTGCAGCTCGTGTCTTTCGTAATAATGTAGAAATTTTCTGAAGCTCGTTACAGCTTTCGGGGTACATTCCATAGTATGACTGGAATTTTTATTACTCGACAGAGCGTTGAGGCGTATCGACCTTCAGGTGACCAGCGCTGTGATCGTCTCTTATCGTGTCTTATCTGGTCGATTAGAAGAGTAAAGTATTAGTAAGTTGAAGTACAGTAAGTTACGAAACACAAATAGAGTGATTGGAAGCTGCGTGTGTCAATATGATGTTTTCTCGCGCCTGTCAATGTATGACACATTGCTGTCCAGAAGACATGATTATATCTGAACAGACTATACATTCACTCGACTCGCCGTGTTTGTACGATAAGCTGAGGTAAACATCTCTCTGTTGCGAATGTTTCCCGATACGCTTTCTCGCTTTGCCATGTAGTACCACAAATCACGCGCAAAGATAGAAGCACCATGTTCAGCAAATGATATTAGAATGATGAACCTATTTTCTTTTCCTCTTGTAACGCAATTTCATCTACATCTACAACAAAACACCATCTCTCTAGGAGGCCATGTCAACAGCTGATAGTACGTAGCATATTGATGCAGGCACATGTTTCTCCGACGTGCGGATACAAGTCTGCATCATGAAGGAGACGTGTTGCAGACGTTTCCACGTTTGGTGTGCGGCCTACCTTAAAATGCTAAATTACAGCTCCACTTAAGGTAAGCTGTACGCCCTATCTCGCCTATGTTAAAATATACAACTTGACCCGTTTTTTCTGAAACAGCACATACATGAATATAACACATTATGTGGTCCTTGGAGAAGGATGAAGCTTTTATTTATACTTTGAAGCACTTTATATATATTTTTCTCTTTCATTATTTTTTCTTGATTTTTTATCATTAAAAACACCATTTAATAGAGCTCATTAATTGAATTACTGTATCTGTAGATGAACAGCACTTCTGAAGATACTTTTATAATCTGTAAAAGTATTATGTACATACCAATAGTTTCTGAGAAAATGGGGCAAATGTTTAAAAAGAAACTTAATTGTGAGGAAAAAAAGCCTTAAATTTTCCAATAAGATCTATAGCTTACAATTTACTCTGGAGGTTGATTAAGATATTTTTATTATTTTTATTTAGTAACACAGGTACTTTAGCAGTAGCTCTTATGGAATTTTCTGAAAATTTTTGCAGGCTATTTCCTAAAAGTGTTGTATATTTGAAACGTCTTGTAGGGAGATTTGGTAAATGCATAAGACCATACAATACTTTACCACACGGGTGGCCAGTGAGGCATTGTATTGACGGTGCCATAAATGAATGAATGAATAAATAAATAAGGGTTGTTAAAATATAAATATGTGTGCCAATTTCGAACGATTTAGGTAATCTTATCAATAATCCATCCTAGTTTACAATATACTGCACCAAACAGAACGTACAGGGAAACGGAAATACATATTTATTACATCCGTACTCTTGTTATGCACAGGTGTGACGAGTACAGTAAAAATTTGATAATGCAGTTCAATGAGAATGTGATACGAAGCGTTTGTGTACGATTTCGCGACAGAGACAGTTATCTTAAGTCCCGTGCTGTACTGCACTCTAACGGATAAAGCGTAAGTTATGCGTCAGAGAAGTCTCGGCACTACCTTCTCCGATAAGAAGCCGTGTATAAGCAGACATCCTAGCCATTAACACAGGCGCTTATGAGCTTAGATGGTGCCTTTCTGGAATCGGCACCAAGCCACGGAAAACAATCAGGACAGAGCACTTGCGTTTAACCCGCCTATTCACACGAGGGAGCAGATACTCAGAAACAATCTTTTTTTGCGCAATTCCAATAATTTCTCTTTCTTTCGTTTTCATACATATGGTGCCATGGCACAGCGGCACTATCTCAGAAGCCGCCCCTGCTTTACCAGCTCCAAGTCCCTTACCAATGCATCTTAAGCCATAAACAAATCTGATATTGTTTTCATAGAGGTCACTATTAGCACACATTTGTAAAGAGAAAAATGACGTTTCAGAACTACAATTTTCAATTTATTCCATACACAAGTTCTTGCACTCAATTCTTCTAACCTAACCTCACCACCACATATTCTACATGACACAGTTTCTTCTAGGACTCGTCTTAAAATGCTTAAATCTATCACAATATTAGATTGAGTACAATCTTCAGCAGTTTATATTTACATTAATATTTACATTTGTTTGTAACTTACTTCTCGAAGCACTTGGCGGAGTTGCACATGGTTGGGTATCATTTTCATTGACTTCTACAAGCACGGGTACTGTCCTATAGTCTCTATTTATTGCCCTTGTTCTTTACGTTTCTGAAAACGCCTTTAGGTTTTATCATCTTCTTACACACTACACTTTCAGCACAGAACATACTTTCAGTTAGATACTAAAGGGACAGTTGCTTACAAACAAAACTCGAACCACGGCCACAGAATAACAAAACTACGGAATCATTAGTTTTAAGAACTACAGAATAAAGAAAACGATATCCATGCCAAAATACCCAGCAGAAATTACTCTAAGAACAAGCTCTTTCGAGGCTACTAGATGAAACAGTTCTGGATTTACTCCAAATTATGTAAATAGATGCACAGTAAGTTAATAAATTGATAGCTATCAGTATATTCTTAAACTTAAGTACCTGCTCCTATAATTATAGTACATGACTATGTGCTATACCAAAATGTGCAGAAAAGGGTGAACTATTTAACCACGTAAAATACAAAAAATGATTTTGTTTCCATTTTTGCGTAGTCTCATCTTAACGGGTAAAGAATAACAGTTTACTAATCACTGTACGTATGCGATTCATGCACTAAAACAACAGCCATAGTTTTAGGATTTTCGCAACATAAAGTATCTCCCAATTACAAGAATATTAGGTCAGGATGTACTTATGTCTGAAGTCTACATTATTTAGTGTTCTATATTATTAACAATCACTATAAACTCTTACGTTTACATATTTTACTCATTAATGTAAAATTAGCTTAACTTTAATATTTTCACTACTGTTTAAGGATGCCATTGCATATGTACATCTTTATATTAGATTGACTTGGTTCACTGAGTTCACCACTACCATGTGATTTTATGCTGGTATCATGTCTCGGTATCAAAGGTTGCCTTCTAAATTTATTGATGCTCAAAGTAGAATTTCTTGAATGTACATTTGTTTCTCAACTGAGTTCAGAAGAAAACAGAAGCAATTGAATGCCGTGCTTGGTTTATGAATCCCCCGCCACTCTCTGTCTTTTTCTCTCCCAACTGCATGTACTGGCAAGGCCAATAGGTACACGTTTAGATTTCAGAATTATCTTTGAAATATTATAGGTATACGAGTGAATAGATAACCAAACAGAACTTACCGAGCATTTAATTTTAAGTAATACAATATTCAACTTATTTTATTCTGTGCAGCTATTCCTCTAAGACCAGAATATTAATAGGTTTTAGCTGAGATCGGCTTCAGCTCCTTAAAAGCGCATTTTTCCGCAATGTTGTTTACAATATGAAGCAAAGCGTGTGAGAACTGCTTTGCAGAATTACTAAGACTTACTGTTCAACGCTATGCTGCTATTGTATACCTTTGGCTTAAGGATTTAACTTCAAATCCTTAAGACTGTAAATCTTTGATTGCACTCGGAGGGATTTATAGCCACATTTGCTGTCGGACAAAGCTATTATATTCTATCCTTATTACAGCAGATATTTATTCAGTTGATTTACTCACCACTGTTTCCATATATACTGAGCTTAGGGTGTGAGATAGCTGGATTCAAGAAAATATCTTATTAAATACAATTCATCGTTGAACGGAAAGTAAAGCAACCTAGTTATTACATTCTTTATTGTCTAAATACAGATAGTAGTGGAAATACTCTAATCCAATTAGGTTTCCAAAAACCTACACAATTAGGGGTTCTATAAACCCCTCCTGCATGTTTCATTAGAAATAAGTCCTATGAAAATGGCAATAATCCCAAAATTGTACTTGTATATGAGAAGTTTGTAGAGAGATAAAGTGTACTACTTGAATTTTTGTAGTAATAAATATTGCAAGTGTCTTCACTATAATAATGTAGAACCGATAAACTAGAAGAAAAGGACTTAGGCTTATTAAACAGCTAAAGTTGTTTGAAATACAACTTAAATGTAATTTTTGTAGCATTAATTGTTTTCGTAACATTTGTCATTGCATCCTTTAGCTTTATTATCATGAATAATGTATAAAGCCACCTTACACATTTCTTCTTGTTCCATACAATTTTATCAGCAACAAAACTGACCTCCATTATGTGCACTGTTGCATTTTATTTACCAGATCATGCAAGCAACAAGCCCATGTTTCTTATTTTGGTATTGGTTCTAGTGAACAATTTGTTACGAGTAATACAAAACAAATAGAACAGTTTTTTTGCGGATGTAATAATGTATCAGGGATTAAGGATTAGGTGACCATGTAATAGATAATGTTCCGTATATAGACTCCTGACCGGCCCTGATATGGCTGAGTTGTTCTGGCACTCACCAAGGTGGCCCAGATTCGATCCCAGGTGGCCGCAAAGTGATATTTCTGGTAGACAACACGGCACGGGCGGGTTTTCTCACGGATCTTCGGTTTTCACGTCATCTCATTCCAGCTGTGCTCCGTGTTCATTTCATGTATTATCAATGCCATTGCCTGCGACGCGGTATGTATTAAAGCGGCCATTAAACACTACACATTTAAAATGTTATATTTACTCATATAATTGAAAGTAATTAAAACATTGGTAAGTACAGGCTTGAGTATTTTTTATTAGTTACTTTGAGGTTGCTCAGCAAATCATAGGTACTAGCGGAACACACAGTCTAGTTATGTTTACATCATTAAGTTGGATTTTAAAAAATATGCTGGCCGTTCACCATCATGCACCTAGAGTATGGTGGTTTATCACAAGACCTGTCGTGGCAGGGCAACAGTGATTCTAGTTTGGAATTGAACACATCATAGAGAACCTCATAAATGGTGGACCCAGTGGAATGGCGATGGAAGGGTTCACAATCAACCGAACGCATAGATATGAATGGTACCAACATATAAAAAAACTGGAGAGGTAATTGCTGTTCCTTGAAGTTCAACAAAGCTATCACCCACCAATTTTGCAGTGAACACGAATTTTCAATCATTACCTTTATTTCAAATCGTATAAGAAATAAATAGTTCATAATATGTAAGAGGAGAACTTCGCACAGAGAATGAAGAGCTGTAAAGCACTGCTCGCCAGTATTTGCGGCATTCTAAGTTTCACCTATTTTCTCTACTTTTTAATGACTGATAAGGTTAACTTTCACTTCATAGGTTATGTTAATAAAACTAATTTTAATGACTTGGCACCTCAAAGCCCTGAAGTAACTTATGCGAAGCTTGCTTATGTTTTTTTCAAATATATGTATATAGACATATATTTTTTTTTCTTTTTGGTTTTTATTTAACCGATTTTTCATTATTTCCGTTTATTTTGTTATCTATCTTCCTAGTTTCACAAATATTCACTATACTCATAAACATCCATGCCCAAGGCGGGACTCGAACCCGCGATCCTCCTCTACGCGGCGGAACACTAGAGACATACGCTTTACCGACCATGGCTACGAGGGCCGGCCTTAAAACGCCATAGTGTGGTGTTGTCAGGGACAGATGAGAATCATTCGCCCATAAATTTTGAAGAGCATCAAGTACTGGTAGCCACGCTGAAAGATACTAACTAAAGTTGGGAGAATCTGTTATGGTTTGGAGGATCTCTAGTATCAAACAGATGGAGCCACGGCTCATTTACATCTCCTGGAGATACTGTAATAGATGCTTTCCAGTCACATACTTCTCCGTCTTGGAGACTTTTCTTGATTGACGCGTTCACCGGACTTGATTGCTTTAGATTACCTTTCGACCTACCTATAAAGTAAAGTGTTTACAACCAAACAGTTTGTTGAGATTATTAAAAGAATCAGGGACTTTCACACGATATTCTGGAGCTTATGGTTAGTGTGTGTCATGTGAAGCTCTGCAAAAGCATTGTGTTGCAAAGGAACGAGGGCAATTGAGGGACAACCTTTTTCACGTGTTGTGAAAGTGTAAATTACACATATACTTAACAGCAACAGCACTCATCTTTCATTAGCACTAAGCAACTGGTGCTTAACCATACAGGCTCATTGAAATTCTGATTCACTTCGGGCTTCAACACAACTTTTGAATTTTTTAATTCTTAACTTTTGCTTTATTTTGAACTATAATATGTGTATCAAGTCATATGATTTAACAGATTTGAAAGAGTAAATACGATGCATATCCTCTTCTTGCGGATAGTCATTCTCATGGCACTATGAAATGGACCATATATTCGTGTATTAGTCTTATATAAACATCACAACTTCAATACGTCAACCACCAAATAAATCCATGATTACCAAAGCTGCATGAGAGATAAAATGCCATTTTATTCAGGTAAATCACTAATACCACAATATTCTTATTCCTCAACCATACGTTATTCCTAGTATACCACTTATCGCGGTGTTATGGGAATATTTTTGTTCCTCTATTACTTAGGTTCGGATAATTTCAAGCTTGATCTTCGGTGTGCATCTCTTAACAAATATCAACATGATATTTCAGTTATGTATTTTTTTATGCTTCTTCATATTCCCCTTCGAAACAAACCTCTTCTCACACTCATCACACTTATGTGGTAAGTTACCCTCATGAACCATTTTATGCAATTTCAAGCTTGATTTCTCTGTAAACCTGTTTTCACAAATATCACATTTGTGTGGCTTTTTGCCTTCATGAGTCCGTTTATGTCTTATCATGTTTGGCAGGACATTAAACCTCTTGTTACAAATGTCACATTTGTGTGGTTTTTTACCTTGATGTATCAATATATGCACTCTTAAGGCCTGTAAAGCAAAGAAGCCCTTTCCGCATGTATCACATTTATATGGTCTTATTCCTTCATGAATCAATTTATGAGTTTTCAAATTTCCCGTGAGACTAAAACTTTTCTGGCATATATCACAATTGTGTGGTTTTTTACCATTATGAACCAACATATGTTTTTTCAAGTATCGCAAAGCACTAAAGCTCTTGTGACATGCCTCACATTTAAATAGCTTCTTACCGCTGTGAAGCTCTCTATGCGCTTTCAGATACGATGATGAGGTAAAACACTTACCACATATTTCACACTTATATGGTTTTAATCCCTTATGAAGAAAAATATGCTTTCTTAAGTTACTTGTTAGAGTAAAGCTCTTTTGACAAATATCGCATTTGTGGCACTTTTTACCCTCATGAATTAAAATATGTCTTTTAAAATCTGATAAGTTGTAAAAGCCCTTTTGGCAAATATCACACTTGTGTGTCCTTTCTGATATATGTATCTTTTTATGTACTTTTAAAATTCCTTTAGAAATAAACGTTTTTTCACATGTATCGCACTTATGTGGCCCAATTTCCTCATGACCTAACTTATGGTTTTTCAAGTAAGTTATACATTTGAATCTCTTTTGACAAATGTTACACTCATGTGGTTTCTTGTCTTCATGAACCAACTTATGTGTTTCCATGTTGTGTTTATAAGTAAAGCTCTTTCCACAAGTTGGGCATTTGTGTGGCTTATTCCCCTCATGAATTAAATTGTGCCTTTTCAAACGATATAACAAACGGAAACTCTTTTGACAAATATCACATCTGTGTGACTTATCCTTTCTGTGAACATTTTTATGCTTTCTCAATTGTTCTGGAAGAATAACGCTCTGGTCACAAGGGTCAGACTGATGTGATTTTTCGCCCACATGAATTAATTTGTGCCTTTTCAGCTGTGACGGTAAAGGAAAACTCTTGTTGCAACCATCACACTTGTGAGGTTTCTTATCTTCGTGTGTCCATAGATGATATTTTAAGACTTTCTTGCTGCTAAAAGTCTTACTACAAACAGCACAACTTGGTCGTTCATAATCATCCTCCTCCTTTGGGAATGACGCGTAACTCCCATTCTTCCCGATGTTTTCACATTTATCAATTCTTTTAGATTTAAGTGAGTAGCCATTTCTTCCTCTGTCAGATGATTTTGAGATGCATCTTTCATGAGATGTAAACTTACTTAATTGCCCATGTCTGAAAAATTAAAAAAATAACATTATTAATAAGAGAAATGAGGGAGAATGCAATAAAATCAATATAATTATTATTACAATTATTTTATTGAGGTTGGAAGTTTAATATTTCATATGAATATGCTAATTTGTTCCCAATTATAAAATCAATGCTAATTATTTGCTGCATACTTTAAAGGCACATATATCAGAATATCTTCCCTTCAGCTCAATACCCCCAGGGGCCTACTTCGGTAGGTACGGATTTGGCGAACCCGGGGTCCCGAGCCAACAGTCTCCCTCGTGTGGGCTCCTCTTCGTGGTTGAGGGAGACGGTCACCAGGCCCACCCACGTGTAGGCCGTGCCTGGAGACCCGTGTCGGTGGAAAGATTTGTCCTGGTGGTTGAGGGATGCGTATCTGAGCTCGTAACAGTGTTTGTCTGAATTCGGGGAGGGTGCGCATTTCTAATACACTACTTTGGCTTCTGCTTCGCCTAAACGGGAGGTTAGGGACTAACCCACCCCTAATCAATCGGCCAGGATTAGGTATTGTACCGACCTCCAGGGTGAGTGGGACGGCGAGCTCGCTATAACCCCTGTGTAGCCCTGTCATCCCAGTGGGATGACCCCTTGATGGACTCCGTGGTGGGTGGGGAGCACTGGGGGATGAAATTTAGACCAACTATTATGGTTAACCAAAAAACATTAAACGTGGAAAAGATTTGTTTGAAAACAGTGTTAAACAAGTAGTTGAGTGTAGTCCTCGTTACTTAGTTATTAAACGAACAGAGGAAGGTAGAACCTTTTCAACGGTTAATCCGTTTATTGTACAGAAAGGTCTTGACAAAATAGCTGGTGCTGTTAAATCATGTACAAAATCTAGAAATGGCACGATGCTGGTGGAAGCAACTAAAGCATCCCAGGCAGCTAAGATACTGAAAGCCAACATGCTGGGCAGTTATCCAGTCAAAGTTGCGATGCATAGGACCCTGAATTCCTGGCGCGGTGTTGTAAACACTAGCGCGTTGGATGGAATGTCCAACGAGGATATTCAGGAGAACCTCCAGGAACAAGGCGTAACTGCAGTCTATCGTGTCCAAAGGAGAGAACGAGGGGATATGGTTCCTACTCGTACCCTGTTCCTGCCTTTGATTGCGTAGATCTCCCTCAAAGGATCAGGGCAGGATATGAAGTGATTGAGGTTAGACCATACATACCTAACCCTCTGAGATGCTACCAATGTCAGCGGTTCGGTCACACTAGTGCATTCTGTAAAGGCGCACCTACATGTGTCAGGTGTGGAGCCAGCATACATGAAAATGCATGTACATCAGCTCCAGCATGCGTAAATTGTAGCGGTGAACATCCATCAAGTTCACGAGAATGCCCCCGTTATATTGAAGAGCGAGCTTTTCAGGAGATCCGGGTTAAAGAAAAGGTATCCTTTTCGGAAGCCCGGAAATTTCTTTGTATCCTCAAGCCCTCTTCAACCACCTCCCGTACCTATAGCTCTGTGGCGGCTACTCCGTCACCGAAACGGGAGGCTGGTACCCAAACATCTGATACAAACGGGGCAACAATATCAGAGAAAGTTCTAGTGCCTAGATCGCAACCAAGAGCATCAGTAACACCATCTAAAACTCCGAAAACAACACTTAAGACTACTGAAAATAACAAGTCAGTGAAGTCGCCTGACAAAGCGTCGACGTCTAACAACAGGACGAAATTGCCCATTGTATACCAAGCACCAGAGATCAAGTTCAAGACGCAGTATGATGGAACTGCCTTCCTGAATGAAAGCACAAAGTCTGCTCCAGAAAAGTCCAAGAAACGTAGCCCTGGAGCGTCTCCGAGATCATCGTCGGAGTCATCTTCTGGGGAGGACTCCGACCGGCGACCGTCATCTACGTCGGTCGGAATTTTCAATAGCTTCGAGCCCCTCAAAGAGAAAGTTGTAGAAGGAAAACCGTCCTCTTCCATAGAGGAAACATCTGACCACGCTGCTGCATCTGCAGCAAAGAAGAGGCAGGATAAACCTGCAGAAACTAGTCCTACACCAAAGAAAAAGGGTAAATTGATCCGACCACCGTTGAAACCTACGTAATGTGCGTACTTATTTGACATATAGCATTACTATCGTCATGGCTATCCTTCAATGGAACATACGAGGCTTAAGAGCGCATCGACCAGAACTGGAACTTCTGATCAGTAAGCACGACCCCTTGTTGGTATGCTTACAAGAGACTAAGCTACGACCACAAGAGAACTTTAAAATCAGACGCTACACACCACTGAGGTGTCATATTGAAAGGGAAGAGGGCATTCCTGCTCACGGGGCACTATGATGCTCCTCAGGGATGACATATTTGTAGATCCGTTACAGCTACAATCTGACATACCATCTGTAGCTGTAAGGATTAAGCTGCCATCAATCGAATTTTGCATTTGCAATGTATATGTCCCGCCATCAGATGACCTCTCGTTAACTGACCTTGAAGATCTGGTTTCCCAACTCTCAACACCATTTCTAATAGTGGGAGACTTTAATGCCCATCACCCACTTTGGGGCTCAAATCGGGCACGTTCGAGGGGCAAGCTCATTGCAAAATTCCTGGAGAGCAATAACTTGGTTCTCCTGAACACCGGAGAGAAAACATTCCTCTCAGACGCGTTCAACACCTATTCGCACATCGATTTGGCAGTGTGTGCATCCTAATTAATTGTTTCATTACAGTGGAATGTCATCTCTGATTTACATTCCAGCGACCACTTTCCATGTCTTCTTAGTCACTTAGCACAAGATGTGTCTCCCTCACGTATCCCTAGATGGCGCTTTAATCGTGCCAACTGGAACCTTTACACCCAGTTGGCTGTCTTTGAATACAACGAGCACGATTCTGTGAATGATTTAGTTGATCATCTCACAGAAAATTCTTTCCGCTGCAGAAGAGTCTATTCCACGTTCTGCTACCCAACCCGGTCGATTTCCTGTCCCATGGTGGACCAACGACTGCCGGAATGCTATTCGTGCTCGTAGACGTGCTCTGAAGGTATTCCAACGACACCCTACCCTAAGTAATCTAATTGAGTACAAGAAAGCGCGTGCAAAGTCTAGGCAAATAATTAAGGATAGCAAAAAGACCTCATGGAACAACTTTGTATCGTCTTTTAACAGATGTACACCATCATCTGTTGTATGGGATAAATTAAGGCGCGTGGCCGGAAAATCAACCCACCTGTCAATCGCTGGTCTGAAAACAACTGCAGGAGTTGTTGATCCGTTTGTCGTGGCTAACACACTCGGCTGTGCTTTTGCTCAGGTTTCTAGCTCAAACAATTATGCTCCTGGGTTTATTTCCATTAAGACTCAGGTAGAATCTCAAGGTTTCGTGTTTAGTTCCAGAAATCTTGAAGTTTATAAACGCCTCTCACCTTGGCAGAGTTAGAACACGCTCTTTCATCATCGCGACTGACAGCACCAGGACCGGACGCAATCCACGTTCAAATGTTACAACATCTCTCACCTGAAGGTAAGGCATTCCTGCTCGAGGTCTATAACCGTGTTTGGGTTGATGCCACGTTTCCGGACAAGTGGCGAGAAGCCACCATTATACCTATCTTGAAAGCTGGCAAGGACCGTCACCTCCCTTCTAGGTACCGTCCTATTTCCCTCACCAGTTGCGTATGCAAGGTGATGGAACGTATGAAAAATGGGCGGTTGGTATGGTGGCTGGAAACGCACAACCTACTGAATAACATCCAGTGCGGTTTTCGACGACGCCGTTCAACAGTGGATCATCTTGTGTCCATGTCGACACAGATTATGAACGGATTTTTTAAGAACTGTCAAACAGTCGGAATATTTTATGACCTCAAAAAGGCTTATGATACGTGTTGGCGGGCAGGGTTGCTATGTACTCTGCACACCTTGAATATACGTGGACGCCTACCACTCATCCTTCAGGAATTCCTGAAAGATCGCGTATTCCGAGTAAAGGTTGGCTCGGTTTTTTCGAACCTTTTTGTTCAAGAGAACGGTGTACCACAGGGATCGGTACTAAGTGTTACGTTCTTTGCCTCTGCGATTAATTCTCTCTCGAAATGTGTACCTCCGGGTGTCTCGTCATGCCTATTTGTAGACCACCTTGGACAACCTTAAGAGTTGGAGTTTAAAAAACGGCTTCCGATTCTCCGCTGAGAAAACCATCTGTGTTAACTTCTGGCGTCAGCACAGTCGACTACTTCCAAGGCTCCAGCTAGGGGCTGAACTACTACCTTTTGTAGATGAGACGAGGTTCCTTGGATTGATATTTGATAGAAAACTTAGTTGGTCGTCGCATATAGCACAACTGAAAGCACGATGTGACCGCTCTTTAAATATCTTGCGGGTACTAAGTGGAAAATCGTGGGGAGCGGACCGTACAGTGTTATTGCGACTGTATCGCACACTTATCCGTTCCAAATTAGATTATGGTAGTATCGTTTATGGCTCAGCACGACCATCTGTGCTGAAGAGATTAGACACAGTCCATAATTGTGGCATACGTATAGCAGTTCGGGCATTTCCAACGAACCGAGTTATAAGCCTGTATGCTGAGTCTGCAGAACTTCCTCTGCAGTACAGGCGCAACATGTTGTTAGCCCATTATGGCTGTGGACTTAATTGCATGCTCACACATCCATCGTTTACGCCGTTCTTTAATACCTTCATGGCCGTGCGTTATAGGAACACTTCTATTAAACCAAAGCCACCTGGTTTTCGTTTCCGGGAGCTCCTTAGACATCTTGATACTGAAATGCCCAAGATGTATCCTAGGGGGGAGAGGACATACCCTCCTTGGTTGTGCAGAGCGTCCCACGTTGATCTGGGCATGACCAAATATGATAAAACTACCATGTCTATGTCTAGTATCCGCACATGCTTTTTAGAATTTTTAATGCGATATGAGGACCATTTTGTAATTTATACTGATGGCTCCAAGAACTCAAATGGTATTGGTTGTGCTTACGTGTGTGGAACCGAACCAAATACATTGGGATTCCACACTAGCACTTCCATTTTTACTGCAGAGCTTTATGCAATATACCGGGCCATTTTACACGTACGTCGACGAAAGTTGGGGGACTGCTTAATCCTGAGTGATTCCCTCAGTGCACTTCAAAGCCTACGGCAGCTGTACAACTACCACCCTATTGTGCAGCGTATACAGGATGCCCTCCACGTTTTACACGCTTCTGGCGTTAGTGTGGTGTGTGCATGGATCCCTGGTCACGTAGGCTTGCGGGAGAATGAAATGGCGGATTCGGCAGCCAAGAAGGCTACCATGAAGCCCAGGGTTCGAGTACCATGTGTGACATCGGAAGATTTTAGGGCCGTATTGCGGAAAGCTGTGCAAACCTGCTGGCAGGAAGAGTGGTCCGCTCTCCGCAATAATAAACTTATTTCAGTCAAAGAACTTCCGATTCCCTGGGTTACCTCCTGTCGGTCATCTCGTCGCGAGGTGAGTTTGGCTCGGTTACGAATTGGGCACTGCTTTTTTACTCATAGTTTTCTTTTTAAAAAGGAGCCTTCTCCACTGTGTCCGTTTTGCAATGAAGCGTTACCTGTACGACACGTGCTGCTAGAGTGTTTTCACCTAGCAGACCTTAGGACATCTCTGCAGCTGCCGGCCAGCTTTGCTGAAATGCTAGCGGACGATAACGCAGTAGTGGAGAAGGTTTTTAGATTCTTTTCGAGATTAGATTTTAGGATTTATCAAATAGAATTTATGTCTTTTTAGATGACATTTCTATTGTTTTTATTTTTATTTTTTATTTTTTATCGCGTATGTATTTTTTGTCATTCTATTGGCATATTTAGTGTTTTAGAGGAATTTATATCTGGATTTTGCCATGACCAGTTTCTTTTAAAAAGGGCGCTGATGACCTCTGCAGTTGAGCGCCCTTATACTCATTATCATCATCTTCAGCTAAATAGATTCTTTGATATTCATATCAAATATCTGGTCACATCTCTCATCTACAGGTAAATATATACAACAGTATTTTGCATTTTCTGTTCTGGTTAATTGGGTACATATTATCATAGCTTAAGCTATTACGGGGTTGCTCCTTTTCGGAAAAAAATTTGAAATATAAAATCTTAACTGTTTTATGTATGTACTAGTATGAAAGTACTAAATACTCGCAATAATTATAAAAATTCTTAAAAGCAGTCACATGTGATAAACTATAATAGACACACTTAGGCTTATTAATATACAACTTTTATGTACATTTTTGTAGCATTAATTGTTTTTGCAACATTTATCATTTCATTTGTTTTTTATTAGCTTTGTCATCCTGAACAGCGTATAACGCCATCTTTCACATTTCTTCTTGTTCCATACAGTTTTATTAGCAACAAAACTGACTTTCGGTATGTGCAATGCTGTATTTGATCTTTCACATCATGCAAGCAGTAAGTCAAAATTCCTTATTTCGGTATTGGTTCTAGCGAACAAATTGCTACGAATAATACAAATTGAACAGACTAGCTTTTAAGAATGTAATAATGTATCAGGCATTAAAGATTATATGAACAGGCACTATGTAGATAATATTCAGTATGAGCTGTTTAACTACTAATCTATCCGTTAAAACCCAACACTTTGGACATTTTCATTCAAACAGTATGAAAATAATTACAGATAATACTTAAAACTACATAGGGTTATTGTTACAAAGGTATTTTGGTTACTTAACAAACACGTTTTATTTCATTAAGAACATATCTAGAGCGAGACACACTAACATCTCTTCCTATTTAAATTCATCATAGTGCAAAACAAAGTCAAAAGAACATGAAACACCCTCATCTTCTTGGTAAAATAAAAACTGATCACAATTGATATCACTTTGCTGTGTATATTGTAACAGAAGTTTTGGGTTATGTTTGGAGGAGGTATGAAAAGTTTATAGACTTATAAAGGAGGAGGATTTTGTAAATCTATTTAAATAAGTAAAAGTTATGTAATTTCGTGATAGGCCGTAGTAATAATTGTACGACGTAATGTGACGTGGAATCAAATCGGTCAATCACAAAATTAAGATAGGAGTAACGATAGTTACGAAAAATCAATAATCTGGATAGAGATGTTTTGTAATGGTGGAGTCTGATGAATAGTGGTGCAAGATCAAGAACATTTAAGTAATAGTTTGAATCTGTTTAAATATAACAAAGTAAGAATTTGTCGATATGTTGGAAATTACTGGGAAATATAGTTCAAGTAAAATGTAATCTAAATAATACAATTAAATAGTTACAAAATTTGTCTTCTCCGAAACTTTATTCCGAACCACGCCTTGAAACCAAGATTCTCACGAGTCTTATTTAATCAAGCACAATCATCAAGAAACAAATCAAAATACAACAAATTTGTTATTTCTGGCTCCTCGACGTGCATCCCATCTCAAACATAGAAATCCCGTACCAAATTGTGCCCGTACGTGTGGATGATTAAGATGGAGACAAATTGACGACGAATAATCCCAAATTCCTGTCACAATATATAAAGGCTCTTGAACGACCGCGACATGGCTGAGTAGTTGGACCACTGGGTTCTCACCAAGGTGGCTGGGGTTCCATCCCAGGTAACCGCAAAGTGATATTTCTTGTAGAAAACACGGCTCTAGGGCGTGCTTTCTCAGGGATCTCCGGTTTCCCCGCCATCCCCTTTAAGCTCCGCCCCGTGTTAACTTCATGTATTTTTGTAATTTTACGTCCTCCAACGTTAAGTCATATCGGACGATGAATGGAATGGTCACATTGATGCTCAAATGAGCCCAGGGTCCATAGAGCTGACACTTACCCGACATTCGTATTTCAGAATTAGGAATAACCCCGAAAAAACCTTATCCAGTTAACCCACATTGACCGAGATTCGAACTCGGGACCACTTGAACGTGAGGCAGACACGCTACCACCATGCTACTGAGGCGGGAATTTCACGTATCATCTGCAATGCCGTATGTATTAAAAGCGGCAGTTGAACACTAAACATTTAAGCTGTTCTATTTACTCATATAATTGAAAGTAATTAAAAGATAGGTAAGTACAGCCTGGGGTACTTTTGTTTATTTACTTTGAGGCAGCCTGAGCAGATCATAGGTATTAGCGGATCACACGATCTAGTTATGTTTACACTATTATACTGGTCGCCAGTCTAGAAAGTGATTGACATTTCGTATGGAGAGAGAGGCGACGTTGCCGCATATTGCTGACACATGCAGAGCACGATAGGATTACGCGTGCGAAGATGAGAACCATGCGAGTGCAATGAATATTATTATTATTATTATTATTATTATTATTATTATTATTATTATTATTATTATTATTATTATTATTATTATTATTATTATTATTATTATTATTATTATTATTATTATTATTATTATTATTATTATTATTATTATTATTATTATTATTATTATTATTATTATTATTATTATTATTATTATTATTATTATTATTATTATTATTATTATTATTATTATTGTTGTTGTTGTTGTTGTTATTATTATTGTTATTATTATTATTATTATTATTATTATTATTATTATTATTATTATTATTATTATTATTATTATTATTATTATTATTATTATTATTATTGTTGTTGTTGTTGTTATTATTATTGTTGTTGTTGTTATTATTATTGTTATTATTATTATTATTATTATTATTATTATTATTATTATTATTATTATTATTATTATTATTATTATTATTATTATTATTATTATTATTATTATTATTATTTATAATACTGTCCACAAAGGCAATAGAAAATTCGTGCATCTACTGTATTTCACAGGAGAGTAAGTCTCCGAGGAATGAGACGCAGGGAAGTTGCGAAGGTTCCCACACCCTCCATGGACAGGTTTATGACACCCCATGTCACTACACTTACAGAGCATTCAAAAACATTCTGATGGCTTCTACTTTTGTGATGAATCTTCTCGGTTTTAGTGCATAGAGTGAATAGAGCGTATGTTTTAAAGGTTCTGCTCCTTGTGTATCAGGCGTTCTCTGCCTTGCACATTCACTGTCCATATCCAACTGTGTAAGGCAGCACATACCTTTCAGGGACCTTCTTTGCCGTTGCTGGACAGTACATGCAAACTCTAGAACACGCAAGAACACATCCACGTAAATATTACCGTAACATAAGAGACATACCTGTGACATTTTGATGCTTATTGAAGTGGGGAAATACCGCTATATACTTTTTTCGGGAGTGTCTAATTTAAACCCAGATGCCTGACTTTCTTCTTTAAAATACTTTTCTTTCCCAATCTTAACCACAGTGTTCCCACTGATACCTACGGCACCTGAAGTCCTATCGCGCATCTTAAAGAATGGAATAATAGGCTCCCCTTTCAATTTCTCCGCTTCGAAGTATTCCCTCACGGAGCATATTACTCGTTTTTCCCGTGCCTGTCCTTTAATTAGAATACCTTTACCAAATATAGTTTTATTTGGTTCCTGAGCACGTTCAGGTTTTCATATGTCACTACTTTTAGACATAATTAAACATTCGTTAAAACACACAGATACACACACTCACACACATACACCAAGCGAAATTGTCACAAAATGCAAAGGAACCTGCCAGTACAGGATCTCTAACTGTTGCAGCCTTATATAAAATAATAGCAACATATACTGAAAACATTCTGTTCACGCAGCGTTATCAGAAGAGAAACAAAAAACAAGGTATTGTGTTCACTACAGCAATTGCATAACTGGCTCACCAGCAGGTCATGCTAAGCACGTGTTAGAATATCGGTAAACAAGGTTTAGCGTCTAACACTGTCATGGAAACGTCCCGATTCTAGTTTGCCCTTCTAATGGTTACTACGACAACCATTATGACGTACTCATCCCCTCCCGTTTATGTACATCGTGTTTTCATGTTCTTACTGTCAATCACATTGTAGTTTGGCGTCCAGACTAATTTGAATTATAGAAACTAAGCTGGCCGTTCAGCATCATGCATTCGGTGAGGGATGGTTTATTAGAAGGCCTGCTCTGGCAGTGCAACAGTGATTCTAGTCCAGAAATGAACACATCACATAGAACATTAAAACATGGTGGACCCAGTGGAATGGGGATGGAAGGGTTCACAATCAACCGAACGCATCTGAAAAAATTGGAGGTAATTGCTGTTCCTCAACCTTCAACAAGCCATCACTCTCCAGTACTGCATTTTGCATTATGCCAATTTCTTCGAGTAATATAAGAAACAAATTGTGTAACATATATAAGGGGGGAACTTGGTACAGAGAATGAAGATCTGTAGAGCACTGCTAACCAGTATTTGCAACATTGCTCTGTAATTTTATGACTGATGAGGCTAACCTTCACTTCAAAGGGTATGTTTAAACAAATTTTAATTTCTCGGCACCTCAGATCCGTGAAATAACTTATGAGACGCTTGGTTATGCTTAAAAGGCCATAGTGTGGTGTGGTCGAGGACTGATGGGAGTCATTCGCCCATAGATTTTGAAGAGCATCAAGTACAGGTAGACACGCTGAATGATACTAACTAAAGGGGAGAGAATTGGTTATTGTTTAGAGGATTTCTGGTACCACCCGGATGGAGCCACGGCTCACATATACTCCTCTTGGAAAGACTGTAATAGATCCTTTCCAGCGATATACTTCTCCGTTTTGGAAACTTTCCTTGATTGGCACGATCTCCTTACTTTATTTTTTTCAGATTACCTTTCGACCTAAAGTAAAGCGTTTATACCCATATAGTTTGCTAAGGTCATGAAAAGAATTAGAGATGTTATACACGGTATTCCACAGCTTCTAACGTATCTCATATGAAGCTCTGCACGAAGCATTGTGTTGCGAGGGAACGAGGAGATTTGAAGGACATCTTTTTCACGTGATGTGAAAGTCAAATATACACATACACGTAAATGCAATAGCACCCATGTTTTATTAACACTCAGCAACTGGTCCTCAACTATACAGGTCTATTGACATTCTGATCGTTTAATTGGATTCGAACTTCAACATTCTTTGGAATCAATGCTTTATTTTAAAATATGTGTATATCAAATCATATGATTTAACAGATTGGAAAGCAGTTAATAGAAAAACTCATACCCTCTTCTTGCGGATAGTCGTTCTCATGCCACTAAGAAATGGACCATAAATTAGGGTATTAGTATTCATTCTTTTTCATCTTTACCTTATCCCTAGTATACCACTTATCGCGTTGTTAGAGGGAGGATTCTTGCTCTTCTATCACTTAAGTTGTGGCAATTTCAAGCTTGATCTTTCGTATATCTCTCTTCACAGATATCACCTAGATATTCTACTTATGTAATTTTTATACCTCTTCAGATTGCCCATCGAAATAAATCTTTTGTCACACTGTTCATACTTATGTGATAAGTTACCCTCATGTATCATTTTATGCAATTTCAAACTGTAATTCTGAGTAC
The DNA here is from genome assembly GCA_030765055.1 of Mantis religiosa. Lineage (NCBI taxonomy): Eukaryota > Metazoa > Arthropoda > Insecta > Mantodea > Mantidae > Mantis > Mantis religiosa. The sequence continues at coordinate 15,581,452 of CM060958.1, forward strand.
CCCTTCTTTTACAAATATGACATTTGTGTGGTTTTTTGCCCAGGAATCCGTTAATGCCTTTTCATATTTGACAGGCGATTAAACCTCGTGTTACAAATGTCACTCTTGTGTGAATTTTTACCTTGATGTATCAATATATTTACTCTTAAGCCTTCTATAGCAGTATAGCCCTTTCTGCAAGTATCACATTTGTTTGTTCTTATGCCTTCATGAATCAGTTTATGCATTTTCAAATTTCCGGTGACACTAAAACGTTTCTGACAGATGTGACATTTGTGTGGTCTTTTCCCATTATGGACCAACATGTCTCGTCAAGTTTCCGAGAACACTATAGCTTCTACATATTTCAAATTTTAACTTTTACCCGTTGTGAAGGTCTTTATGCACTTTCAGAGACGATGAAGTGTTATAATGCTTCCCACAGATTTCGCACATATATGGATTTAATTTATTATGAACAAAACTGTGCACCTTAAGTCACCCGGTAGAAAAAATCTCTTTTGGCAAATATCACATTTTTTCCCTCATGAATTGAAACATGTCTTTTTAAAGGTGGTAATTTGTAAAAGCGCTTTGGCAAGTATCACACTTTTGTGTGTTTTCTGATTCATGAAATTTTTATTTACGTTTAAACTTTCTCTGAAAAGAAAAGAAAAGTTTTGCCACATGTATCATTTCATTGGAAATGAAATTCATGCTTCTCAGCCTGAATGATGCTGCGATGATATAGGTACTGTCACCTAAGTGCTGTGTTTTTTAGAAAAACAATTATTTGAAATATGTTCTCACAAGCAATTACTTAATTTTCAAACTATACGCAATTAGACTGGTGATGGGCCATCATTCAGCAAGGTTTATCCCACGATGGTACCAGTCTTTGGTCTAAGATTCCAAGAATTGAGTGACAATCAGTGCAAGCTTCTAAGCTTTCAAAATTTCTTCCACGTTGAAAATGGACTGTGGATCGAAAAAGATGATAATCTGATGCTTTCGAGATCATTTTAAGAATTAAACCAAAATTCAACAAATATAATAAAACTTCTCACAATAGTAACTCTCTTTCCCTAGCATAGAGTTGATGTTAATCGACTAAATTGATTGCAAATTAAAACTCAATAGTCAATTAATATGATTAATATCTTCATTAAGTTATAAACATAACATTTTTGTCTGTTTTGAGAGGTTTTTTGGAGATATAAACTGTACAACTTGAATTCTGTAGCAATAAATTTTGCAAGCGTCTTCAATAAACTAATGTGTAACTCATAAACGATAAGAGAAACACTTATGCTTATTAAACAGTTAAGGTTGATTGATATACAACTTTTATGTAAATCTTTTGTAGCATTGTTTTAGAAATATTTGTCAGTACATCTTTTAGCTTTAATAATAATGTATATAGCCATCTTACACTTCTTTATTTTCCATACATTTTATTAGCAACAGAACTCACTTTCCTTATGTGCACTGCTGATTTTATCTTGTATATCAAGAAAGCAGTAAGTCCATATTCCTTATTTTGTTATTGGTTCTACTGAACAATTGGCTACGAGTAATAGAAACTGAATAGCTTTTTGTAATTAGGAATTTAGGATTAGGTAACCATGAAATAGATAATGTTCTGTATCAGCTGTTTAATCATTAATTTCTCTTTTAAAACCTAAGTCTTTTGACATTTTCAATCAAATAGTATGAAAATAATGACAGTTAATCCTTAAAATTACATAGCGCTATTGTGACTTGGTGTTTCGGTTACTTAACACTTTCTATTATATCAAGTACATATCTAGCCCGAGACACCTCTTCCGTATTTAAATTCCTCACAGTGCAAAACATACTCGAATGAATATGACACACATCTTCAAGTTCTTGGTGAAATAAAAACTGATCACAATTCATATCATGTTTGTGTATATATAAATATATAGACTCCTGAACCGCCGCGAAATGGCTGAGTGGTTAGACCACTTGGTTCTCACCAAGGTGGCCCGGATTCGAACCCAGGCTATCGCAAAATGACATTTGTTGTTAACAAGAAGGCGCTGGGACGGGTTTTCTCCAGTATCTCCAGTTTCCCCGTCATCTCATTCCAGCTGTGATTCTAGTCTATTTCATGAATCAACAATGTCATTGCCTGCAACGATGTATGTATTAAAAGCGGCCGTTAAACCCCACATATTTAAGATGTTTTATTTCCTGATATAATTCAAAGTAATTAAAAATTGGTAAATACACGCTGGAGTATCTTTGATCAGTTACTTTGAGATTGTATGAGAAAATCATAGCTACTAGCGGAACACATAATCTAGTTATGTTAACACCAATAATTTCTATTTTAGAAATTATGCTGGCCGTTCACCATCATGCACTTGGGGTACGGTAGTTTATTACAAAACCTGTCGTGGCAGTGCAGCAGTGATTCTATTCCGGAACTGAACACATCTCAGAGAACATTCACAAATGGTGCACCTAGTGACATGGCGATGGAAGCGTTCACAATGAACGAAACGCATAGATATGAATGCTACCAACATCTTAAAACATTGAAGAGGTAATTGCTGCTCAACAAGGCATCACTCACGAATATTGCAGTTAACACCAACTTTGCATTACGACCCTTACTTCAAAACCTATAAGCAACAAAAGGTTTAACTTGTGAAAGTGGGAGAACTTGGCAGAGTGAAGGAAGATCTGTAAAGACTGCTAACCAGTATTTTCGGCCTTCTAGTTTTCACTTATTTTCTGTACCTTTTAATGACTGTAGAGGCTAACTTTCACTTCATAGTGTATGTTATTAACACGAATTTCATTTACTCGGCACCTCAGAGCTATGAAGTCACTTCTGAGACGCTTGCTTATGCTTAAAAGGCCATTGCGTTATGTCGAGGACTGATCCGAATCATTCGCCCATATATTTAGAAGAGCACCAAGTATAAGTAGTCACGCTGAATGATACTAATTAAAGGTACGGGAAGTGGTTATGATTTACAAGATGTCTGGTATCAAACAGATGGAGCCACCGCTCACATATACACCTCTTGGAAACACTGTAAAGCATACTTTCCAGCCACATACTTCTCCGTTTTGGAGACTTTCCTTGATCGGCACGTTCTCAGGACTTGCCTGCTTCACATAACCTTTTGTAAAGTGTTTACACTCTGACACTTTGTTGAGATCATCAAAAAATTAGAGACATTACACACGTTTTTCCAATGCTTAATGCGTATGTCACATGAAGCTCTGCATGAAGCACTGTGTTGCAAAGGAACGAGAACATTTGAAAGACATCCTTTTTCACATTTTGTGAAAGTGCAAAGCACACATACACGTAAATGCAATACCACCCATATTTCACCAGCACTAAGTAATTGACGTGCTCCACCCTACAGGTCCATTGAAATATTGATGTTTTAATTCGATTGGGATTCAAAAACGACTTTTGAATAAATGTTTTATCTTGAACTATAATGTGTACATCAAGTTATATGATTTAACAGATTTGAAAGCAGTAAATAGAAACATTCATATCCTCTTCTTATGGCACTATGGAATGGACCATAAATTAGTGTATTAGCCTTATATAAACATTAAATCTTCAACAGGTCAATTACGAAATAAATCCATTATTACCAAAGCTGGATAAAACAAAAATGTCATTCTATTCAGGTAAATCGCTAATGTCATAATCTTCATATTTAACTTATCCCTAGTATCCCACTTAGAGCGGTGTTAGAGGGAGCATTCTTCCTCCTCTATCACTTAAGCCTTGGTTTGAGGACCCGAAGCTTGGAATCTAATAGTGAAAATGGATGGGTGATCAGCTCTATACCTGGCGTGAGGGTGAGAGTAGTGGATGAGAGTATGAGGACGAGACGAATTACAGGAAAGGTGATGACGTTGCAATTGGTGGAATGAAGAGTGGGAAAACCGGAGATATCGGAGAAAAGCCGTGAACCACCAGAATGTCCATGATACATATTTGACCTCCACGCTAAATGATGTTCCAAGCTTTGCAGATAAATAAAAAGTTAAAAACGCATTTCGCGTATGTATTTTTCTGTTATTCTTTAGACTTGCTGTCGAAACAATCCCTTTCCCACACTCACACCACCTGTGTGGATTCTTTATCAAGCTTGATCTTTCGCATATATCACTCAGACGCAAATATCACTAAGATACTTCACTTATGTATTTATTTATATAATCTTACTCGTACTACCTGCCGAAATACACCGCTTTTCACACTCATCACACTTGTACGAATGCTTTACCCTCATTAAACTTTATGTAATTTCGAGCTGGATCTTTCGTACGCCTTTTGCCAGGAATATCACCAAGATATTTCACTTATGTATCTTTTTATGTTTCTTCAGATTTCCCTTTGAAATAAACCTCTTCTCACACTCATCACACTTGTGTGGGTAGTTCCCCACATGTATCATTATATGCAATTTCAAGCCTGATTTCTCAGTAAACCCCTTTTCACAAATATCACATTTGTGTGTTTTGTGCCCTCATGTATCCGTCTATGCCTTTTCATATTTGCTTGGTTGTTAAACCTCATGTTACAAATGTCACATTTGTATGGCTTTTTACCTTGATGTATTACTATATGCTTTCTTAAGCTCTCTAGAGCAGTAAAGCCCTTTCCGCAAGTATCACATTTGTATGCTCTTATACCTTCGTGGATCAATTTATGAGCTTTCAAATTTCCCGTGAGACTGAAACTTTTCTGGCATATATCACAATTGTATGGTCTTTTACCATTATGAACCAACATATGTGTTTTCAAGTATCCCAAAACACTAAAGCTCTTGTGACATGTCTCACATTTAAATAGCTTCTTACCACTGTGAAGCTCTCTATGCACTTTCAGATACGATGAAGTGTTATAACACTTACCACAGATTTCGCACTTATATGGTTTTAATCCTTTATGAGCAAAAATATGCTTTCTTAAGTTATCTGGTAGAGTAAAGCTCTTTTGACAAATATCGCATTTGTGGCACTTTTTACCCTCATGGATTAAAATATGTCTTTTTAAACCTGATAAGTTGTAAAAGCGCTTTTGGCAAATATCACACTTGTGTTTCCTCTCTGATTCATGAATCTTCTTATGTGTGGTTAAACCATCTTTAGAAACAAACGTTTTACCACATGTATCGCACTTGTGTGGCCGAATTCCCTCATGGTTTAACTTATGCGTTTTCAAGAGAGATATACATATAAAGCTCTTTTGACAAATGTTACATTCATATGGTTTTTTGCCTTCATGAATGAAATGATGTCTCTTCATGTTGTGTTTATAAGTAAAGCTCTTTCCACAAGTTGGACATTTGTGTGGCTTTTCTTCCTCATGAATTAAATTATGCCTTTTCAAACGATATAACAAACGGAAACTCTTTTGACAAATATCACATCTGTGTGACTTATCCTTTCTGTGAACATTTTTATGCTTTCTCAATAGTTCTGGAAGAATAACGCTCTTATCGCAAGGGTCACATTGATGTGAATTTTGGCCCACATGAATTAATTTGTGCCTTTTCAGCTGTGACGGTAAAGGAAAACTCTTGTTGCAACCATCACACTTGTGAGGTTTCTTATCTTCGTGTGTCCATAGATGATATTTTAAGACTTTCTTGTTGCTAAAAGTCTTACTACAAATAGCACAACTTGGTCGTTCATGATCATCCTCCTCCTCCTCATCCTCCTCCTCCGTTGGGAATGATGCTGAACGTGCAGTCTCCCCAATCTCTTCACATTTATCCATTCTTTTATGTTTAATTGAGTAACCATTTCTTCCTGTGAGAGATGATTTCGATATGCTACTTCCATGAGATGTAATTAATTGTGCACGTCTGAAAAATTGAGAGACAACATAATTAATCAGAGAAATGAGGGATAACGCAATACAATGAATATAATTATTATTCTGATTATTTTATTGAGGCGTGAGTTTTAATATTAGATATGAATATGCTTAATTACTCCCAATTATAAAACACTAATATTCATTATTTGCTGAATGCTTTAAAGGCACACATATTTTAGAATATCTTCCCTCCAATTCAATAGATTTGTTTGATAATCATCGCAAATATATGGTAAGCTCCCTCATCTATAGGTAAATATATACAACAACACTTGGTATTTTCTGTAGTGATTAATTCGGTACGTATCATCATATTGGATATTTCCATTTTGGGGGAGAAAGCTGAGATATAAAATCTTAACTGTTTCATATATATGTACTTATATGAAAGTATTACTAATAAATAGAAAAATTGCTAAAGGCATTCACATCCGTAATTATGTTAGAACTAAACAAGAATATTACGGACGTATACTCAGGAAGGAAGTATACGGAAAGACCATTATAGTGGTTTATCATAACTAAGGAGTGCATAAAATCGGAAAAATATTTAATAGTAAACCCTTTTTGCAGTGTTGAAGGATGTAAGCACAACACACAATGTATGCAAGTGTGAACATACAAAGCATCACGCATAAACCCGGTCCGTAAGGTCAACGTACAAAATGCAATGTTATGTAGTATATTGAACATCCTGATCCAGCTTCAAAGGAAGGTTTAAAAGGTTCTTGGTCCTCTTCAACACATATGTGCGGACAGCTGAGATGATTCATATACACCTGAATCCTTGTCCATAGTTCGGTAATTATATGTGGATTGGTTTCGAAGACTTCCCTCTAACAGTTCCTGGAAGTATCCGACACTCACAAGGCTTCTCGACTGGCTTTAACAAACTTACTAACTGAGGCTGCATTTGCCCTACATGGACGGCCGTACTTGTTAGAATGTGGATATTTTAAATGGTTACATTCCTGTATGTTCTTATATTGCGCTTTTGCAACAAACAATTGAAAAAATCAAACATCTGAAAAAACTGGAGGTAATTGCTGTTTCTCAACCTTCAACAAGGCACCAGTACTGCATTTTGCATTATGACATTTTCTTCAAACAATATAAGAAACGAGTTGTGTAACATATATAAGGGGGAGAACTTGGTACAGAGAATGAAGATCTGTAGAGCACGGCTAAACAGTATTTGCAATATTCTAGGTTTCACTTACTTTCTGTAATTTTATGACTGATGAGGCTAACCTTCACTTCGAAGGGTATGTTAAAACTAATTTAATTACTATGATCATCAGAGCCGTGAAGTAACTTATGAGACGATTGCTTATGCTTAAAAGGCCATACTGTGGTGTGGTCGAGGACTGATGGGAATCATTCGCCCATAGATTTTGAAGAACATCAAGTACAGGTAGACACGCTGAACGATACTAACCAAACGTGAGAGAATTGGTTATAGTTTAGAGGATTTCTGGTACCACCCGGATGGAGCCACGGCTCACATATACTTACTCCTCTTTGAAAGACTAACAGATCCTTTTCAGTGACATATTTATCCATTTTGGAGATTTTCCTTGACTGGCACGTTCTCCGGGCTTTTTTTTTCAGATTACATTTCGACCTACCTTAAAAGTAAAGCGTTTATACCCAGATAGTTTGCTGAGGTCATGAAAAGAATTAGAGGCATTATGCACAGTATTCCACAGCTTCTGACGTATGTCATATGAACCTCTGCACGAAGCATTGTGTTGCGAGGGAACGAGGAGATTTGAAGGACATCTTTTTCACGTGATGTGAAAGTGAAATGTACACATACACGTAAATGCAATAGCACCCATGTTTTATTAACACTCAGCAACTGGTCCTCAACTATACAGGTCTATTGACATTCTGATCGTTTAATTGGATTCGAACTTAAACACACTTTGGAATCAATGTTTTATTTTAAAATATAATGTATACATACACATGAGCATACACAGCAATAGTTAACCGAGAGTCCTGTTGCAACGCGACATTGCAATAATCTATACTGCACGAACAACCACGGAAGTTATTTGTTGGTGTGTATATTAATAATAATAATAATAATAATAATAATAATAATAATAATAATAATAATAATAATAATAATAATAATAATAATAATAATAATAATAATAATAATAATAATAATAATAATAATAATAATAATAATAATAATAATAATAATAATAATAATAATAATAATAATAATAATAATAATAATAATAATAATAATAATAATATCACTATTGGTTGGCATGTATGCGTGTACGTATATTTGTAATTACTCATAACTGAAACGTAAATGTTTTGACATGACGTGATAAAAGCATTACTTTGAATAATACAATTCGAGTGAGGAAACACTAAATTTCCTTCTCTCCTGGCAGAACGTGTCTGGTCACATTATATCTTTGTTTATGAATGGTACGTAATCTCTATTTACTGTAGAGAGTTCAAAGTGGTTGATGTGTATGTACATATACTTTTAATTACTCAGAACTGAAATTTAAACTACTGACACGACGTGATAAAAGAAATACTGTGAATGAGTCAAGGTGTCAAATTCGAGAAAATGCAAACACTTCATTTCCTGTTAGACTGTCGAATGCTGTATGCTTATGTTTATGAATGAATGCTGGATAAGAAGTGTTTATTTACTCTGGAGAGTTCAGATCAATATCATTCAGTTGTTCTTTACACAACAGTAGAGTAAGAATTAAATAGTGCAATGACTTTTTGCGCTGAATTTAGTGGCGAGTCAAAAAAGGCAGGTATTGCGAAGTCAGGCTAGAAGTATTATTTTTAAGGTGTACATGTTCTTCAAAACTTTTCGGAAACAGAAACTAAAAATAAGTTATTGCAAAGATTCCTCCCGTTTAAAAACATGGAAAAAGTGTATCAGCTGCATCAACTGGGAATTGAAACGGGACACGGGGAAATACGCCTCACACCTTAACACTGCCAATATAATCCAATTGAGTTGGTGTGGGCTCAAATAAAAACGTGGATTACAAACAAAAATAATACTTTTAAACTGACGGACGTTACAGGACTTGTTCACGAAGAAATTGACAAGGTAACAACAGGATTCGGAAAACTACGTGAGGCATGCAGAAAACCTTCAAGAAGACGATTTTAGGTAAGAAATAGCACGTGACGAGATTTTGGAACCTACTTTACCAGACTCAGATGATGACAATGACAATGACGAATTGTCTCTTAACGAAAGTGACACTGACAGCGATATGGATGAGCCACTGGCAGTTCCATTGGATTAGAAAAACAGGTAATTCATAAACTATAATTATAGTTGTAGTACTTTAAAATACACGTAATTTGCGTAAACGCTTTTTCCAATTATGATTTTGGCAACATTGTAAAAGATTGTAAAATATAATTTTCTTACCCTTACGTCTGCGCCAAGCAGACCTGCATGTTGTATGAGTGTGCGAGAGAGAGGGGGCAAATATAATATGGGTTATACTACCCTTTCCAAGATCAGCGACATCCTTTGTGCGCTTGAAGTTAAGTTTGAAGATTCTGAGCAGGCATTTCCCCAAATGAAATTATATATATATATATATATATATATATATATATATATATATATATATATATATATATATATGTGTGTGTGTGTGTGTGTGTGTGTGTGTGTGATATGGAACTTAGAGATTACATGAGGGGCTGATTTAAGAAATAGAAGATTTTTTCTGGAGAAAAGATTAAAAATGTGTGTGCATGAACAATTGAGGAGGGATTTTTCAAAATTCGATAAATGCAAAATTTTCAAAATTAAGTTAGGCATAATGTTGGCTTTTCATATCAACCATTAAACCCAATTTTAGCACGAGTCGATTAATGTTTTTAACTAAGCGCCCAAAATCACTAGGTTCTAGCAAAACCCAATATAAGCATCCTAAGATTTAAAGCAAAATTCGACAAATGTAATAAAATTACTCACAAGTGACGTAACTCTCTTTCCCTAGCATAAAGTTAGTAATAATGGACTAAATTGGCGCGTCAGATATATGTATATTATGTTACTCATTATTGTAAGAATATTTACCAACGGGAAACAGAGATGCAAACAAACTTCATTGTAGTCGGAGCCGCTACAACTTATGCTCACTAAAGTATTCACTTCATACAACTGTGTTAGTGCGCATAGCACGACAACCTACATCAAAACGAATGATTTTTGTGATTTTGCAACAGCTTACAATTCGAAAAACGCCCCGGAGAAAGAAAAATCACGATTCAGGAAGAGATTACTTTAACCTCAAACGCAAATTAAAAGGTGTAAAAATAAAACGTGTTATTAAATGTATTCACGGACTTGAGGTTTTGCCTTCAAAAGCTAAAGGAAAGAATTGCAAAGATGCTGGACTCTGCTATGATGATATTACCCAGCTGCACCGTCATTGATATTCTTGAACTCCAAGAATGCAAAACGGAAGAAAACAGTAACAATGAAGTATAACATTAAAAAAGGAATGGTAAAATAAAGCCGGTTTGTGCTGTCACTTTTTAGGAAGTTTCTGGCATTTCAAAGGATAGATTAATTATTCTATCTAGCAAGTAGGTTTCAGGAAGGAGGAAAGAAGAGGGACAGAACCGGAAAGGAACATAAGGCCCAAACTACTGCAATTAAGGATTTAATGAAAGACAAGTGGGGAGAGAGCCACCATAGCAGCAGTAAGTCCTCAAGAAGTTATTTTCCTTCACATTTCACCGTGAATACAATTACAAAATATTCTGTAAAGAAGGAAAAAGTTTAAGGCTCCTAATGACCATCGTCCTTATGAATACAGGCCGGAGAGATGTGCGATCGCATACGATACAAGTTAGCTGCACACAGGGTATGAATGACGTCAGATGAACAACACGACCCTCAAATGTGCAAAGGTAAAAAACCACGTACCGTAGTACTCTGCAAACTAGTAATGCACTGCCTTGCAGGTGTTAGCAGACGCGAGGTCACGGTTTAGTATAATGCATTTTTTGTTTCCTCTGGCAGCGTGGCGGTTGTCATGGTCCGGCTAGACCTGCACAACCGATAACAACACAGTTCGTGTGCAGTATACGTACCTATGGAAAAACACGTGCCACTGGCCCTTGCTTATCTTTATTTTACAAACTTCAAGCAATTAATTACATTAAAATATAGAAATATTATTATATTTTGCTCCTGAATTTATATTGTTTGTTTTCCTAATAAATTTACTTATTTTGGTATTGGTTCTATTGAACAATTTGCCACGAGTCTTCCAAACTGAATAGAATAGCTTTTTGCGAATGCAATAATGAACCAGGGATTAAGGATTAGGTGACCATGCACTAGGTAGACCGTTGTGTATAAGCTGTGTAATCATTAATTTCTCCTCTAAAACATAAGTGTTTTGACATTTTCAATAAAACAGTATGAAAATAATTACAGTTCATCCTTATAATTACATAGGGATATTGACACACGCATATCGGTTACTTAAACACTTTTTATTTCATCAAGGACATATCTAGAGCGAGACACTTAATTGAATGACACACACCCTCATCTTCTTGGTGAAATAAAAACAGATCACAATTCATACCATATTTGTGAGTGTGTATATAAAGACTCCTGAACCGTCGTGCCATGGCTAGGTGGTCAGACCGCTTGGCTCTCACCAAGGCGGCCCAGGTTCGATCCCAGGCGACCGAAAAGTGAGATTTGTTGTGAACAACACGGCGCTGGGGCGGGTTTTCTCCGGGATCTCCGGTTTCCCCCGCCATCTCATTCCACCGGTGCTCCATCTTCATCTCATGTATCATCAGTATCATCGCCTACGGTGCCATATGCAGTAAAAGCGGGCGTTAAACAATACACATTTCACATTTTACGGTGCTAGGACGTGCTCTAGTTATGTTTACATCATTAATTTGCTATGCTGGCCGTTCAGCATCATACATTGGGGGTACGGTAGTTTATTAGAATGCCTGTTGTGGCAGTGCAATAGTGATTCCAATTTGGAAATGAACACATCTCAGTGAACATGCATAAAAGGTGGACCCAGCGAATGGGATGGAAGCACTCACAATCAACCGAACGCATAGATATGAATGGTACCAACATCTGAAAAAATTGGAGGCAATTGCTGTTCCTCAACCCTCAACAAGGCATCACTCTCCAGTACTGCATTTTGCATTATGACCTTTACTTCAAATCATATAAGAAACAAATGGTTCAAGATATGTAAGAGGGAGAACTTGGCTCTGGGAATGAAGATCTGTAAAGCACTGCAAACCAGTATTTGCGGCATTCTAGGTTTCACTTATTTTCTGTACCTTTAATGACAGATGAGGCTAACTTTCACTTCATAGGGTATCTTAATAAAACTAATTTTAATTACTCGGCACCTCAGAGCTATGAAGTAACTTCTGAGACGCTTGCTTATACTTAAAAGGCCATAGTGTAATGTGGTCAAGGACTTATCCGAATCATTCGCCCATTTAATTTGAAGAGCATCAAGTACAATTAGTCACGGTGAATGATACTAATCAAAGGTGGGAGAATTGGTTATGGTTTAGAGGATCTCTGGTATCAAACATATGGAGCCACGGCTCACACATGCTCCTCTTGGAAACGCTATAATAGATCCTTTCGAGTCACATAATTTTCCGTTTTGGAGACTTTCCTTAATTGGTACGTTCTCCGGATTGATTGCTTCAGATTACCTTCCGGCCTACTTAAAAAGTAAAGTGTTTATACCCGAACAGTTTTCTGAGCTCATGAAAAGAATTAGACATTACACAGGTTATTCCACAGCTTATGGCGTATGTCATATGAAGCTCTGCATAAAGCATTGTGTTACAAAGGAACGAGGATATTTGAAGGTCATCCTTTTCACGTGTTGTGAAAGTGCAAAGTCCATATATATTTAACTGCAATAGCACCCATCTTTCATTAGCACTAAGTAGCTGAAGTGCTCCATCATACAGCTCCATCGAAATATTGATATTTCAATTCGATTCGGACTTCAAAACCACTTTTGAATAAATGTTTTATCTCGAACTATAATGTGTACTTCAAGTCATATGATTTAACAGACTTGAAAGCAGTAAATAGAAAAATGCATACCCTCTTTTTGCAAATATTCACTCATGTCACTATGAAATGGACCATAAATTAGAGTATTAAAACTTCAATAGGTGAACCACCAAATAAATTCTTTATTACCAAAGCTGTATAAAACAAACAATGCCATTCCATTCAGGTAAATCACTAGTACCATAATATTCTTTCTCATCTTTACCTTATCCCTAGTATACCACTTATCGCGGTATTACAGGATTCTTGCTTCTCCATCACTTAAGTTCAGGCAATTTCGAGTTTGATCTTTCGTATACTTCTCTTCACAGATATCACCTATATTTCATTGATGTCTTTGTAATGCGTCTTCCGATTCCCCGTCGAAATAAACCCTTTCTGACATATATCACACTTGCGTGCGTGGTTATCCGCATGAATCATTTTATGCAATTTCAAACTGCAATTCTGAGTAAACATTATTCTGAGTAAATGTTGTAATTCTGAGTAAATATCACATTTGTGAGTCCCAGGCTTCTTAATTTAACTATTATTATTTTAGTTAATTGATGGAATTAACGAAATAACTGAATATATATTTTAAATTTCCATCAACTAAAATAATAATCCCGGAAGTCAAGTACTTACGATAGTAAGTAGCCACAAACGGCGTATCTCGGATGCGAGAGCCCCTAGTGTTTTACAGGGGAAATATAGGAGTCAAATGGAGAATATATCATCACAAGTTGGCCATGGTAGCTCAATGGGTTAGAGCGACTGGACAGAAACCTGGAGATCAGTGTTTCAAATCCCGGCCATTGCATTGAATTTCTGATGTTGACTCTAACATATATTATGTTAGGCCTCATATTCAGCTAGTAGGAGAGAAAAGTGTTTTGCCTCAACTTCTTAGCCCTATTACCTACCCATTTTTATTTCAGGCTGGAATATTTTTATGCAATTCTGTGTATGGTATGCATATAGAAAAGTATAACAAAGAGTGGTCAGTTATTTTGTGTACTGGATTTCAATACTGTTCACGCTTATAACATTTCTTCTTCTTCCTCTTCCTCTTCTACCAGGATAAAATGTATAATGTTAATAATAGCAATTTTAGAATGAAGATATTGCAGCAATATGAAATATGTGATTAATTTGCTTTTGTCAGTAAATGGTTTTTTTAAAACATATTCTCTGCTTTACCTGAAGTTTTTCTTAGTCCATTCTAGAATTAAAAATGTGAAACATACTAAAATAAAGACACCTTTTCAACACTAGTGTTGAATAGAAGTGGGAGCAGGAAATAATAGTCAGCCTATACATGAAATACAAAACGGTTTATTTGTCTACAATGACTAATACATACAGAACTTTGTGTAAGTTGTTGCTTAAATGATAATTTGGTCTTAACATATATAAAATAGAGGCAATCCGACTTTTGGGGGATGAGCTACATGTGATAAACATTTATAATGCATTCTTGACTTGCTTGAGGTTACCATTATGCAATCCACAGATACAAGTCGCTATATTATAACACTTTCCTCCTATGTTTCCGCTATTGCATATTGAAACCTTCAACACGTGAATTTCAGTTGGTGTTACACCTTGGTGTGAAAGTGGTTGGATGATTATTATTATTAGCCACTATTTGCCCACTCAAAAGTAAAACGTTTAGCAGGATTCCTCGTAATGTTAAATGTGTTTCTCAATAAAGGCACTTATCTAAGTTAAAACCTAAGAATAATATACAAATCATTAATATTTCATAAAATATATTTAATTTTTATATCAGAAATAACCCTTATCCTCAGTTTACCAGATGTAGGGTTGCTTCATGTCCTGATGTTGGAAGCGCACCTTTATTAAATATCTTGATATCCCTAAAATGGCCATATTAGGGTTCTCGAGATTTTCAAGAACGAAATATGCATCTTAAATATCAAAATAATCACAATTATCAAAATTCTTTTACGCTTCACAAAATTCGTTGGAGAATTATGGAGAATAATAGAACTAGTTAAGTTGAAAGCTTAATATTGGAAAGAATGGATTGCAATTTTGCAGTTTTAATATGGTAAATATATAAGATCCATTGTTATTAAATTTAACACCTACAGGAAAATCAGAGAATTTAAATTTACCTTAACTGAATACAATGCATGTTGTCTGTTTAACGCATGATAAATATTAATAAATGTACACACAGCGATGCCAGACTGCCATTCACTTTGTTTGAATAGGCAACCTACATCACTATATGAGAGAAGACAAAACATCTTAATGTGGTATCTTACATTAAGTACAAATTCTTACTTCTGTTTTAGTTCTTTTATGCACAAACTTTCCCGAATTACTACCAATGTCATCACGGGCAAGGTAATTGCCCCTGTTCAGCTGTTAACCAAGATGGTGTATAAATTATTGTTGGAGTAGCAAGGTGTTATGTTTATAATGCTGAATTTTAATTTAATATTTCACAGTAGTTAAATGTAGTAATAAATAATAATAATAATAATAATAATAATAATAATAATAATAATAATAATAATAATAATAATAATAATAATAATAATAATAATAATAATAATAATAAAACCCATCCAGTATGACTTACAAATCTGAAGAAAATCCGTTACGTAGCTGCCTTAACCTGAATATCATCAGCTATGCTTTATGTGCGAGTGCTGACAATGAAGCATTTCTAATCCTTGTTTCACATAAGCTTGCCCCGTATCTCTTATGCCGAGTGCGAGATCTAAATTATTTTATTGATCATTTATTGCGCGTGTACTTATTATATGTATAATGGCAGACTCTACCGCCAGTTCTTCGCTGGAGCATCGCAAGGGTAAACCTTCAAAAAGCTGCGAAAAAAGAATTGTGGTGTGTTTTTAACGCACTCACAGAGAAGAATCCGTCTTTGTTAGTGAGAGAAGTCGAACAGCTGTAATCTGAACTTAGAGGTGTGAGTGTTAGATCCGTAGGAACATCGCGACGTGAGATTGAGACAGCAGGGAAACTTACTATAGGCAAAAGCAGGAATAAACAAAAGCGACTGCTCGGAGAATGCGATGAGTTGGTGAAAAGGGCTGTGCGTCGTCATGTGCATAGCTTTTCCTTTGGAAAACGAACTCCCTGATATAAATGACATTTTGTCTGCTGTAAACGAGGATGCAGATTTACCATATTTCAGCAGACCTAGTCTGTATAGATTGCTTATACAGCAGGGAGTTTGTGACTGAAAAAAGGGGACTAGAAAAATGTGCTGAGACAGAGGTGATATTGGATATTGCTGTGTGGCGAAGACGTTATTTAAAGACAATCAGACTGTACCGGGATACAAGTCGCAAAATCTACTACCTTGACGAGACTTGGGCGAATGGAGGCACACGAAAAGTAAAGTATACGGTGACACGATTATTAAGACTGAGAGACAAGCAATTTTGCAAGGTATGCAAAAAAAATCCCAGTGGAAAAGGCGAAGGCTGACTTTAGTTTCTTTACAAACTTGTATTTTTGCATGCCTTCATTTCCTTATTTGTATGATTTTATCTATCTTCCTGGCAATTATTATGGCGTTTACTGCAGGTTTAAATGTGACGGGAAGGCACCACCTATGGCCTATGGCGCGAGAGCATTAGCCAATTAGAGTGAGGGGGAAGGTAGCTGCACGCGGAGTGGTACAGGCCGCGCCGTGGCTCTCATTCCACCGGTACTCATTCTTCATCTCATGTAACATCAGTGTCATCGCCTGCGGTGCCATATGTAGTAAAAGCGGGCGTTAAACACGACACATTTCATTTCGGAGTAGTACATGTCAGCGGGGCAAAGTTATATGAAACAGAGATTAATAAAGCTTTGAAGTCTGTTTTATCTTAAACTACCTATATAACAAAGCACATCAAATCATATCATTTTGCAGATTTAGAAGTAAACGGAACCATTTATACCCTCTTCTTGCAAAGTCATTCTCATAGCACTATTGAAATGAACCACAATCTAAAATATAATAATAATGTTAAATAAATGCACTATTTCCAAAGCATCATAAAACCACCTAATGATATTCTATTCATGCAAATCACTTATACCGTAATAATCCTGCTGCGGATTTGCCCTCAGGACTAAATCATGTAGTTTCACGTTTTGGACATTAATAACAATTTAATTAGATATTTCATTCATGTACTTTTTGATGCTTCTTCAGATTTCCCGTCGAAATAAATCTCTTCTCACACTTATCACACTTGTGTGGGTAGTTACCCTCATGAACCATTGTATGCAATTTCAAGCCTGATTTATGAGTAAACCTCTTTTTACAAATATCACATTTGTGAGGCTTTTTGCCTTCATGAATCTTCTCATGCCTTTTCAAATTCCCCAGGACATTAAACCTCATGTTACAAACGTCACATTTGTGTGGTTTTTTACCTTGATGTATCAATATATGCACTCTTAATCCTTCTAGAGCAGTAAAGCCCTTTCCGCAGGTATCACATTTGTATGGTCTTACACCTTCATGAGCCAGTTTATGAATTTTCAAATTTCCCAAGAGACTAAAACTTTTCTCACATATATCACATTTGTGTGGTTTTTCACCACTATGAACTAACATATGTGTTCTCAAGTTTCCCAGCATACTAAAGCTCTTCTGACATGTGTCACATTTAAACGGCTGTTTACCCTGGTGAAGCTCTCTATGCACTTTCAGATACGACGACGTATTAAAACATTTCCCACAGATGTCGCACTTATATGGTTTTAACCCCTTATGAATAAAACGATGCTTTTTTAGATTATCTGGCAGAATAAAACCCCTTTGGCAAATGTCGCATTTGTGGAGTTTTTTACCTTCATGAATTAAAATATGTCTTTTCAAATGCGCTATGGTATAAAAGCCCTTCTGGCAAACATCACACTTGTGTGTCTTCTCTGCTTCATGGGTAACTTTATGTTTATTTAAACGTCCTTTAGAAATAAAGGTTTTTTCACATGTATCGCACTTGTGTGGCCGAATTCCCTCATGATTTAACTTATGCCTTTTCAAGTAAGTTATACATGAATATCTCTTTTGACAAATGTTACACTCATGTGGTTTCTTGTCTTCATGAATCAAACTATGTTTTTTCATGTTGTGTTCATAAGTAAAGCTCTTTCCACAAGTAGAACATTTGTATGGTTTTTTCCCCTCATGAATTAAATTATGCCTTTTCAAATTCGATAACACATAGAAACTCTTTTGACAAATATCACATTTGTGTGGCTTCTCTTTGTGAACTCTTTCATGATGTCGCAATTGTTGTGGAAGAATAAAGCTCTTGTCACAAAGGTCACACTTATGTGACTTTTCGCCAACATGATATAATTTGTGCCTTTTCAACTGTGACAGTAAGGTGAAGCTCTTGTTGCAAGCATCACATTTGTGAGGTTTAGTGCCCGCATGAACTAATTTATGGGCTTTTAATACAGACATCTGGATAAAAGTTTTCTCACAAACATCACATTCATGTGGTTTCTTATCTTCATGTGTCCATAGATGATATTTTAAGGATTTCTTGCTGCCTAAAGTCTTACTACAAATAGCACATCTTGGTCGTTCATCATTATCATCCCCCTCTTTTGGAAATGACGCTGAATTCCCAGTCTCCCCAATGTTATCACATTTATCAATTCTTTTATTTTTAAGTGAGTGACTATCTCTTCCACTGTTAGATGATTTAGAGGTGCTACTTCCATTTGATGTAAACATACGTAATTGTGAACGTCTGAAAAATTGAGAGAAAAGATCATTAATCAGAGTGAGAGAGAAAATGCAATAAAAAATTAAATAAATATTCTGATTCCTATTTTATTGAGGTTTGAAGCTCAATAATAGATACGAATATGCTAAATTGTTCCCTATTATAAAATATATGTATTATATGTTATTTATATTTCATATATTATTTACTGCATATTTCAAAGGCATAGGTATCTCAGAATATCTTCCTTTCAGTTGAATACATTGATATTCATTGCAAATACATGGTCATCTCTCTCATCCGGATTGGCTTCTCTCTCGCTCTTAAATTAGAGTTTAAATATTACATACACATATTTTACAACTTATTAGCTTATCTTCATCCTTCAGGATATGAATAATTTCCTCATAAGGCAATTTGTATTCAGTTTTACACAATTCGAAACTTAGACTACATATACATTAAAGTAAGTTTGCTCTTGCTTGGGAAGTGGAAGTAAAATTAAACTAGAATGACTGTGTTGGACTGGACAACCATTAGCAGATACTGTCAGCAAATTTCAACAATGTAAAGGAAATTGATGGAAATTAATCATTCTTTACACTAGCCGTATATAGGCTAAGGTACTGGATAGAGTCAACTGAAAGATTCAATACTACTAACCGGGATTTAAATCACAATCTCATGGTTTCCTATTTTCCTGGGAAAATATGAGTAAACTGGAGACTTTAATGTCAGGACAGCACGTTGGCCATGGTAGCTCAATGGGTAAGAGCGACTGGACGGAAACCAGGAGATGCGTGGTTCAAATCCCGCCTATGGCATTGAATTTTTCAAGTTGTTTCTACTAATGTAAAGGAAATTAGAGCAACATTTGTAAGCACACATGCTTGCTTTAGTTGGTGTTGAAAATGAGCAAACTGTCCATTGTATTTTGTATTTCACTCAGTTTTTTCTCTTTCAATACAAATTATTGAACTTCTTTTACTTTAAAACAGCTTGTATGCACTTATCTACAGAAAAGTATTTAATACTTATACCAGGGGCGGTTGCTCCATAAGGTTGCAGGTTTGCGCTACACCCACTGATTTTGAATGTACAACAGGTGCATTTTGCACATTAAAGCTGTACTTGTTTGCATTGTTTTATATACAAACATGTTTCAATTACGCTTAGCGTTTGTAGCTGCCCATGACCGCAGAAGTCGAAATAAACAGTGATTATCTGTAGGAGCCACCAGGTTTGCAGCGAAGTGTTTACCTAAGATTTCGCCGAAATGTTGGCTCTCAAATGTTGACCTTCAGGCTTCGCTTAATATGTATCTGCGGGTCTGTTTTTTGTGGTGTTGTTTCGTGCTCAGAGAACATTGAGAAAGATTTGTTTAAGGTTAAACTGAGTATTCTAACATTTTATTTATAGTGCTGATTGTGAGGTGTTGTTTTTGTACGTTTTTAAAATTCTGACTGGAAAAGCCCTTTTCGCAACGGAGTGCTGAAGAAAAATCTGAAGTGAAACGAATGGGCAGGCCCACGCTTAAAATTTCTATAACTCAAACGATTAAGACAAAAGTTAGAACGTTCACTAGGAAGTTCAACCCTGACATGTATAAGAAGCACGACTGGATATGTGGATGTGAAGTTGTTAACTCTTTATACTGTTTTCCATGCCTGCTCTTTGGAGATGATTCCTGGGTGAAGCAAGGAAAGAAAGATATACAACACATGCACGACCGTGTTAAAAAGCACGAGTCCTCTTCGTCTCATATAAAATGCATTAAGTTTAGCAATGTATGGCAATAGTAATATTGCTGCACAAATGGGCAGTGCATACAGAAGGAACATACAGCTGCATAACGATAAAGTTACGCAGAACAGATATGTCCTAAATATGATTATAAACTGTATACGGTTTTGCCGCTCATTTGAGCTGGCTTTGAGAGGTCATGATGAATCTGATATATCACAAAACCGAGGCCTAATAGATTTCAGCGCTGATCTCGATAGTGTCCTGAAGGGCCTCTGGAAAAAGCAACTGTTTTAAGGGCACTTCAAAAACTATACAAAATAAAATTCTTCAGTGTATGTTAGAGGTATGCCAAGAGGAAATAATGAGGGAGATACTCTCTTGCCACAGTCATTAAATCTAAACTTAATCTGCAACTGTCAGGGTGTCCGAATAAACTTATAGCACAGACCTATGATGGTGCATCCGTTATGGAAGGTAGGAAACACGGTGTTAAGGCAATTGTGAAAGAGAAGTATCCTTGTGCCTCTTATATACACTGCCATGCACATAAACTTAATTTAATAATACAAATGCAGCCTCCGTAAACATCAGTGTGAGGATATTTTTGCCAATTTACAAGGAATATGCACATTTTTTTTAAAAAATTCTTCTCAAGGAACAGCTGTGCTTAATGAATTTGTGCAAAAAAATTGTCACGTTCTGTTCCGACACGATGGAATTTTCATTCATGGATAGTCAATACCATTTTCGAACACAGGGAGAATTTAATTAAAAGCATAGAGGTTATTCGGAAGAGAGCTCTGTTAAACAATACCACACTTGTTCAGGCTTCCGGGTTTATGGCCACTTTGAAAGATGATAATTTTGTATTCTGGCTTGTCTTTCTTCCACAAGATCATGCCCCATGTGGACATTTTGTACAATCAGCTGCAGAAACGAGACTCCTATGCAACATTTGCCCTCGCCCAGCTAAACGCATTTGAAAGGGAAGTGCAAAAGGTAAGAAATAGCGTGGATATTGAGGAACACGAAGAAACTGCAATTAAGAGAATAGAAGATCATGATATGAAAAGAAAAGAAGCTCTTGAAGTTTGTGACATTATTCTTAGAGAAGCAAAGGACAGATTTAGCTTCACGGGGCATCTGGCAGCCTCGACTTTGTTTCATCAAGAAAATTTCTCCGACTATGATAAGACATTTCCAGAGGATTCCCTTAGAGAAACAATAAGGTTCTATCCTTTTATCATTGGAACAAAAATTCGTAGAGAACTGACTGTAATTTACAGTCGAGAGGAATTTCGTTGAATGTCCGGCGCTTTGTGCTTGATGGACTTCATTAAGGAAAACAATTTATGTGCTACATTCAGCGAATATGTCAAACTTCTGCGAGTGCTGTTAACTATGCCAATGTCTACCGCTGAAGCAGAACGCTGTTTCTCAACTTTAAAAAGACTAGAAACTTTCCTTAAGAACACAATGTCACAGGACTGATTGACAGCACTTGCAATGCTTTCAATTGAGAGAGATTTTGTTATGAAGATCAGTGACTTCAGTGCAAAAGTTATCGATAGATTCTCCAGGTATAAGGAGAGTAGAGCAGAGTTTCTGTATAAATAGGCGAGTCACTACTACTCTGTACTTTATTTTTCATTTGTGCACCACCAATAATTTAATCCACCAGCCGCCACTGACTTATACCTTCATCATACAGGAAAGTAACAAAGTTGAGTTACTGCTGTTAAAAGGATTCAATTTCAAGGGCATTCACGTTATGAGATCTGATTTTTTCTCACTAATAATCGCACGAAAATTACTAAATTTGTATGACTTCTCAATTAAATCCTCCTGCAGCGAGACATATTTTCCGCAAAGTCGATACCATGATTCCATGGGCCTGCGAATGCTTCTTTAGGTGTTTGTTTTGACAACTGGAAAATTGTAGATACAATAGCGGCACGGCTGGTGAATGTGCAGCCACGGAGAGTGTCTTTCTCGATCGAAACAGTCAAAAGTTGCCAAGAGCCAGGTCAGGTTAGTAGCGAGCTTGAGGACTGACTTCAAAATTTTGAATAGATAGATTCAAGGTGAAAAGTTCAATGCCATGGCCGGGATATGAACTACAGATCTCCCGGTCTGGCTCCGGTCGTTCTTAACAATTGAGCTACCATGGCCAGCGTAGCGTCATGATCTATTCAAATCTTAGTCTACACACGGCTAGTGTGGAAAAACGATTAAATAGCAGACTTCAGAGTTGTTTGCACGAAGAAACTGCTGTGTTAGGTTGGCCAAATGCGCTGCTGCGATGTCTTTTTCTAGCACAAGTATTGCCTTTTCCAACCTTTTTTCGCACAAATTCAAGAGGGAGTTTCTTTTTTAAAAACGTCTTCCTAGGATGCATCTGTCATAGCGGTTCCTTTTGGAAGGCAATGTGTAAGGATTACACCATCGCTGTCCTAGAACATAGCCATCATTTTTCAGCATTGGCGGTTACCGGACATTTTTTGGTGACAATAAATCCTGCGTGCCTACACTGTGCAGAATGGCGCTACGTTTCTGGCTTGAAAAACGGCATCCATATCTCATCAATTGTTTCAATTGACGAGAAGAAGGTGTCATTCATTCCTTCACCTCGCGTCTACATGCCTTGCAATATGCCACGCATCCAGCATTTGTGACACCCACCTAGAGCACATATTTCGCATCTTCAGGCTGTCATGCAGGATTGTGTGCACAGATCACATGTAAATGCCAACTTTGGAGGCGATCTGTTCCACTGTCACAGCGATCCCCCGAAACACACTTCTCCACCCCCACTGAATCTGAAGGCCACGCCGTGGCTCAGTGGTTAGACCGCTTGGCTCTCACCAAGGCGGCCCGGGTTCGATCCCAGGCGACCGCAAAGTGAGATTGGTAGTGGACAACACGGCGTTGGGGCGGGTTTTCTCCGGGACCTCCGGTTTCCCCCGCCATCTCATTCCACCGGTGCTCCATCTTCATCTCATATATCATCAGTGTCACCGCCTGCGGTGCCGTATGTAGTAAAAGCGGGCGTTAAACACTACACATTTCCCACTGAATCTGAAGTAGATTCTCTTGGTTAGTTGTCAAACGACGTGGTTCTGTCTTCTTTGAACTGGCGATGAATTTCAATGGGGTCACACCAAGCAAATGGGGGAAAACGAATGATTACAGGTTACTCATGTAATGAAAACTCGCCATTTTAAGATACAAAACAATCCACACTCTGCCGTTGCCACGAGAGATCCTGTGTGCAAATTCTCTGTCACGCATTCACAAAGTATCCGTATGTGATGTCCGCTTACTTTAAAACAAGTTGCATGTTTCTCTTTCCATTTCGGAGAAAAAATGTGAGATTTAACTTGAACCTCGTTTAATGTACAGGAAGGTAACTGACGTATGAAGCTAAGTGGTTGTTATTAAGGAAGGTAAACTGACGTCACATATATGTTGGATTTGGCCATCAACATGATAATCCTTCAGATAGATTAGGAGCTTGCCAGTCTAATACCAGCTTACCATTAAGTCTAAAGAATTCATTTATTCGTGTTTCATTACTATAGACCAGGACGGGTAAACTGAGCACCCGAAATGCGAAATACTTTACCCTCACAGTCACCCCTACCTTCTTCCTTCTATCTGGCATGTAAACAGATGACGAGAGGCACAGTGGCGTCATTCGGGTTTTGGATGAAAGGTCTTATGGAGCATAATCAAATGCATACTTTTGAGCGCAAGGTTTGGCTAGGATAGCACAAACAGGGTTAATGATATTAGAGAACACGAGTGAAGGACTTAACTCACACTGGCACTGACTGAGAAACCGCCATCTTACCACTATACTGACTTAAGCAAAACTTTAAGCTGACGAAAACAGTTCTGTAGAATTAACATGTATATTACCCTTGTTATGTTTTGCTATCCAATAGTAGTATGCAGGTTATTTCTCTTGTGCTGCTTAAGACAGTTACGCCCGGTTGCATAAAAGATAACCTAAGTTCAAGCATATGAAAATGATCTTCAGTCAAGCTGAACTTAGAATTTTGGTTGTATAAACATTGATCTAAATTCATGGCCTCTTGATCTAAGATCAAATCTAACTGGTGAATTTTCTCCAGTTAACTTGAACTTAGATCAGCAGAACTGCAGAATTTACAAAATAGTTTCTGAGAAGAAATAAGTAGTGCAGCTTTAAATAAATAGTAAATAAAGCATTTTTTTGTGGTTACTTGTATAAATAATTAGCCTCTTTATTTCACAAATGTATGTTAAAGATGCATTGTTTGTGTTCATAACCTATACATTTTTATTATTTTCAGAATTCAGATTATTCTGATATCTTTTAAGATTAGAATTTTCAATTTGAAAGGTCTCCTCGTGTTTTCCAACATAGAGGAAATCCAATCTCAGAACTAAATGACAGAAAATTCAAAATGAGATTTCGATTATCAAAGCATGTAGTTGAAGAACTGGAGCATAGGCTACATGCACAATTAAGAACACAAACCTTGAGGAATTATGTACTCAATCCTGTTCACTTTACGGTTCTACGCAACTGAAAACTTCCAAATGGTGATAGGGAATATATTTAATATGAATAAGGGCACTACGTTGAGAACAATATAAAAAGTTACAAGGGAGATTGCAGCTTTAAGACCCCATTTCATCAGGATGCCTATGGAAAAGCGTGATTTAAGAAGTTATGCGAGATCCAAAATTAGCGGAACGCATCCTCTCTTTTGCTTGAACTTCATACAAATGTAATAACTTGTAACTTAAAACCACTTATATTCCATTTTTGTTTATATTTTCCAACTCACAGTATTGTAAACAGACGAAAATGAAAAAGATGTACATTGGGCATATAATGGAGATAAAGTAAGCGAAATGATTAACTTTTGATAAATACTGTTTCAATATGGAGTAAATTCTTATACAGTTTATTTAAAATAACATTATTTCTAGGACAAATAACCATAAAGCGTGGCCACGCCGTGGCTCAGTGGTTAGACCGCTTGGCTCTCACCAAGGCGGCCCGGGTTCGATCCCAGGCGACCGCAAAGTGAGATTTGTGATGGACAACACGGCGCTGGGGCGGGTTTTCTCCGGGATCTCCGGTTTTCCCTGCCATCTCATTCCACCGGTGCTCCATCTTCATCTCATGTATCATCAGTGTCATCGCGTGCGGTGCCGTATGTAGTAAAAGCGGGCGTTAAACACTACACATTCCATTCCATAAAGCGAAAGATTTATTTAGTTTTTGTTATGTCTAGATTGGCTACTCTGTGCACTTGAATTAAACAGTCGAATAGTTCCGATAATTCTCGAATCCTTTCGATACAACACGAAAGTTGCGACATGTTTGGCGAAGTTGCCACGTTTGTTTGTGATCTCGAATAAGTACTGAACGGCGTTCATCTGATCTAAGATCAGCATTTTACAACCCATGCGGTAGTTCAATTTTGATCTTCGATTATAAATAAATTGCAGTTAGCGACTTTTATGCAACCGGAGCTTAAATGGTTTCTATACTGCATTCTCAGAAATAAACAGCACAGTTTATCTGAAAAAAACAATTGAAATTGTTTACAATGTACACTGATAGTGGCATACTTATAATGATGCTGCCTTAATTTACACAATTACTAACCTTGCCGGTTTCTTTAAGAATATTAGTGTTTCAATGTCCGGCTGCAAACAGATAAACTTAAGCGTAGAACAGATTGTAGACTCAACGTCTAAAATTATGCTCACAACACTTCGAATGGCTCCTCTGATATAGTATGCGCGCGATAAGAAGAGCGATCGCGTTCCAAGTCCTCATTCGGCAAGTTCCGTTTAACTCCGTAAACATAGATGGCAACTTTGAAATTTGAAATGCGCTATACACTGACATCTAGTGGCTAATACGCTAAGCTTTATCATGTCCGTCATATTTCGTTCTGATCAATTTCGAGGTTAATTAGCTAACCAGTTTACAACAATCGTATGTTAGAATTAGAATTTTAGTTCGTCCTTGGCAACAATGAGACACGTCAAAATGTATAAATACAGTATATGCCTAAAGTCAAATCGATTACATACAATATACACAGTAAGCAGCTTATCTATGGTTTCATGTGGTATTTGCATAGATTAATTTACTACAAGAAATATCATAATATAAATATTACAGGTTTGTGAATGTACTATGCTCCCAGTGCTCATTTACATGGTTATAGTTCTAAAAATTCATTAACCGTATAAAAACAGTGTGCATGCAAAAATTTCTTAACTTTATTCTTAAAGTGTTTTAATGATGCAGCTTGTTTAAATGAATTTGGAAGTTTATTATATAACATTATCACTTTCTAGTTAAAGCTTCCTTCATAAATGCTCGTTTGGTGCGCTCGAATTGCCAGTTTATCCTTGTTACGAGTGTGGTACATCAGCATTTACTTGAAAATGATTTATATTTGTATGAACATTTGTGGATGTTATGGCTCTCGAAAGGGGACACTTTATTATTCGTCTACCTCCATATAACTGTCATCTGAATGCAATTGAGCTGGCGTGGGCAAAACTAAGGAATGTTTTCAGAGGATACAACGTTACTTGTGATATCTTCGCTTATTTTACACGCTATTTTGCTGAACTGTTTTCCAAGGTTGACCACACTGCAGAAACAAAAGAGCATTAGCTATTGCTTCTTATCCTCTGCCCGCACTACACCGTAAATCCAGCGCTCAAGAAAACATGCGCGTACTGTACAGTCATCTATTTTCTTTACATTATGCACGAAACCTTTCAAAATCGATCTTAAAGATATCAGAGTGGTAATGTGCAGGACTGCAGTTGGAAGAATTCATTTTAACATGCAAAATGTATAAAATCAACAACACATTTATATCACAAAGATAGCATGGCCTACCGTACAACCTTAGAGAAACATATATATGTATATATTACGCTTTTGTCAACCAGTGCTACCACAGTGAAAAATGGAGTAATTTGTTCTGCCACATTTTTAATTTCAAAGAGCCTGTTAGACATATAAATATATTGTGTTTACTAAGGTTAAGTTCATTGAGGTCAAAAGTCAAATCACTTAGAAAAGAAAAATCACAAATAAGAAATTTCATCTTTTCGTTCCGGAACCGGCATCCCTTTGTTGTTATAAAAATGTTAATTTCTTTCCGCAACTTCAGTATTCCAAGCCTCTGCTTAGCCATCTTACCTGACAGTAGTATGGCAAATCCAAATCTTTTGAGTCTCAGATTGTAAAAAAAGTTTTGTAACAGTGTATGAGTTGTAATGAGATTCACAGTTTTAACACACACAGACAATGTTATTCACAGCGGCTGATTTCGCACAGAAAGCTACTTGCTGAAAAACGCTCCGACAGTAATTTTGTCTTCGCTATAGGCATCAGCATGAGGTGCGCCGAATGGCTCCTGGTAATGTATGATAATGAAGAAACGAAAAAAATACTTGTTCTACCAGTACCGATCAAAAATTCGTTGCTTGCTCATGTTGCACAGAGAATCCATCAATGATACGATGGCATGCGACTATAATTGGTTTAGTTGAGCTGTGTCTAGAAAGTAATGGGGTCAAAAGGATAAATCCACACCAATAGTGTCTAACTTACCACCCCTGCTGATAGACTATAGGAACAGTAAAAAATGGGTTTTATAGGAGTAATCAACAACGAAAGACCAAACATAAAAACAAAACTTTATTACACAAATATAAATATTTGTACCAAAACACTTATCTTAACAAAATGGTGTTAATTCTTCTTTCTAATGGACATCTATTTCACAAACAAATCGCTTGCATCCTCAGTCCAACAATAAACTACGTCGTCAAGGATTCCGGTTACCATGTTATTATGTTTTTTCAGTATTACCAAAATCTGGAAACGAAACAAACCTAAAAAGAGAATCAACTGTTGATATTTCAAAATTAATTACGCGATGTTTACTTTTAAAATAAATGTGTTTTCCCAAACTATTAAATATATCGGACCGTTTAATTGTTTTAATAATTTAACTTCAGGATTTATTTCATGGTTAAATGACCAAAAATGATCTGCTACGGCCGATTGATCAGTTTGTTTATACTTAATATTACGAAAATGTTCTTTAGTTCTGGTTTGTAAATTGTGTTTTATCTTTCCAATATAAACTTCATCACAATCAAAACAATTAAATTGATAAATACCAGATTTTTTATTATTAGGAATTTTACCTTTTTTAGAGAAATGTAGTAAATTTGTAATACTCTATTTATTCTGAGGAACTAAAGTTATACCAACCTCTTTAATTTTTTTTTGAAAATGTTTATTAACCAAAGGATGGTAAGTAATTTTTTTAAAATTATAATCGTCTTTTATTTTTTAAGGGTAGAAATATTTCGACCCTTAACATAAAAAACAATTATATATAAATTTAAAAAAAAAAAAATTATAGCGTTTGGTATAACTTTAGTTCCTCAAAATATAGTATTAAAATTTATTGCATTTCTCTATAAAAGATAAAATTCCTAATAATAAAAAATCTGGCGTTTATCAATTTAATTGTTTCGATTGTGATAAAGTTTATATTGGAAAGACAAAATGTAATTTGGAAACCAGAACGAAAGAACATTTTTGTAACATTAAGTGTAAACAAACTGATAAATTGGCCGTAGCAGATCATTTTTGGTCATTTAACAATGAAATAAATCTAGAAGTTAAATTATTAAAACAATTATATCGTCCGATAGACTTAATGGTTTGGGGAAAATATATTTAATTTAAAAAATAAACATCGCGTAATGAATTTTGAAACACCAGCAGTTGATTCTGTTTTTAAACTTGTTTTATTTTCTGATTTTGGTAGTACTAACAAGAACATATCAACATCAAGTATTTAGTAACAATAGCGACAGCTGAAGAATTTACATGAAATCACGATCCTGGAGAATTTATAAGAATTATCATTTCCGATAAGATAAGCGAAGTTTTAAGTTACAAATTATTATATTTGTATATATGGAAGCTTGAAATCTAATAGCACAAGCACAAGCTGGTTTTAGAAAACCTAATCGATAAATCAACAAATAGTAAAATTAAGTCAACATAGTGAGGAAAGAATGGACAAAAAGAAAACAATAAGAGCCTTCATAGACTGAAAAAGCATGGATCCAATTCAAAATTAAATTATTGAAAAAATGCTAGAAACTGGAATAGATGGGTGTAACGGGATTATATTTTCGTTCATCTTCAACTAATAAGAAGCAAGCCAACTTTTTGTAAGATCCAAGTCGAGTTTTAATATACTGAGAGTCGTGAGATCTTTTCTCAGGTGTGGATACGGATTTTTGGTGAAAATAAAATTTAGATGAGTCCAATTTTGTAATATATTATTTAATTATATAGTACGAACTATGATTCACTCTTATCTATTATAAATATTGAATAACACTTTTTGAATCTTATTAATTTTCCTTTACAATTACAATCCTCGTAACATCTTTCCTCCTTCTCCCGCAAGACACAAGATTCTAACACTTTTCTAGATTATTGATTTTCTTGTCCCCATAGCAATTCCCACCTTATTTTGTGATTGGCCGATTCACTGACACGTCATCACACCACGTGATACCACGTCACACCACTACTTCGGCCAATCACACAACTACATACATTTTTATATATATTTACAATTCCCACGAACATAAAAATACTGTTACAAATGCCCCTCTTCGAAATATATGGAAAATAACCAAATAAAGGAATTAACAATCTGTTTCCATATATTTCGAAGAATGGCCCCAATTAACAATTTCGTTTACAACAATGAACTGTAACATAAATATAACATACATAAAATACAACAATAAATGAACATTAAATAAAATACAACAATATATTGACATTTAACAATAATATACATGTTTTATTATTTAACTATTTTAACAATAAGTACTCCGTTGATTACAAATCTCTTGTATCCACACTTGCTTCTAGAAATGCTTGTCTTATAGCTATGGGTAAAGGTCGGCTTTTATGTGTATAGGGAGCAGTATCATTCACTTTAAATGTGTGTGTGTATTTGTTACACAGTCCAGGTTTTGAACTAAAGGCTTTTCTATTCTTTAATATACACAATTTCAACTGTTCTTTTCTCGCTTGGTCTAAATTGTATGTGTTTTCTAACTTTACTTGTAATATTCTCTGGAATTCTATTTCTTCTTCCACTTGGCTTCCGCCGTTCTTATCTTGTATTGTATATAATTGGCAACAATGCTTTTCAAGGTCAGTTACATTATTTTGCAATCCATCAATAATTAAATTCTTCCCACAATTTTCATTTTCATCGTATTCAGTATTACCATTTTCTTGCAAAAGTATATCTTCCACAAAAAACCTTTCATTATTTATATTATCCCTGTTCTCTTCTTTTCTTCCATCTTCTTCCAATAATTTTATTACTAATAAATCATTTTCTGTCTTAACCTTCATTTCATGCATTTCGAAATTCAATACACTTTGCCATTCATATAATAAATCATTACCCACAATTACATCTCTTGCCAAATGTGGAATTACCAACGCAATGAAATTGAAATTCCATTCACCTATTCGCCCCTTAATTAATACTTGATATTTAATCCTATATTTTTTCTTCCCAATTGCAGTACTGCAGTAAACGTTACACACATTTAAATATTCCACTTTATAGTTAGCTAACAGATTTTTAAACAATTCCTCACTTATCACAGTAGAACTGGCTCCAGTATCAATCAAGGCTGTATATTCTTTATCCCATAGGTAAATAATTATCTGAGGTGGGTTAACTAATTCCTTATTTTTCTGCAAGAGAGTGAGCTTATTTCCGTTATCTTCAACTTTCAATTCGCCCTGTGTCATCCTCACCGAACCACTTTCCAGAGCACAAAATGATTTGGTTTTTAGTTTTCCATCTCCCTCTGATTATTACTTTCATTGTTGGTTAGGTTGGTGCTATCGTTTATACTCACATCATTCTCTGTGCTTTGTGTATTTTCGACTCTTTCATTTTGATTACTTCTTTCAAATCTCACACCCCTAAAATCTCTTTGATTTGCACTAAATAAACTAGTACCTCTACCCCTATTAAAATTACTTATTCGCTGATTATTTCCTCGATAAAATCTTACATGGTTTATTTGATCATTTCTTCCAATTCTCGTCGACTGATTGTTATGATAATTCCTTTGCACATTATTTTGAACTCCACTTCCTGTTCCGGGAATTACAGATTCATAAGTTCGTCTAGGATCATAACCTCTTCCTTCAAATCTTTGATTTCTCACGGGTGCCCCGCCCCAATTTAAACTCGTCCTATTATTCCTATTATCTGTAGGTTGTGATTCCTGTCGATTTCTTCCTCGCTCAATATGGACGTTATTATAGTTACCATCACAGGATGTAGTATCATTAATGAGGTTATGTGCTTCAAATTCGGATAATAATTCAATCATATCAGAGAAATCGATAGGCTTAGCCACAATTAAATGATTTCTGATATGTGGTGGATAATGACGTATTAGCATGTTGACAATTTCTGTCTCAGAAATTTCGGGATTGATCAACTTACTTTTGTTTGCTAATTTTAAGAAATATTCAGTCATAGAAATCCCTTTTTTAAACTCAAACCTACCCGTTGCTAACTCAACTTTTATTCTTCTTTGTCTCTCAGGTCCCCAAAATCTATTTATAAACAGATTTCTGAAAGTACTGTATGTTTCATGTGAAGCCAAAGTTAACCTTAACCACTCCAGAGCATTTTTCTTCAAACAGCGTTTTACTATTACCATCCGAAATTCATTGGGAATTCTCTTAATACGGAAATATTCTTCCAATTCCCTAAGAAATACTTTTGGATTATCACCTGATTCCTCATCAAAACTTGGTGGACTAATATCATTTAGTGAATAATGTACACATTCATTTTGACCTAGATTGTGGAGTTGTGTGTGTGAGGACATGTTCTGTGTGTTTCTGTGATAATTAATATCATTATCTGGACTCACAAAATCACTACATTCACTTACTACATCACCAGACTTCTGATGATTGCTTAATTCACCTGGTAAGTCACAATCGTTTATATTTGTAATTCTAGACATTTCTTTCCCGTTATTTACTTTTCTAGCCTGTAATGCAATTACAACTTGTGTCAATTTTCCTAAGTTATCCTTTTCTTTTTCAAAATGTTCTTTTACCTCTTTAATTTGCAAAATTACTTCTTCTTTTACTTTACTTATCTCATCAATTTGTAACTTTATTTCCTCTTGGTGTATCTTACTTTCATCATGTTGTAATTGCATTTCAGAACAAATTACATTGATTCTTTGTTCTACTTTATCTCCTAATTCTTCTCTTTGTTTTTGTGTTATTTCTGCCTGTTGTATCCTAAATGTTTCTAACTCTTTGTTTAATTCCATTCTTATTTCTTGTTTCACAATGTCCTGACCTAACCTAGTTTCCTGAATTATCTCTCTCAACTCATTGACTTCCTTTCTATTCTCATCCTTATTAATCTCTATAATCTGCATGAGCCTTTCCATATTATCCCTACACTCTTTTCTCCCTTCTCTAATCTCCTGTGAAATTTCAGATTTTAATTCCTGTTTTAGCTTCTGTAATAAATTAATTTCTAAGTTACTCACATTTTGTGCTAGTTCCTGTCTTACTCCTACATCTAAATCATTCATTTTCTTAGTTAAATCATTTGCATTTTGTTCTATTTTAGAATCTAAATTACTCATTTCTGATTTTACATCTTTCATTCTAGAATCTAAATTACTCATTTCTGATTTTAAATCATTTGCATTTTGTTCTATTTTAGAATCTAAATTACTCATTTCTGATTTTACATCTTTCATTCTAGAATCTAAATTACTCATTTCTGATTTTAAATCATTTGCATTTTGTTCTATTTTAGAATCTAAATTACTTAACATTCTCGTTATTCTTTCCAACATTGACTCATTATCTATGCTTAATCCTGCATTCTCCCTATTCATTCCTACACTATCAGTAACTTCTCCTTCCACTGTTATTTCTTTTCTACTCGCCATCTTTTTAACTATTTTCTGATTTCTTAACAACATAAATCTACTACTACTACTACTATTTTTTTTTTCACTCACTTAAACCAGTTCTCGTTTTCTTCTTTCTTCTCTCTTCTTTCTTCTTTCCTTTTAAATTCCCACGGAGCTGCACGATGCTTTAATCTCCTCTTCTTTATCCTATTCGAGCCCCACACGTTGCTGCGCCATTTGTAACGGGATTATCTTTTCGTTCTCCATTATGGCGGTCGGTATAATACTTTCTTTCACTCCAGAATCACGATTTTCCATCGCTCTTTCTATGCTAGTCGCCATGTTTCTCCCATAAGACAGCACTAACGGCGCAGTTACTCGAATATAGTTAATTTAATCAATTTTTTTTTCTTCTATCAAAAGTAATACTGGCTAGCGCCAAATGATAGATTCACAGATTAAGACAAAATGATATATAATTTTCTTGGAGATTTTATAATCATCGTAACATCTTAAGTCAACTTCCTCGTTCTCCAGCAAGACACAAGATTCTAACACTTTTCTAGATTATTGATTTTCTTGTCCCCATAGCAATTCCCACCTTATTTTGTGATTGGCCGATTCACTGACACGTCATCACACCACGTGATACCACGTCACACCACTACTTCGGCCAATCACACAACTACATACATTTTTATATATATTTACAATTCCCACGAACATAAAAATACTGTTACATGGGTAAATGTTAAAATGGTATTATAAGGCAAGATTTTGTACAACTTATAACAATCAAACCTTTTCAAAATTTAAACAGCTACACAAAGTGCTTTTCGAAGAATCAGTCTGAGGTACAAATTTCAATATAATTAAAAATGATGTCTTTCAAATTAAATGAATAACAAAACATCTAATGTGCACCATGTGCTGAGGATCTCATAATCTGGACATACCACATAAGAAACATCAGTACTGAAACATTAAAAAAATACATTAAGCTGTCAAAACAATGAAATGAAGGTAAATTAAACAAAAACTAAATCAGTAATGTTTTCATTAAGCTACCCTCTAAAAACCACTTTCTATAGTTCTTAATGAAGTAAATATTGTCACAGTTCGCACTGTTCTGAGGAGGCACGGCCGACGAATGTGTTGGAATTGATGATGAATGTATTGGATTAGAATGTCCTTAGAACTGCTTCCCGAGTATAGAAATACCGATTCTTAGTAGCTCGTTATCGACATTATCAATATTTAATGCCTCAAAGATCTCTCAAATCTCGAACTAATCACCTGCCAGTGCGATACTGAACAGCGATTAATGCCTTCTCACATCATGTGGCCTACTTTAGTGGGGTTTCTGCATGTACCCAGGTGACACAATCCGTAACATTGAAAACGTGTTCTAAAGATCATTCATTCGGTTCATCTGGCGTAGTTATTTTTTTCCCTTCATGTTTATACTACGTAAATCCTAATTGTAATAAATAGCGTGCTTCTAACTAAGAACATGAAGTTGATTGACCAGTGCAATAACATTACTGTACTGTCCGATAGAAGGAGGAGTCCAACAGTAGCTTGGTCAGCACGCTCTCCCGACCTCAAACCAATTGATTTCTTTTTCTGGGGTCACTTCAAGTCTCTGGTGTATGAAACACCTATTACCTCAGAAGACACCTAACTATCCGAATAACATCATGTGAATTCAACACACACACAAGAAATTTTGGACAGAGTACGAGTCTTTCCTTCGCCACTTTGAAAACGCCATTTTGAGCAGTTCCTATAAACCTGACGTTAAGAGTTGCATTTACTTTTTATTTTATGTAAATTAGTTCATCCTTTAAATCATCTCCCATTTAGACGTACATCATGGCAATGTATTAAGTAGGATTTAACTGTATTTCACTGCACTGACAATGTGCAATTACTCTGTAAAATGCATACGTTTATACAAATTTTTTAATTAAAAACAAAAATAATTTAAACAGATAAAAAAGGAAAGTGACTCATATTCGTTTAACTTTCAATTAAAAGCTAACGTTGTAACCATTGCGCCACAGAGAGAGAGAGAGCTCCAACACGTCTCTTCATTTTCGTGTGTTGTGCATTCAAATGGTATCATCATTAGCAGTGGCGTACTGGCACTTCCATAACTTACAGCCGTAACTTCCACATCTGAATCAACAGGCCATAAGTTTTCTATCTAAAATTACTTGTTTTAGATATCTGTAGTTTATTAACAACCTGTATGTACGTATATAACTTCTGGGCAGATACTATGATGATATTTTTGCTATGGTCCCTTAAAAAGTTTTTAACTGATTATTTAAAACTGCTGAATACACAATATCATTACATATAGTTTCCAAAGGAAGACAATCAATGTACCTCTCTTAGATTTAAGATTGGCTGACAAAACAATAATTTAAAATTTGGTATCTACATAAATCTACTCACACAGATATGAAGGCTGTCCTCGTAAATAAGAACTTACGCTAGCGGCTGTTGAACATGAAAACGGTAGCCAAAGTAAAAAATGCTAAATAATGGGACCCGTAAAAAAAAAAAAAAAAAAAAAAAAAAAAAAAAAAGTACAAATACAATCATCCTGGCCTATACTGACCCATAACATATGTTAGGTCCAATCATATTCAACCACTACGGGAAAAATGAGTTTTCCTCAACTTCCTAGCCCTATTACCTACTCATGTTTATTTCAGACTGGTATATTATTTTTATGGAATTCTGTGTATGGTATCCATATAGAGAAGTATAACAGTGGCCAGTTATTTTGTATGCCCGCCTCGGTAGCATAGATGGTAGCATATCTGCCTCACGTTCCAGAGAGTCCGAATTCGAATCTCGGTTACGGTGAGTTACCTGGATAAGGTTCTTTCCGGGGGTTTCCCTTATCCTGATACACGAATGTCAGGTAACTCTAAGCTCCACGGACCACGGGATCATTTGAGCATCATTTCACCAATTTAACCATCGTCCGATATGACTTAATACTGGAGGACGTAAATTATATTAAAAAAAAATACAGTATTGGATTTCAATACTGTACACGCTTATAAAATATCTTATTCCTCTTCTACCAGGCGAAACTATATAATGTTAATAATAGTTTAGAATAAAGATATTACAGTCGTATGAAATATGTAATTTATTACGTTTGGCCAATGTTTTTGAAAAGTGTATTAAATGTGTTATCTGAAGCGTTTCTTAATCTATTCTACAATTAAAAATGTGATACACACTAAAATGTAACTTACGTCCTCCAACGTTAAGTTATATCGGACGGTGAATGAAATGGGTGAAATGATGCTCAAATGTGTCCAGGGTCCATGGAGCTTAGAGCTACCCGACATTCGTCTTTCAGGATAAGGCAAAACCTTATGCAGGTAACTCACCCTGACCGAGATTCCAAATCGGGACCTCTTGAACGTGAGGCAGATATGCTACCACCGCGCTACCGAGGCGGGCACACACTAAAATGAAGACTGCTTCTAAACACTAGTGTAGAATAGAACTGGGAGCAGGAATTATCGCCAACATTTAAAATATCACTTTTCATGTATTGATTACACAATCTGTACTGTAATTATTCTACTGTCCCTCATATTGGAGGACCTAAGTATTCGAACGTACCCAACCAGAGAGAAAGGTGGTTGGACGTAACCTACACGCTCCTACCACATAGCAGTTGTGTTTTTGCTATGCCTCGAGACAGTGTGCTCAGGTTATTCAGCCGATTATGAACTCAAAAGTAATATGGGACGTAAAGATAAGGAGACAGCGGTGGCAGAGAGGAATATCGTGATAAATGTGTACAAACAAAACAAATCTCTCCGAAATTGCCAAAACCATTAACAGAAGCAAAACTACAGCGTTCTGCATAATTCAACGCTTCAAACAAACAAGTACTGTTGTAAATAAACTTAGAAATGGCGCTCCTTCTAAACTCACAACCAGAGACAGGAGGCAAATAATAAAAATGGTGAAACAGAATCCGAGTCACTGCATCTCTGAGATTAGAGAATGCCTTGAGCAATATTCTGGCATTATGGTTCACACCAGAACAGTTGAACGAGTTTTAAATAGTACTGTGTACAATGTCCGCGTTCCCAGGAAGAAACCACATGTTAATAAGGGAGTAAGAAAAAGAGTGTAGAATTCGCTAAAGTGTATGAGGTGAAACCAACAGAATTCTGGGATAAGTTTCTATGGTCGGACGAGAGCAAATTCTGCTTATACAACAGTGATGGACGTCTTAGAGAGTGGAGACTGCCAAATACAGAATGGGAACCTAAGAACATGGTAGCTACAGTGACACATGGTGGCAGTAGTGTGATGGTATGGGGCTGTGTAGCTTCATCTGGCTTTGGGGAACTGGTGTTCATAGATTGAATCATGGACAAATTTGAACACCAGAGGATTCTTGAAAACAATCTGCAGAGAAGCTGGGATTAGGGCATGATTATTACCTCCAGCAGGACAATGATCCGAAGTATACTGCTGAAATTGTAAGGCTTTGGACCGTGTACAACACTCCTCACACTTTGATGATGATGATGATGATGATGATGATTGTGTTTTAGGGCGCTCAACATCTGGGTCATCAGCGCCCTTAAAAACAAGTGGGCTAAAAGCTAAATCAAAGTCTAAAACACTATAAATCTACACAATCAAATAAAACCAATGTAAAAACACCGCCATAACGAAGACGCCTTGTTTAAAATAGAAGTTAAAAACGTAAAATCAGGATAGGAATAAAATGGCAAAAAAAAAAAAAAAAAAAAACCAAGATACCTGAGGTTAAATTCTAAATTCCACAGCTGAAACAAACGTTAAAACTTTGCCCACCGCCGTTTCGTCATCCGCGAGGATCTCCGCCAAGCTGGCTGGCAGATGGAGAGACCTGCGGAGACGTGACAAGCTAAAACAATCTAAAAGCAAGTGACGGAGTCAGGTCAGCACTGCACAGTGGGCAAAGGCGGCCCGGGTTCGATCCCAGGCAACCGCAAAATGAGATTTGTGTTCGACAACACGGCACTGGGGCGGGTTTTCTCCGGGACCTCCGGTTTCCCCCGCCATCTCATTCCACCGGTGCTCCACCTTCATGTCATATATCAGTGTCACCGCCTGCGGTGCCGTATGTAGTAAAAGCGGGCGTTAAACACTACACATTTCATTTACTGCACAGCGGGCAAACGGAAAAGGGGTCCTATTCAATAAAAAGCTGTGGCTAAAATAACAATGCCCAACGCGCAACCGAGCCAAAATCACCTCCTCGCGACGAGATAACCGACAGGAGGTAACCCAGGGAATCGGAAGTTCCTTGACTGATCTAAGTTTATTATTGCGGAGAGCGGACCACTCTTCCTGCCAGCAGGTTTGCACAGCTCTCCACAATACGGCCCTAAAATCTTCCGATGTCACACATGGTACTCGAACCCTGGGCTTCATGGTAGCCGTCTTGGCTGCCGAATCCGCCATTTCATTCCCCCGCAAGCCTACGTGACCAGGGATCCATGCACACACCACGCTCACGCCAGAAGTGTGTAAAACGTGGAGGGCATCCTGTATCCGCTGCACAATAGGGCGGTAGTTGTACAGCTGCCGTAGGCTTTGAAATGCACTGAGGGAATCACTCAGGATTAAGTAGTCCCCCAACTTTCGTCGACGTACGTGTAAAATGACCCGGTATATCGCATAGAGCTCTGCGGTAAAAATGGAAATGCTAGTGTGGAATCCGAATGTATAGGGTTCGGTTCCACACACGTAAGCACAACCAACACCATCTGAATTCTTGGACCCATCGGTGTAAATTTTAAATGGTCCTGATATCGCGATAAAAATTCTAAAAAAAACATGTGCGGATACTAGACATAACATGGTAGATTTATCATGTGTGGTCATGCCCAGATCAACGTGGGACGCTCTGCACCCTCTCCCCCCTAGGATACATCTTGGGCATTTCAGTATCAAGATGTCTAAGGAGCTCCCGGAAACGAAAACCAGGTGGCTTTGGTTTAATAGAAGTGTTCCTATAACGCACGTCCATGAAGGTGTTAAAGAACGGCGTAAACTTTGGATGTGTGGGCATGCAATTACGTCCACAGCCATAATTTGCTAATAGCATGTTGCGCCTGTACTGCAGAGGAGGTTATGCAGACTCAGCATACAGGCTTATAACTCGGCTCGTTGGAAATGCCCCAACTGCTATACGTATACCACAATTATGGACTGTGTCTAATCTCTTCAGCACATATGGTCGTGCTGAGCCATAAACGATACTACCATAATCTAATTTGGAACGGATGAGTGTGCAATACAGTCGCAATAACACTGTACGATCCGCTCCCCACGATTTTCCACTTAGTACCCGCAAGATATTTAAAGATCGGTCACATCGTGCTTTCAGTTGTGCTATATGCGACGACCAACAAGTTTTCTATCAAATGTCAATCCAAGGAACCTCGTCTCATCTGCAAAAGGTAATAGATCAGCGCCTAGCCGGAGCCTTGGAGGTAGTGGACTCTCCTGACGCCAGAAGTTAACACAGATGGTTTTCTCAGCAGAGAATCGGAAGCCGTTCTTTACACTCCAAAACTTAAGGTTGTCCAAGGTGATCTGAAGACGGCGCTCTATAAACGAAGTGCGCTGAGATGTACAGTAGACGGCAAAGTCGTTTACAAATAGGCATGACGAGACCCCCGGAGGTACACATTTCGAGATAGAATTAATCGCAATAGCAAACAACGTAACACTTAGTACCGATCCCTGTGGTACACCGTTCTCTTGAACGAAAAGGTTCGAAAACACCGAGCCAACCCTTACTCGGAATACGCGGTCCTTCAAGAATTTCTGAAGGAAGAGTGGTAGGCGCCCACGTATATTCCAGGTGTGCAGAGTGCGTAGCAACCCTGCCCGCCAACACGTATCATAAGGCTTTTCGAGGTCAAAAAATATTCCGACTGTTTGACTGTTTTTAAGAAAGCCGTTCATAATCTGTGTCGACATGAACACAAGATGATACACTGTTGAACGCCGTCGTCGAAAACCGCACTGGATGTTATTCAGTAGGTTGTGCCACCATACCAACCGCCCATTTATCATGCGTTCCATCACCTTGCAGACGCATCTGGTGAGTGAAATAGGACGGTAGCTAGAAGGGAGGTGACGGTCCTTGCCAGCTTTCAAGATAGGTATAATGGTGGCTTCTCGCCACTTGTCCGGAAACGCGGCATCAACCCAAACACGGTTATAGACCTCGAGCAGGAATGCCTTACCTTCAGGTGAGAGATGTAACATTTGAGCATGGATTCCGTCCGGTCCTGGTGCTGTCAGTCGCGATGAAGAAAGAGCCTGTTCTAACTCCGCCAAGGTGAAGAGGCGGTCATAATCTTCAAGGTTTCTGGAACTAAACACGAAACCATGAGATTCTACCTGAGTCTTAATTGAGAAAAACTCAGGAGCATAATGACTTGAGCTAGACACCTGAGCGAAAGCACAGCCGAAGGTGTTAGCCACGATAAACGGATCAACAACTCCTGCAGGTGTTTGCAGACCAGTGATTGCCAAGTGGGTTGATTTTCCAGCCACGCGCCTTAACCTATCCCATACAACAGATGAAGGTGTCCATCTGTTAAAAGATGCGACAAAGTTGTTCCCTGAGATCTTTTAGCTATCCTTAATTATTTGCCTAGACTGTGCACGCGCTTTCTTGTACTCAATTAGATTACTTTGGGTAGGGTGTCGTTGAAATGCCCGTAGCACGAATAGCATTCCGGCAGTCGTTGTTCCACCATGGGACAGAAAATCGACGGGGTTGGGTAGCCGAACGTGGAATAGACTGTTCTGCAGCGGAAAGAATTTTCTCTGTGAGATGATCGACTAGATCATTCACAGAATCGTGCTCGTTGTAATCAAAGACAGCCAACTGGGTGTAAAGGTTCCAGTTGGCACGATCAAAGCGCCATCTAGGGATACGTGAGGGAGACACATCGGGTGCTAAGAGACTAAGAAGACATGGGAAGTGGTCGCTGGAGTGTAAATCAGAGGTGATATTCCACTGTAATGAAACTGCTAACTGGGATGAACGTACTGCCAAATCGATGTGCGAATAGGTGTTATAGGCGTCTGAAAGGAACCAAGTTATTGCTCTCCAAGAATTTTGCAATGAGGTGGCCTCTCGAACATGCCCGAGTTGAACCCCATAGTGGGTGATGGGCATTAAAGTCTCCAACTATTAGAAATGGTGTTGAAAGTTGGGAAACCAGATCTTCAAGGTCAGTTAACGAGAGGTCATCTGATGGCGGGAGATATACATTGCAAATGCAAAATTCGATTGATGGCAGCTTAATCCTTACAGCTAGATTGTATATCAGATTGCAGCTGTACCGGGTCTACAAATATATCATCCCTGAGGAGCATCATAGTACCCCGTGAGCAGGAATGCCCTCTTCTGTGTCAATATCACACCGCAGTGGTGTGTAGCGTCGGATTTTAAACTTGTCTTGCGGTCGTAGCTTAGTCTCTTGTAAGCATACCACCAAGGGGTTATGCTTACTGAGCAAAAGTTCCAGTTCTGATCGATGTGTTCTTAAACCCCGCATGTTCCATTGGAGGATAGCCATTGGAACTATGGGGATAGGTTGTAAAAATGGGTCTACATTAAGACGACTTTAACGGTGGCCGAATCAGCTTACCCTTTTTCTTCGGTGTAGGGCTAACACCTTTTTCTGCCGGTTTATCCTGGCGCTTTTTTGTTGCCGTTCTGCGGTCGGTATCCTCTAGGTCCATCTCTTCGGCGGAGGAAGCCCCTTTCCCTAAAGAGAACTTAGGTTCGAGGGCTTC
This sequence comes from Mantis religiosa, assembly GCA_030765055.1. Classification (NCBI taxonomy): domain Eukaryota; kingdom Metazoa; phylum Arthropoda; class Insecta; order Mantodea; family Mantidae; genus Mantis; species Mantis religiosa. Next base: position 15,623,855 of record CM060958.1, read on the forward strand.
AAACTTATTGGACACAGTGATCGACAGTCATCGATCCGATTCATCACCAGAAAGCTCTTCTTCTAATACTTTAGGCGGTGGATCGTATATTACAGGCTTGTCATATTTAGATGTGGAAGTCGACGGTTTGGCTTGGAGCGGGGCTGAGGTCTTAGTTTCCTTCGTCCGTTTAGGCGATATATTTGCCGACGCTGGTGATGGAGTTGTGGACTTCCGTACTTGTGTCGAGACAAGAACTCTGAGATGCTAGGTTCCCCTGCACCGCAGGTTTGCGTTGCAATTTCTTTTCTAGGAACGGGTTTAGCCAAGACAGAGCTATAGGTACCGGACCAAGGGACGGAGGGCAGGCGAGTACGCAGGAGCTTCCAGGCGTCCGAGAAGGAAACCTTCTCCTTAACCCGGATCTCCTGTATTGACTTTTCTTCCACAAAACGTTGGCAGTCTTTGGAGTTGATGGACGCTCCCCGGCACAGTTTATACATTTAATGGGCGAGGAGCACTCACCCTCGTGTAAAGCCAAACCACAGTTGACGCATGCTGGAGATCCGTTACACAGTTGACAAGTGTGACCATAACGCTGACACTTGTAGCACCGCAGGGGGTTCGGTATATAGGGCCTAACCTCAATACTCTCGTATCCTGCCTTAATCTTTTGAGGAAGATCTACCCTATCAAAAGTAAGGAACAGGGTACGAGTAGGCAACAATTCCCCACGTTCTCTGCGCTGCACTCGGTACACAAAAATAACTCCCTGGTCACACCTTGAAGACACCACCCCAATCTCCAGATTTAAATCCTATAGGGAATATCTGGAGCGTGTGAGGAAGCATCACATCAGAAGCAAGGACATTCTGAAAAAACTTCTTCAAACAGAGTGGAGAAATATGGACTCTGCAGTCACTAAGCAACACATACAGACAATGCACAAACGATTATCAGCAGTAATTCAAAGAAAGGGGATGATAACTAAATACTAGCTGTTCTCTGTTCGAATACTTATGTACAGATGTACTTCTTGTAGTGCAAATCAGTTTCAGTTGCTATTTATGAGTTTATATGTTTAATGGAAGACTCAAAGTTTATTTTGTATAAGTTGTATTTACGCATGCTTACTCTACGTAGCTTTAAAATAATATAAGTAATAAATGTGTTTACGTTCGAATACTTATGTCGGCCTCTGTACATGACTTTTATCAATAGATTATAATACACCAATGTTGTAAAATATTTTATTACAGACAAATAATATCCGGATTTCAGCCCCTTAAAGCAGTGAATTAGTGTACCTTTTTAAAGGCAAACAATAAATAACTATTCATCACTGTAGGTATTAAAAAACTAAACATAAAAACAGCTGCACTAAGCTTATGATTTTCACAGTATAACCTATCTTCTGATTTACTAGGTGTTCATGTCAGGTTGCAGTTGTTCCTGAAGTGGGTATTATTTAATATCATAATATAAAGGTATCAGTAGGAACTCTTACATTTACAGAATTTGTTCCTCAATGCAAAAAGTCAGCTTTATTTTAACATGTTGCTCATATTTGTCCACTACTGCATATGAACTTTGTGGGTTCGTAGAATTAAAAGTCCAAAATGCAGAAATTCAAAATGCTCTTTATTTCCGTAGAAACACACTTTGGTCAATCCTTACATTAGCAGAATTACGTAACATACAAAATACAATCTTCCAAGTTCGCTATCCACAAACAAAAGAGTTCACTTTCAAAACACAGCTGTATGCATATGCAGTTCCGATTACGACTCTACAAACAACTAACCTCGGCTTCCTTTTTGTACCTCTACTCATATTTCTAGAACGAACAAGACGGCACTAGAACATTCCAGTTATCTATCTTTATCTGTTTCGGCAAGCTCTTTAGCTCCACGCTGTACTATCTGTCTCTTCGTGCGCGTCGGCCTCACCTCCTCGCAACACTATTTAAACCAAAGTGCGAAAGTGATTGGATCATTCGCTCTCTGTCTGTACTTCTATCTTTTCACAAAAATATTGCTTTGTGTGTTTTTTGCCTTCATGTATCCGTTTATGCCTTTTCATATTTGAAAGGCAGTTAAACCTCTTGTTACAAATGTCACATTTGTATGGTTTTTTGCCTTCATGTATCAAGGTATGCTTTCTTAAGCTGTCAAGAACAATAAAGCTCTTTCCACAAGTATCACATTTGTATGGTCTTACACCTTCATGTATCAATTTATGACTCTTCAAATTTCCCAAGAGACTAAAACTTTTTTCACATATATCACATTTATGTGGCTTTTCACCACTATGAACCAACATATGTTTACTCAAGTTTCCCAGCATACTAAAGCTCTTCTGACATGTGTCACATTTAAACGGCCGTTTACCCTTATGAAGCTCTCTATGCACATTCAGATACGAAGACGTAGTAAAACATTTCCCACAGATTTCACACTTATATGGTTTTAACCCCTTATGAGTTAAATAATGCTTTTTTAGATTATCTGGCAGAATAAAACCCTTTTGGCAAATATCACATTTGTAAAGTTTTTTGCCCTCATGAATTAAAATATGTCTTTTTAAATTTGGTAAAGTATGAAAGCGCTTTTGGCAAATGTAACACTCATATGTCTTTTCTGGCTCATGATACTTCCTATGTTCGTTTAAACGTCCTTTAGAAATAAAGGTTTTTTCACATGTATCGCACTTGTGTGGCCGAATTCCCTCATGACATAACTTATGCCTTTTCAAGTAAGTTATACATGTATATCTCTTTTGACAAATGTTACACTCATGTGGTTTCTTGTCTTCATGAATCAAATTATGTCTTTTCATATTGTGTTCATAAGTAAAGCTCTTTCCACAAGTTGGACATTTGTATGGTTTCCCCCCCTCATGAATTAAATTATGCCTTTTCAAATTCGATAACACATAGAAACTCTTTTGACAAATATCACATTTGTATGACCTCTCTTTGTGAACTCTTTTATGATCTCTCAGTTGTTCTTGAAGAACAAAACTCTTGTCACAAAGGTCACACTTATGTGGTTTTTCGCCCACATGAAATAATTTGTGTTTTTTCAACTGTGACATTAAGGTGAAGCTCTTGTTGCAAGCATCACATTTGTGAGGTTTAGTGCCATCATGAACTAATTTGTGGGTTTTTAATGCTGTCATTTTATCATAAACATCATATTTATGTGGTTTCTTATATTCCTGTGTCCATAGATATTTGATGCCTTTCTTCCTGCCAACAGACTTTGTTGGTCGTTCATAATCATCATTTTCCTTCTCTTCCTTTGGGAATGATGCTGAACTCCCAGTCTCCCCAATCTCTTCGCAATTATAAAATGCGTAATCATTTCTTTCTCTGTCAGATGGTTTTGAAGTACTATTCCCATGAGAGGCAAACATACTTAATTGTGCATGTCTGAAAAATTAAGGGAAACATCATTAGTCAAGTGTAAATGAGGGCAGAGGTAATAAAAATGAAAACTATCTTGTAATAGGTTCACCTGAATTCAACGAATGACTTTCACACAAATAGTGGTCACTTCTCTCATCTACACTGCCTACTCTCATATTTTATACTTCATTAACGTTTCGGGATATGAATATTTTTCTCATAGCGTAATTCCTATTCACATTTTTATATCTTTTAAAAAGTACACTCCTAGTACAATATATTACGGTTTGCAAATATGTTTACTGTAAGTTAATTAATGGAAATTAATCATTTCTCCATACTAGCCGTGTATAGGGAAAGGTTTTAAATAGATTGAGTCAACTTGAAAAATTGAAAGTCATGACCAGGGAACTTCCGATCTCCCGGATTGAATTTTTCAGGTTGACTATCTATTCAAAATCTTAGGACAAGGATGTTGTCACATAGCCCACCTATACATAATATCTATCACTACAACAAACATTAGACTTGGCTACATGGGTGACTCATATGCACTCTCATACACTCATTTCCTTGTGAACAGATCCGCTACTGGAGCAGATCAAGTGTTCAAGCTCCTCTCTTCATACCCCTCTAGCCTTCTTGTCGTGGGCATACAGTATTCTAATTAGATTTCTGAATACTTTGAGATTCTGTAAATGCCATTACAAATTGGATAAATACAATGTTGGTATTCAAGGCATGTTTGATTGTAGGAATTTAGTAAGAGTGGCGTCAAAATTAATTTAACACACTATTTGTAGTCAGTTTTGGCACTTCGTCACTTACATTTTATATTACTAAGGGATTAGTTTTGGAACCAGTTGTGAAGATTTTCAACCTTGGTCCAACTACGTCTGTTATCATCTGCTTTTCTCTCTGGTGATGCAGCTATGAACATCTTTGTCAAATTATCTACTGGTGGAATGTCAACGTTTATTACTTGGTCCTTATTTTTCCATATAAATGTCCTCCCACGCTATCAGTTTGTTCTGGTTTATCACCCTCTTTAGTAATTTTGGATTTTGGACAATGTCATGGTTTGTCCCAAAAATGAAATGCTACTGCTGATATATCTTCTTGTTACTAAAGTGCTCTTTGCCTCTTTTTTGTTTCTTTTAGTTTGACCTATGTAGCACTTTTCACAATCCTTACAACTTATTTGGTATATTCGAAATCTATTAATTGATGGGATTTCGTCTTTCCTTTTTGAATTTAATAATTTTAATGAGTATCTATTTCTAGGTGCCAAGAAGATATTTCGTCCCTTAATGATATTTTTGTATATATTAAATGTTTCTTGTGATATGTGAATCCAATGAATATGATGTTGCTTACTCTCTTTGGTGAATGTGGTTACTTCCGTAATGGTTTTCTTTCGTTTAGCCTTTTTAACTTTCTTAAACTCCACACTTTTGCGTTTTAACTAGTCCCACAATAATATAAAAATGTAAGTGAGGAAGTGTTAAAAACCAAATACAACTATTTTTTCTCAATTCATGTTTGAGAGGTTTGTAGAGAGATAATCTACAACTCAAATTTCATATGAATAGCTTTGGAAAACCTCTTCATGATTATTTTGTATAGCTGATAAACAAAAAGAGATAGACATACACTTGTGATACAAATGTGTATAAAGGATAGTTAAGTAAGTGGTGAAGTGACTATCAATATCTAGTAAAGCATCTTACACATTTTCTCTTTTTCTCATACATACCAGGCCTGTTCAATAAAGAATGATCACAACTTTGACAACGTCCCTTTACTCATCCTCATAATTTTGATGGTCCTTCTCAAAATAGTCTCCCCTGAATGCGATGCACTTGTTCCTGCGTTTCCGCCAGTTTTCAAAGACATGCTAGAAAGCAATTTTTGAGAGGTGCTTCAAAATTGCCTCTGCAGCCTTCACCACTGCCTCTTATGATGGATAATGTCTCCAACGAAGGCGTTTCTTCTAGTTACGGAATAGAAAAGTCACATGGGGGTACATCCGGACTATAGGGAAGTAATGTCTCCAACGAAGGCGTTTCTTCTAGTTACGGAATAGAAAAGTCACATGGGGGTACATCCGGACTATAGGGAAGGTGACGGATGCACTTTACGTTGACTTTTGCATAATATTCAGCAACAACATTGGCAATATGTGGCCACACATTATCGTGGTGCAGCATCCAACTTGCGTCACGGAAATGTGGTCTTTTGCACCTGATATGGAATTGCAATGTTTTTCGGACATCCCTGTAGTACTGTCCAGTTACTGATGTGTGTGCAGGTACAACATGATGATAAACCATTCCATGAATATCAAAGAATGAGATGACCATAACTTTCCCAGCAGAAGCAACCACTTTTGCTTTTTTGGGGGTTGGTGATGAAGGAGATGTCCACACTGAGCGTTGCTGTTTGCTCTCATGATCAAAATGATATAACCACGTTTCATCAGCAGTGATTACGTTTGAAAGTGACTCCGGATCTTCCTCTAACATCAACTTTAACTGCACGCAGACCTGCATGCGAATGTCCTTTTGTTCCTGAATCAACAGTCTTGGAACCCATCGCGCACAGACACGTCTCATGTGTAGTTTCTGTCACCAACGTGTGGGTGGCACCAAATGAAATGTTGAGTATTTCAGAAAGTGATCTTACGGTAACTCGTTGATCCTCTCGGACAACGGCAGCACCAGTGTAGATGTTTTCTTCCGTAAGAGCAGTAACTGGAGCACCAGGTCCACCTTCCTTTGAAATTGATTGTCTCCCATCTTTAAACATTTTAAACCACCTTCGAGCTGTGCTGTAGGGAAGAACAGACTCTCCATAGGCCCCTCTGTAACATTGTATAGGCCTCAACTGAAGATTTGTTGAGACGAAAGCAGAATTTCAAAGCCGCATATTGTTCCTCGGGGGTTACCTCCATTTCAGCGGTAGGCGATACTGAACATGGCTGAACTTTCTGGTTCTCACAGGCGGGAATCAGGAGTACTACAATGAAACTACTACGCGTGTTTGTTTCACATTAAGCTAACAGAATATAATAAGATTGATCTTAAGTGCAAGAGGTTGTGACCATAAAAAATTATGATAATTCTTTATTGAACAGTCCTCTTGGTTTCATTATTAACACAAACTGACTTTCATTATGTGCACTGTTGTATTTTGTTTCAGATCATGCAAGCAATAGTCTATTCTCCTTTTTGATATTTCTGGTAAAACACTTCTTTTGAATAAAACAAAGTGAACAGATAAATTAGCTTTTTGTGAACATTATATAATGGATTAAGGATTACGTGAACTGTATTAGGAAAGAAAGTTTTGTGAATGGAGCTGTTTCATTTTTATTAATATCTCCTTTAACAGCTAAAGTCTTTTGACATTTTCAAACAATTAGTATGAACATAAATATGGTAATGTTTAAAACGGCACATGGTAATTACCACTAACGCATTTCACTGATTTAACCAACACTCAGTTTCTTTGTTCAGGGACATATACAGACACATTTGAAACACCCCTTTTGTTTTTAAATTACAATTCATTCAATTTTTATTATCTGCTTAAGCAAATACAAATAATTCATAGCATCAAGTCAGATTTATATACCTGTACAGAAATAATGACAGCAATGAATATATATTAAAGCAAAATTTAGAGTAAACATATATACAGTAAGAGCCCATATTTACAGTATATAATACATTACAATTCACATAAAAAGTACTTCTTATTAATGGAGTAATTAAATCCTTTAAGATAATCGTCAAGGGAATAGAAGCAGCATTCCAGGTAGAATTTCTTTATTTCCTGACTATATTCTTACTGTTAATATTTTTTTTAATAGCTAGAGAGTTTATTATACAAGTCATATGCTACAGCAGTAGGTTTGGTTTTATACATTTGTGATTTGTGTGAGTAGATATGAAAGTTTGTGTATCCTCTAGTAAGTGTTTATGTATTTGATTGTGTTTACAATGTAAGACAAAATCAGAATGTCACATATCTTCACGTTAATTGGGGGGAAAAATTACAATTGAGGACATATCATAGATATATTCAAAGAATCCAAGTAGATTTTTATTGACCCCTATGAGATAGTAATTTCAAAAGTTGGTAAATACGGCTGAAGCATTTTCGAATACCTATTTTGAGGTTGTTTTCAATGCAAAGCAGAAATACAGTTGCCGTAAGAGATCTTTATAATTTAAACACAAGGAATATCTTTACAAAGACAATGCGCTCAGTTTGTCCTCCCACCACTACAGAAAAAGGCGGATGGAGCTGCAAATCAGTGATTCTCATGTGCCCAGTAGCAACTTGCTTTCATTAGCAACCCAGGTCTCAGTCTGCCTTTGGTATGTGTTGTACAGCGAGTGTACTGTGTGTTGTTGTCATCCGAGTTTTGAAGGTGTGCATTTCTGCATCCAATACACAAAATGGGACGCAAAAAGATCACTTGTGAGGAGAAGACTTGTAATTTAACTCTGTTCAAGGAAGGTACCTCTGTAATTTGGATAGCTGCTGATCTAAAGGTTTCATTATGACCTAAAAACGCAGCATCATCTTTGCCACATGGCACCACAACTACTCCTAAGACAGGCTCAGGTGGTAAAAGAAAGACTACTCCAAGGAATGATGGATGACCTTGTAAAACATGAAGTGATGGCCAATCCATGAATTACAGCAGCAGGTTTAAGTCATCCAGAACTGCTCCAGTGTTGCAATCCAGACCATGCAGCATCGACTTCAAAAGAACTTAGGTTTACCAATTCGGTGTGCTGCCAAGAAGCTATGGGGAAGAAAAGAGTACACTTCTGCAAAAATACCAGCGCTGGACATCAGAGGACTGGCACAAAGTAATGTCCTCTGATGAAAGCACTTTCAAATTGGTCACAGGAAAGTCCAAAAAGGTGAGGCCAAAAAATGTGTCATGGTATGATCCAAAGTTTAAGGTCAAAACTGTTAAACATCCAGAAAGTGTAATGGTATGGGGTGCCTTTAATGGTAATTGTGGTAGAGGTGGCTAGTACTTTCACATAAAAATGTAACAATGAAGGGAAGTAACTATTTAGAAGTATTGCAACAGTATTTGGTCATATTTGGCAATTCATCAATGTCAGTTCTTTATACATTATGACGCCCCTGCTCATAGAGCAAAGATGGTTCAGAAGTTCCTAAAAGGCAATAATGCCGCAAACCCATTGTCGCAATAACGCGACCGACGCACACAAACAGCTTGCCAAAACAGATAAACATAGTGCGGAGATAAACGGCTTGCAGAAACAGATAAAGTAAGATAACTCGGAAACTTCTAGTGACATCTTGATTGATGAAGAACATTCCACAACCGTCTGGAATCATGAATGGTCGTATAAAAGGAAGCCGCGGTTAGTTGGAGGAGAGTTGTAATGACAATCGTCGTACAGCTGTGTTTTGAAAGTGAACTCTTTTGTTTGTGGTCAACGACCCTGAGCATTGTGTTGGCGTATGTTATGTAATTGTGCTACTGTAAGGATTGACCAAAGTGTATTTCTACGGAAATGAGCTTATTTGAATTTCTGCAACTGAACTTTTAATTCTATGAATGCACAAAGTCACAATAATATACTTGAATGGCTTGGTAACTCTCCTGACCTAAATCCAATAGGAAATGTTTGGAATCAAATGAAAAATAAAACAGAAGAGCTGCAACCATCAAAAGGAGTCGCAGAAGGTGTTGAAGCTATGTTGAAAATCTAGAAATTCAACGCACAGGAGAATGATGAAGGAGATACAAGTTCAGGTAAATTGGACCAAGTACTAATTGTACAGTGAAGTTAAAAATAAAACCATGTAAAGTCGGTGTTTTTGGTTTTATTACCATGTAAAGATTTCCATTGTGGCCACTTCAGTATGGGAATACATTTAGTATAACTAGACCGCGAACAAAATGCAGTTAGAGGTGTGGTTTACCAACACTGGAGCCCTTTAACTTTCCCCTTCTATCGTCATTTTAGATTGCCTCTCCTCCATCTCACGGGCTGCACTCGTTATCTGTTTAACTCGCTTTCACATTCACTGTTACATTCACTCTGCATTTTCTGCCGAATCACTGCTTTTTTCCTCAGGGTTTAAAGAAACTATGCAGCCGAGAGTACAAAGAGTGTTATGGCCAGGCCACTGAGGATGTCCAACACAGTTTCGAACGAAACGTCTGGAAGACCACGGCCTACAAGCCCGGATAATCATCATTTACCAAATTCTATCAATATGTTGATCGATTGTGAGGTCATGTCCGAGGTAATTGTTAACTTAAGGGACGGGAGGAGTCACATGATGCTTAAATGGCGTAGAAGGGGAGAAGGCTCTCCTCGCGCATGCGCAAACTGACTGCATTTTGTTTGCGGTCTATAGACGTGTTCTGGACTCGTGACCTCTGCGGGCTGACATGTGGGGAAGAGGGGTATTGTTGTTCGGTTACGCAGCGGGTGAGCAATACAGTAAACATTCAGCAATCACCTGCAGAAAGTGACGTAGCCTGCTTGCGTAGCAAGATGCAGCACTAGTTCAATGCAGTAAGATTTATTAATCTTCTCACCATGTCTGGAGATCTTAAGAAATTTAAGGTTGTGCATTCGGAAGGGCGTGAAATTATAAGTAGCGTTATAGATAAATGGGATGAAGAAGCTTTGAAAAAACAATATTCATTTCCAGTGTCACAAGCGACACAACGGGCTCCCACTTCTGTAATAAGTAGGCTGCATGTTATCTTCCCAGCATTTCTATCTGTGCGCGACTCGTATATCATTACGTCACTGTACGTGTATGTGTGTAGTGAATGCATTCCTTTCAGAGTTCATAAGGCCAGAACATAACTATACCTGTAGCTATGTTTACACTGTTTATTTGAATTTCAGGAACTATGGTGTGCTGGCCTTTCAACGCATATATTCTGCATAGACAGCGCATTACTACAAGGTCTTTTGAGGCAGTGCAGCAATCATTCCAGAAGTTTCAACGCAATATTGCACAGCAGCTTCCACGCATAAGACAAATCAAGGATGGTGGAGCCAAGAGCATGGAAATGGGAATGTTCACAATCAACCAAACCTGCAGGGATGAATGGTACCAATACCTGAAAGGACTGGAGAGGTAATTGCTATTCTGCAAGCAACTCCTCAACAACATTACAATTAACATGTCTGGATGACAATATTTACTGCCACTCATAAAAGATCCAAGTGGTTCAGCACCTGAAGGAGGAAAATGAGGTTTATAGAGTAAGATCTGTAACATACTGCTAACCAGAATAATTGGCAATCCTAGTGTCATTAATTTCTGGATTATTTTTGATGAGGCTAACTTTCACTTCACGGGGTATGTGAATAAACAGAACTTTAAATACTGGGTCTCAGACACCTGAAGTAGGTTTTGAGTCTCCAATGCATGCTCAAAAGGCTATTGTGTGGTGTAGTCTAAGAATAATGGGGATTGTCCACCCATAAATGTGTAAGGCTGCCAGCGACAAACTGTCATTCTGAATGCTACTCCTTAATGGTGAGAGAATTTGTTTCCTGCACTAGAAAACTTTGGTTATGCTTTAGAAAATCTCTCGTATCAGCAAGACAGGGTCACAACTCATGTCCTACCTCAGTATGGAAACAATGTGGCAGTTCTTTTCCCAATTTGGAGACATTCCTTGTCTGGTATTGTCTATGACTGCATGGGTTATTTCCTCGGTCTATCTAAAATATTGTCGCGAGCATTGTTGCGGCCGGGCGCACAAATGGAAAGATAGTGCAGCGTGAAGATAAAAACTTGCCGAAACAGATAGAGACAGACAGCTGACTGGAAGCTTCAATTTCTTGTTTGTTACGGAACATTCTTGAAAAGTCTGGAAATATCAATGGACGTACAAAAGGAAACCACGGTTAGTTGAGTAGACAGACGTAATGAGAGGGTCGTCGTAATCGGAACTTCAGGATTGTCCGCATACAGCTGTGTTTTGAAAGTGAACTCTTTGTTTGTGGTCAACGACCTTGAGCATTGTATTTGTGTATGTTACATAATTCTGCTACTGTAAGGGTTGACCAAAGTGAGTTTCTACGGAAATAAAGAGCATTTTGGAATTTCTGCAAATCGGACTTTTTATTCTACAAACCCACAAAGTCACAATATAGTGTGTTTGCAGATATACAGGAGTATGTGGATGAACTGAAGAAAAGAATATAAGCTAAATTGCACAATTATTGAGTTCATTGCGGGTCTCATGTGAAGCTTTGCAGATTATCTGAAGCAATTTGTTGCATAGGAAGGAGGGCATTACTTGAAAGGCATCATTTTCCACAAATAACATTAAAATTTAAATCCAAAGGTATACACTCAGTTGTAAAAATGCAAAATACACATATATTCAGTACAAGTGCATCTGCATTTCCTAAAAACTTATAAATGAAAATGCTCCATCATATATTTATTTTACAGTAGATAACATTCAAATTCTAATGATTTATTTTGATTCACTTTGCTTTGCAATCTATATTTATCGCAAACCATAACTGTTACATCAAGTCATATAATATTGAAAATAAATAAACAGAAAAATTCAAACCATTCTCATGGATAGTCATTTTCTGGAAATGAACTACCAATTAGTGAATAACTGCAGTCTCAAATAAACATTAGAACTTCACAAAATCACACCTAATGCCATTCTATTCAGGTAAATCGCTTGTACCATAATATTTATACTGCACGGAAATTACCTGATTTTCACACTAGCCATGTGATTGCAAGGTTTGGATAGATTAGACCTAGGGGTTCACCGGGAAAAATATGAGTCATTTGCTGGCATGACTTGGTTAAATCCCAGCTATGACAATGCTATCCCAGCTATCCAAACCTTGCTGCAAAATTCATTTCCATCAATTGACCTAACTGTGGTTAAACTATGAAGTCTGGGGCAGCATAGTAAGGGCAAAAAGAGGTATGAATCCCATTGTCCATGAGATCTAGTGGTTCACCAGGAAAAAATACATAAAATGGAGAATTTAATGTCATGCAAGGACGTTGGCTAGGGTGGCTCAATAGTTAATAGCAATTGGACAGAAATCGGGAGATCTACGGTTAAAATCCCAGCTACGACACTGAATTTCTATCAATTAACATAATACAGGTTTAACTACGAAGCCTGGGACTTACATCATAGTAAGTAGCCACAAATAGTGCATATCTCATTGCATATGAGACTCACTAGTTGTTTAAAAGCAAAATACAAGTCAGTTGGAGAATTTCATTTCATGCTGACATGTTGGCTATGATAGCGCAATGTTAAGAGCGACCGGATGGAGACTAAGAGATGCATGGTTCAAACCCTGGCTAATGCATTGAATTTTTCATATTAACTTTTTTCAGAAATAATTAAAATGCAATGGAATAAAAATATTTAATCAACTACTTGAAACTTTGAAGAGAATTGAACCAGCGCATAAGATTAAAAAAGAAATTCACAGATTCCTAAATCTCAACCAATTCTATTCAGTGGAAGAATATACGAACCAAGTCGATAAGACTTAAAAGATAGCATAAAAATGATAGGGATTAGTTCAATTTCTTCTCGGGCAGCAAGCCTGGTGAAAAAACGATTAGAAATCGATTTGGATTATTCAGCTAATAACTTTGCTTTTTCTGTTCATGTGATGGAGAATTAAAACAGTTTAGAACTGAATAAACAATATTTAAAAATGAGTAAAGAATTTGTATTAGTATTTTATCACTGTCTTACAGACATTTCTTGTATTTTAATTATCATATAATTGTATTTCTTGATTGCAGTATAGTTAAACTTCTGTGGTTTTCCAAATTTTTCGAAAGGATTGTATTCTTTAAATCACTATATTGTATCCTTTATATTATTATATGAATGACTTATTGTACTCTTAATTATTCTTGCTTAATTACTCTATGGTTCTTTCTCAATGTATCCCATATTTTAAGGGGACGTTCAAAAAGAAACGAGCCGGAGTCTGGTATGTGAAACCGGTGACAGGATGGTAATATCGTGGCATGTGTAACGAAGTGTTGTTCCAACCACAGCGTGGAAGTTCACAGCCCGCCACTAGAGGGCACGCATGCACGTCATGTGACTGTACAAAGCGAGCAGCAGCATGCATCAACCCTCCAACACTGCCAGTTGCATTGCAAACAGTGAAATGGATGCGTCAAAAGAGCAGAGGCGTTGTTCGTTTTCTGACAGCAGAAGGAGTAGGGGGAACAGACATTTATCGACGAATGTCACAAATGTACAGTGAACACTGCATGTCTCTTGCAAGCGTTAAGGCGTGGCAAAGCGCTTCAGGGGAGGACGGGTGTCGTTAGCTGCAGATGCACGGTCTAGAGCACCACACTGCATTACCGATGTCATCGTCCAGCTGGTTGATGCACTTATTACTCAGGACCACTGAGTGACAATGAAAGCCATAGCCACCAAGATCGGATTGAGCATCGGAAGTGTTCACACCATCATGAAGGAACAACTCTCTTGCGCAAAGTGTGTGTCCAATACGTGCCCCAGTCTTCAACCACACTAGGAAGCATGTCGAATGGCGCACTGTCTTAGTCATCTGCGGCGCTATGCTAGGGAAGGGAATGAGTTCCTATGAGTGGTGACTGGAGATGAACCATGGAGTTATCACTTCGAATCAGAATCAAAACAACGTCTCCAGTGGAAGCACCTAGGGTCACCACAAAAAACCCAAGGCCATCCAAACAAGTGCAGCAAAGGTTATCCTGATGTTCTATTTGACCAAGATGGCTACCACGGGACAACAGTGAATGCCCAGCGTTACTCGCAATTCTTGACCAACCTTCGCCAAGCGACCAAATCAAAACGACCAGACAATCTCACCCGTGCGGTCATTCTGCTCCACGACACTGCAAAGCCTCATACGACCAAACGTCACGGCACTCCTGCGGAAATTCAAATGGGAGGTTCTCGGTCACCCTTCATACAGTCCTCTCTGCCTGTGATTACGTCATTTTTGGTCGCCTTAAAAAGGCTCTGAGTGGCAAACAATTCACCTTGGACGACATCCAGCTGTGCAGAACTGGCTCACATCGCAGCCCCGGGACTTTTGAGACAGTCATTCACCGCCTTGAGTCACAGTGGAACAAGTGTCTCAAGAGCCAGGGTGCCCGCCTCGGTAGCGTGGTGGTAGCATGCCTGCCGTACGTTCAAGAGGTCCCAAGTTCGTATCTCAGCCAGGTTGAGTTACCTGGATAAGGCTTTTTCCGGAGTTTTCCCTTATTCTAAAAGACGAATGTCGACTAACTCTAAGCTCTATGGACCCTGGGCTCATTTGAGCATCATTTCACCTATTCCATTCATCGTCCGATATGACTTAACGTTGGAGGACGTAAAAAACAGCCAGGGTCAATACTTCTAATATACAGGTACTGGTTTCTGTAATTATGTCTCCAGCTGGTTTAATTTTGAATGCACCTTATATGTAGCAATGTTTAGAGTGTGAAACTTCACACATTATATATGGCTTTAATCCTTTACAAATCAGACTATGCTTTTTTTAGTTTTCCCACAGAATAAAGATATTTTGGCAAATAACACACTGTATTCCCTAATGCCCTCATTAATTAAATTATACCTATCAAATTTGAGAGGGTACGAAAGCTCTTTTTACAAATATTGCATCTGGCAGTTTACCAGCTGAAGCTGTGACGGAAACATTACAAAATCAGTTCTGGAGGATTTGACAGTTTTTACAACAGTTAAGTGAAGTTGATTACCAAGTGTTGTAGTTTACTCATAAAATGCTTCTGTCACCAGCTTCAGTTTTTTTTTTTTTTTACAAAATACAAAGGTAAACAATAAATCTCTTTATATAAGTAACAAATTTGTGTGACACTTGGTCCCCATGAATTCAATTATGCCATTTTTAAGCTACGTAATGCATAACAATGCCTTTTGTGAGGTTTTTCTTCATTACGGCTCATTTCATGTATCCGCATGTATTCTGGAACAAAGCTCATTTTACAAACACCACCTTTGTGAGGTTTTTCTTTATTACGGATCATTTTATGTACCCGCATGTATCCTGGAAGAACAAAGCTCTTTTTACAAACACCACCTCTGTGAAGTTTCCCTTCACAGTGAATCCTTTTATGTAGCTGCAAGAATCCCAGAAGAATAAAGCTTTTCTCACAAATATCACACGTGTAAGGTCTTATTTCACTGTGAATCATTTTATGTAGCCGTAATGATCCCGGAAACATAAACCTCTGTTCACAAATATCACAACTGTATGTTGTTTTTTCCACATGAAATAATGATTGCTTTTTCAACTCTGATGGTAGAATAAAATTATCAGAAACATTACATTTGCGTGATTTGATGCCTTTATGTGCTAATTTATGATTCTTCAAAGCATCACATTTATTTGTCTCTTTGACATCATGGCCCAACAAATGATAAGTCTTTTTATAAATTGCACGCTTTAGTTGTTTATCATTGCAATCATCATTTGGAAATGAAGATGAATTGCTGGTTTCTCCAATCTCATCAGATGTACCCAATATTTTCGATTTAAATGGATGATGCCTTCTTTTACCACTTTTTTTTGGAACATCACCTCCATGAGATGCAAATATATTTGATTCTACGTTTAATCTGAAAAAATGAGGGAAGGCATCATTAGCAAAAGGAAATAAGGGAGGGTAGATTAAGAACAAGAATAGTTATCATTCTTATTTTTAAAAAACGTCAAAGATCCATTGCAAATATGCATACACTAAATGGTGATAAATAACAGGTATTTTGAACTTGAAAATTTACTGCCAGTTCTAAAAATTACGTACAAATTATGTAACTACTAAAAACATTTAATTTTTAATGAGATTTTTGGCGGCATCTCCCTAAAATTTGGGTGACTCATTGACTTGCCTTGCCATGCCATGTGGTGCTGACTGGGTTACATAGCCAGAAGGTTTTTGGCGTGCCCACCCGTTAAGGGTTTTACCGCAGGTAAGGTAGATTTCGGGATATTGTAGGGTGAAATGTGGGTTTTTAGAATGGTGTTATTTATGAGGTTACAAGATGTACCTGGGGGTTGAAGGACAGGATGCAACACTTTGCACCTTGGTGTTTTTATTTGTTCTTACTTTGGGAAATAATTTTGATGCCAAGCAGCTTGGAAGGTTTATGTGGAGCTCAGCTTTAGCTGCTGTTCGAATTAGCTCCTAGGTTACCTCGGATGCCCGCAAGCCATACGGGGTAACCGGTGCTGTCTAGAACGTCTAGTGGGGTCATAATCTCCCAAGGATCTGAGAAGGGCGCTTCTGTGGTTGGGTAAACGTGCGTATAATTTTGATGCCCGGCGCCTAATTTCATCCTCCACGTATGGAAGACTCGAGACCTCGTGAAGCAACCTGGTAGGAAAATAACATCCCACATAATATATAGACCTAAGTCCTCTATTCTGTTCACGTTGGAGCCATGCCAGCCGGCTGTCTGCGGCCATGCCCCAGATCTCGCAGGCGTAAGGCATAACCGGGATTACCAGCGCTCGGAAGAGGTATAGCTTCATGCCAACTGGCATCGAGGTTGACCCCAGCATTGGATACAGGAAGGCAATTGCTCCCTGTACCTTCGCCAAACGGTCCCTGATGTGTTGGCGAAAAGTTAGAACCCTGTCTAAGTTAACACCTAGGTACTGGACAGACTTGCTCCACTATCCTTCGACCTCGGTAGCTGAATTTGGGGCAGTCTGCGGGGGTGTGGCGCTTTGTAAAAAGTATGGCGTGGCTTTTGTCCGGATTAACGGACACCCGCCAACGCCTACACCACTGTTGTGTGAGACGGAGATGTCTTTATAAGGGGTCGAAGGCTCTGAGGATGTTTGTCTTTGCAGAACAGAAGCACGTCGTCAGCGTATTGTGCAATTTCGACTCGTGGCTCTGTTGGGAAATCTGCCATAAAGACGTTGAATAGGGTTGGGGATAGTAGAGCCTTCGGGGACTCCGCCTGTGACAGGTCTGAGTGCAGATGTTTTCCCCGCGACTGTGACTTGGAATGTGCGGTGTCGCAAGAAGCTGTGTAGTATGTTGACCATTGTGTTCGGAGCCCCAGGTGGATCAGTTTGTAAAGGAGCCCGGCGTGCCATGTCATAGAGAAGGCCTTCTCGACATCCAAAGAAACCGCAGCAGTGAAGGCGCCTTCCTGGAAACCCAGGGCAGCGGTATCCACCACACGCAGCAGCTGTTGGATTGTCGAGTGCCCAGGACGAAAACCACACTGATGGGCGGCAATGGCTTGAATGTCTCCCAATATTGGGAACAAGCGGGTGAGAATCAACCTCTCGAGAACTTTCGAGAGCGTGGAAAGGAGGTTAATGGATCTGTAGCTGGAGGGGTGAACCGGATTTTTCCCAGGTTTCAATACGCAACTCATTGACTTTTGGAAATAGCTTGTCATCTTTCTCATGTGCATTGGATACACTCTCTGCCTCCCTTAAGTCGTAACTCTGAAAATCACCTATCATGTGTTTCAAATGGGAAGAATTCTCGCCTGTAACGAATCAGATGCGTTAGAGCCTTCACCGTTGCCACCTCATTACCCCCACTCTTTTTATATCTCCCTCTCTCTCTCTCTCTCTCTCTCTCTCTCTCTCTCTCTCTCTCTCTATCACTTGTGGTGTTTGTGGCGTTAGACGTAAGGGAACACAAACTGAATTTACCCAAAGTTTTATAATAATGCAGTTGTTGAAATCACAATTGCAACATAAATATTCGTATATTATGCAAATGTTTAAATATTAATTTACAATTAATTATAGTTTATGAATTACTTATTTTTCTAATCGAACGAAAATACCAGCGGTACATCCGTATAGCTGTGAATGTTACTACATTAAGAGATAATTCGTAATTGTCATTGTTTTCATCGTCTATGTACTACAAATTTTATATGTTCCAAAATCTTGTTACGTGCTATTTCTTTCCAAAAGTCGTCTTCTTGTAGTTTATCTGATGTCTCACGCAGTTTTACCAGTATTCTTGTGCTCCTTGTCAGCTTTTTCGTGAATAAGTCGTTCAACTTCAGTCAGTTAAAAATATTATTTCTGTTTGTAACATAATTTCAGTCTACACTAACTCTATTGGACCGTTCTAGCAATAGAAAGGGGGGGAGGTGGATCGTATCTCATTGATCCAGCTGATACACTTTTTTCAAGGAAGAGTAACTGAATAATACTGCTTTGAACTCTAGAGTAAACAGAGATTACGAACCATTCATAAACAAAGATATAATGTGACCAGACACGTTCTGCCACACTAGCAGGAAGTGTATCGTTTCCTCTCATCGAATTTAACAAACACCTTGGCTTATTCAAAGTACATATTTCTTTTATCACGTCATGTCAAATGTTTACGTTTCAGTTCTGAGTAATTTCAAATAAATGTTCACGCATACATGACAACCAATAATGATATTCATTACAGTGCTTACGTCGCAATGCATTGTTATAATATAATGGTATCTACTTTATTTATTTGTATTAGGAAAACTATTTGAGCTAAAAAAAAATATGGGGTTTTAAGGAATCTGAATTTTTGTCTTAGCGCGAATAGTATTTGCTAGCAATTGACTAGTTTGCCGCTCGTCACTCACCACTTAGCGGGAGTGCAATACGACAACACCGCAGAACTCCGATTGGTTGTTCGTCTAGTAGCGCTCAAGGACAAACACCTTCCCATTTGAAACACGCAATAGCCTCATGTTTTACAGCCCATTAACCTGGGCTTCATTCTTTACGATATGAATCATTTTTCTGTAACAAAACTCCCATTTCGAATTTCACTTATTTCAGAAATTAGATTTCATGTGCAATATTATTGTTACAATATCAGAAATAACTATTTATTCTTTACCTGTACTTGCTTTTAAAAGTGAGTGTAAAGTTAGAGCAGACTCACGGTATACCTGCGTTGTACTGCACATCAATTACATATCTGAGGTTTTTACATACAATTAAAAAATATTAGCAGTAAAACTGTACTTCAAGCAAAAAGCTGTACAAACATGCATACTTAGCTCATTTTACCCTGCAAATAGTTTTGAAAATGAATACCTTGATTGCAAATATGTAGATATATAGATACAATATATGTATCTATTCCAATGTGTAAGGACTATAATACAATGAAGCACAAAATTAACATAATTTTCAGTTCAACTAATCTCAATGCTCCACTTATTGCTAGTATTCACCTAGAATGCGTTTCGTTAGGATGTTCCTCACATCATCAGCTGTTGTCGACTAATAGATGTTGGTTTGGTGAACTCCTTGGAGGTGATAGGTGCATCTCTGTTGGTATCTTGATGAACTTGAAGTTTAGGTTGTCTTCAAAGGTAGTGTCCAAATTAAACGATTTTCTTTCATATTTCTTTATGAAAATGTTTTCCCACGTGGTTAATGCAGCTGTACCTTGGACACTTTTTAATAAGTGAATTTCTCGTTCTATAGCATGATTCTGCTTCCAAAAATGGTACACTACTGCCGATTTATTCTTTGTTCTTGATGTTCCTAAAATGCTCTTTAAGCCTAATGCTTAAGTTCCTTTTAAGTTTTCCAATGTAAAAGTTGTCACAGCCTTTGCAGTTTATCCGGTACATACCTGATCTTTTGTCTGTGGATATCTCCTTTGTATTATGTGATTTCAAAACACACGTTTTCCATAAAGTCTTCAAAGAGCACAATATTACTTTGGCCCCACAGAATAAATTTAGTGCACAGCACCTTTTGTACCATTCACACCTATCACCTCCAAGGAGTTCACCAAAGCAACATCTATCTGTTAGTCGACAACAGCTGATGATGCTAGGAAGATCCTAATGAAATGCGTTCTAGTGGAGCATTGAGTACTGGTTTGACTCAAAATTTGATTAATATGTATCTATATTTAAATTTTATTCAGGCAGCAAAAAGCATTAATGAAACCACCTTTTTTACTTAAAAAAGGGTCATTCAAACTAACATATAAATTCATGTCTAGGGAAGATTTTGAATAGAAAAAATGCTGAAAAGAGAGAGTTCAGAAAAATGGAGTTCAATATAATGGTTCACCTTAATGACGAAGGAACAATTAAATAGGCACTTGTGTCTTTAAAACTAGTGATATTACGAGTATAAAGCAATAATTGTGGAGCATGGAAGTACGGATTGTAAGTATAATAAAAAGTTATTTATTTATTTTCTTCATTTGTGCTACAACAGAGCAAAGCTCCAATTACAGTAGCTACATGCAATTTAGTTACACAAGTTTGACTAAATGCAAAACAGAAATACAAAAAGGAATACAGACAAACTAAAAATACACTATATATTAAGCTATTATTGAAGACAAAACATTGCAAATTGTATACTAATCAAGCAAATAAGTGATACAACAGAGTAAACAATAATTGATCAAAGTTGAATATAAAAGAAAGAGAATGCAATTAATGGAATAAAATATTAAAAAAACTAAGACTAAAAATGAAACATATTAAACTACTATATAAGACTAGAATTGCAAATGTTAAACTCATTATGCAATACAACTGAAAATCACATGCAAATAATTCCCATATTTAATTGTTTTTTTAAACCGCTCGTAAGTTAAACTAAAATCCAGCTCTATTTTAGTAGAGAGTTTATTGTATTTCGCACACAACCTAACAACGGGAGAATTTTTATGGGATACTGTTTTGGGAGTCTTAAATTGAAAGAGCTGACGATTTCTAAAATAAGCAGAACTGACATTAAAACATATTCTGTCAAGCAGTTCTTCAGTGGATACCAAGCCGTTTATGAGTTTGTACAGAAATAATTGTTCGGCTATTGTTCTACGATCAGAGAGTGAGACTGTTTTGAATTCGTTAAGCAATTGACTATAAGGCAAGTTCTGATTATAAGTAAAAACACCGTGAGTTTTGTAATGTAAGTACCTGAGGAACCTTTTTTGGATCTTCTCTATTTGATTGTTGTGACATTTATATATTGGTGACCATACAATTGAGGCATATTCCAAATTACTACGGACAAGGCTTTTGTAGAGAATTAGCATAACTTGAGTATCTTTTAAGTCCCTACAGATCCTTAATACAAAACCAAGTTTCTTAAAGGAATCATTGGTTATATTTATAATGTGTTTATTAAAAGTGAAATTCTGGGTCATGGTAACACCTAAGTCTCTGACAGAATATACTCTTACAAGTGGAGAACTATTTAAATAATATTTAGAATTTAAGTGTTGCTTCTAGTATATATCATAAAGGAGCATTTCTTAATATTGAAGTGCAGTTTGTTTTCCAAAAATGAAAAGAACAACAAATAGATCAAAACGGTATTGACTTGATCCTGAACCATTCTACAATAGTCTAAAGCAGAATGGAACATCCCATTTTGGCTATAGAAGGCATGTAATTGATAAAATTGACAAAAGTATTACATCCTGAATATTTGCCGGACAATGTTGAGAATATGACTTGTGGTGAGATTTTAAGCCGAAAGTTTGTATAAGAGCCTTAGGATTCCAACAGAGAGGCTCTAGAGGTTACTGGGAATCCCCGAGAGAAAAGAAAATACCTGTTGAACTACATATAGTATACAGTTAACTACCAATTATCTACTGTCGCGGCGATGCCCATAAAAGGTTCGGCAGAGAAAGATAACGGACGGATAGTGTAGCACGGAGATAAAGAGCTTGCAAAAGCAGATAAATATAGTGCGGAGATAAAAGGCATGCCAAAACAGATGATTTTTTTTTTTTTTGTAATTTACGTCCTCCAACGTTATGTCATATCGGACGATGAATGGAATGGGTGAAATAATGCTCAAATGAGCCCAGGGTCCATAGAGCCTAGAACTACCCGACATTCGTCTTTCAGGATAAGGGAAAACCCCGTAAAAACCCTTATCCAGGTAACTCACCCTGACCGAGATTCGAACTCAGGACCTCTTGAACGTGAGGCAGACACTCTACCACCACGCTACCGAGGCGGGCGAAAACAGATAAAGTTAGAACAGTCTAGCGATATCCCGATTGACAGAGAACAGTCGATTTCTCGTTTGTTACAGAATATTTGAGAAATCTCTAGAAATGATTTGTGGTATATATAAGGAAGCCGCGACTCGCCAAGGGTCAGTCGTAAACAGTTGTAAACAGTGTTGTAGTTGAAACTGGTGTGTTTGGAAGTGAACTCTTTGTGGCCAACGACCTTGGTAGATTGTAATTGTGTGTGTTATGTAATCTGCTAGTGTACAAGTGTATTTCTATGGAAATAAAGAACGTTTTAAATTTCTGCAACTTGGACTTTTAATTCTACGAACCCACAGTCACAATACTGTTGAATGTGAATGTAGCTTTTCTCAGAGGAACCTAATTCTTACACAACTTAAGCTCTTCTGCAAATAAGAATCATACATGCATTTACGTTCATCAAGCTAATTGGCCCTGTCTGTGTTTACAAATAGTTGCAATATGTAAATTCAATTTTAGTTAATTGATGGAAATTAATCATTCATTCACACTAGCCGTATATAGGCTAAGGCCTTTGATAGAGTCAACATGAAAAATTCAATGCCATGGCCGGTATTTGAACCACAGATCTCCTGGTTTCCGTCCAGTCGCTCTCGACAGGATATTAAATGACATGACATTAAATTCTCCATTCAACTTGTATATTTTCCCAGTAAACCACTAGGGGCTCTCGCATCTGAGATACACCGTTGTGAATACTATCGTATGTTCTTAAGTCGCAGGCTTCATCATTTAACTCTTATTATTTTAGTTAATTGATGGAAATTAATCATTTCTTCACACTAGCCGTATATAGGCTAAGTTATTTGATAGTGAACATGAAAAACCTTAGCATATATATGACCAGTGTGAAGAAATTATTAATTTCCATCAATTAACTAAAATAATAAGAGATAAATGATAGAACCTGGGACTCAAGTACTTATGACAGTACGTCGCCACAAATGGTGTCTTTTTTTAAAAAAAATTTACGTCCTCCAACATTTAGTCATATCGGACGATGAATGAAATGGATGAAATGATGCTCAATGCGTCCAGGGTCCATGGAGCTTAGAGTTACCCGACATTCGTCTTTCAGGATAACGGAAAAACCCGGAAAAAACCTTATCCAGGTAACTCACCCTGACCAAGATTCGAACTCGGGACCTCTTGAGCGTGAGGCCTGCTACCGAGGCGGGCTCACAAACGTATCTCGAATGCAAGAGCCCCTAGTGGTTTACCGGGGAAATACACGAGTCAAATGCAGAATTTAATGTCATGATGGCAAGTTGGCCATGGTAGCTCAATGGGTAAGAGCGACTGGATGGAAACCAGGAGATCCGTGACTCAAATCCCGGCCATGGCATTGAATTTTTCATGTTGACTATATGTAAATTCTATGTTTCTGAAACAAATTTCAGCAAGTCACACAAGGAAGATAATCCATTTGAGGTTCTAATATTTTTAAGCACAGAGTTTTGCTGCAATCATTATCGAATGATAAAAGAGTTCCAGCAAACATTTTTAGAAAAAGAATTATGGTGTATTATTTATCCTCATGCATACATAAAGATATCAAAAGAACTTAAAAGGTGCTGTTTTCTGGAGAATCTTATGAAGGAACAAGAGAAGAAGGCAACAAAACTAAAAACATATCTAAAGAGGCAAAGATGAAAATTGGGGAAATGTGTCGCTTTGTTAAAGAGAAAGAAGACCTCGATTAAGGTGCCCAGTACCTTTATTTCCTGCCAATATACAAGTTTGTAAAATCAAAGCATAGAATTGTATAAAAGATACCTATGCTACTGTTCATCAAACTTACACCAGTATTTGTTAAATTTAGTCCTTCTGACATATTTTACCATTTTAATTGTCTTAGCTGAAGTTGATACTCAGTCTGTTATATGAAGTATGTTCCATTTTAAAAATACCCTTATTAGTATGCTTTTACTCATTTGCTCTGATATAATACTTCTATGTACAAATTTGTAGAATGTGCATTATAATTCTTAATATTCAGCATATTTACTATATACGCAAGATTTCTTGAGCGTTCGGGTCCCAAGTCTTCATTTGGTAGGTTTCGCCTATTTCCGTAAACACAGATGACAACTTTGAAACAGGAAATGTGCTACACATTGTGACATCTAGTGGCTAATATGCTAAGCTTTCACATGTATGCCATTTCATTTTAAGCAATTTTGAGGTTATTAGCTAAACAGTTTACAACAAATCTAAAAGCAACACGTATGTTGTCAATGTAATGGCTCTCAAAAGGGGAGACACTATTATTTATCTACCTCCATATAACTGTAATCTGAATGAAATTGAGCTGGCATGGGCAAAAATAAAGAATGTTTTCAAAGTGCACAATGTTATCGAGAGCCACAAATGTGCAGAAACCTGTTATAGAAGCGGCGGATTGGGAAGTATACTCCAAGAAGGTCCAGGAGCTGGAAAAGCAATATTGAAGAAACGATGGTGTAATAGGAAATGCAACTGATGAAATTATTAACACATTAGAGGATACCAGCAATAAAAGTGACACAGTAAACTTGGAAATCGAAGAATCACAAAGCGAGTGAGTGTTTATAGCTGTCATATTTGTTTTCTACTTTTATGTGTCTCACAACAGTAAATATATAAGCATACAGCACATTCCATGGAGTTAAATTGATTGTTGACATCTCATTCCTTCCGGCGCATATCTTCGCTTATCTTACCGCAATTTGGCTGAACTGTGTTTTTCTAAGTTGACCACACTGCAGAAACAAGAGCATATTAGCTCTTTCTTTTTCCCCTCTGCCCACACCACACAGTAAATCCAGCGCTCAAGAAATCATGCACATATAGTACAAAGACCAATTTTCCTTATATACAAATAACAGTTAAATTATTTGGTGTACATGTTTCTATATGCTATATGACAATCGGAAGTACGGTTTTAAAATTAATCTAATACACTTTTTTCTACAGGAACTCTGCCTATATGCAAACTTGAACATTTCCATATGGTTGATATGAAAGATAACCACGTAAACAGAATTTCAAATAGATTAATCCCTGGTTGTTTGGAAGTGTTTCATTTAAATAGATTTAACTTTTTTCTTCTTTACATAGACACAACCTTTAAAGCACTTTCAAGTTGTATGGTTTCAGTTAAGCAAACAATTACGAAGTCGTGTTTGGTCTTTTGGGATATGGAAATAAAGTTTTAACAAATTAACATTGTATGATACCTGTTTGTTTGTATAAGAACATTATGCGAAAAGATGAGCAAATATTTCATTTATTTATTGTATTGATTTGTTGTAGGTAGTGAAATATTTTCAAAAACCTGTCATGTCTCAAACTAATACAACTAATACAGAATACAAGTATTAAATAAAAAACTCTCAAACACCTTTTAGTAAGCTCATTCTGGTTTGTTAATATAACTAGTGGTTCGTAGAGTGACGCTACTGTCCTGTGAAACAATGACTGCCATAGCCGATGGCAGTTAAAACTCATACTTCTCAAAGATTAGTCATGTGATATGCACTTCTGACTTCACATTGTTTATAAGTTTATGCCTTGTTACCATTATTGTTCTTAGTTAATTATGCTACCACTCACAGCTTAACAAAGTGTTTATGTATGATAATTACATAAAATGGTTGTTACAGAGAAGTGATATGTCATTTTGTAAGAAGATGACCTAGTGATCGTGTTACAAGTAAACAAAACGTTTGTCAACTTGTCACAAAGTTCCTAAAGAGAGGATGTATGAATCATTGGAAATAAGTTAGAAGATGCTATGTTTTTATTGAAGAGAAGCTACACACAAAATTCGAAAATATTTTGAACATTTGCTGTAAAAAATCATTGCGTCCCCTTACTCAGTAGATCAAAAATGCAATTATCCTTTGCCAGAAATGGAACCATTGAACTGTAATTCTTGAACTAAAACCCTCCTAATCCTGTCATTTTGTATTTATGGGCAAACTTAAAGAGCAAGGTGTATCGTACACCTTACACACAACTGAGCATTTAAAAGCAATTTGCTACATTTATATCTTATTTCGGAGCTAATGGAGATGAATGGGGGTTTTATTTGCAGATGTATTCAAGTTAAATTATTATTATTATTATTATTATTCATTTTTCACTAACGGCATCGGCTGGCCACTAGGTATATTAAACAACCCTATTGTACCAATGAAATCAGCTTCCAAGATTGCATAAAAGGACATTAAAATCTGATAGAATAATTTTCCAAATGTGCATTATCTTCTAGTGTTTAATTTCTCCCCTCCGGATTATTATTTTATTCAGCGTTTAATTTAGCTCCCTCCTGACACTTTTTAAATAAAAACACAGTATCTAAAAGTATAAATAATTGGTATGCTTGATGAAACACGATTTGCTGAAAAGCTTGGTATATACTATCGGAGTTCACCACACCTCTTCCATTTCATAAATATCACATGGAAACACATATGCTCCAATAATCCCTTTTATTTCATTTTTCAGTTTTAAGAAAGGATAAGCTGGTTCCTGAAGGCAAAGACATGTTACATTTTTAAAGCATGATTCTACGTCAATAATTTTTGGCAATGGCAAACTCAATTTCTTGGCTTATTTCTTGCAGCTTTTAAAGTGTAATATTGGAAAAAGGTGTTTTTGGCAAACCAGTACATAATACTACCTAACAGTAGATAGTTTGACAAAGAAGTTCATAGTTCCGCCGCCAGAGAGGAGAGTAGAAAACAGATGCTAGTCGGAGAGAGGTTGAAAATGGAGACAATGGCCTTTGAAACTAGTCCCTCAATAATATAAGAAAAGTGACGAGTGTCAATAAACCGACTACAAATAGGTTTTACAATTCCTGAAACACGTTTAGCATATTTCACTTGTGGGTTTTTTTATGCCTCTTCAGGTTTCCTGGATAATTAAAACTTGTCGCACATATATTACATTTGTATGGCTTTACCCCTTGATGAATCATGTTATGATATATCAAGCTGTCTTTATAAGCAAACAACTTTTGACAAGTATCGCATTTGTATGCTTTTATCCCTTGATGAGTCACTTTATGTCTATTCAATTTTACCAGCGTATTAAACCTCTTCTCACAGATGTCACACTTGTGTTCCTTTTTACCTTCATGTGTCAATACATGCATTTTCAAGGTACCTAGGTGAGTAAAGTTCTTGTTGCATGTGTTACATTTGTGTGGTTTTTTACCCTCGTGGATTAACTTGTGCGTTCTCAAATTTCCAGGAAGACCAAAGGTTTTCTGACATGTATCACACTTGTATAATTTTGGACCATGAACCACTTTATGCAGTTTTAAGGTTGCTAAGGTATTAAATCTCTTCTCACAAGTATCACACTTAAATAGTCTCTTACCCTCATGAAGCGATTTATGTATTTTCAAGTATGAGGACGTATTAAAACACTTTCCACAAATATCACAATGGAATGGTTTTAGTCCTTTATGAATGAGATTATGTCTTCTCAAATTTTGCAGTAGAGTAAAGGTCTTTTCACAAATATCACACTTGTATCGTTTGCCCTCATGCATTAAACGATGCATTTTCAACTGTGTTACTGTACGAAAAGTCTTTTCACAAGCATCGCAGTTATGTGGCTTTATGTCCATGTGTGACAGTTTATGTCGTCTTAAGTGTTCTGAGAGAATAAACGTCCTTTCACAAATGTCACACTTGTATGTCCTG
This sequence comes from Mantis religiosa, assembly GCA_030765055.1. NCBI lineage: Eukaryota > Metazoa > Arthropoda > Insecta > Mantodea > Mantidae > Mantis > Mantis religiosa. The sequence goes on from CM060958.1 coordinate 15,652,043, forward strand.
TTGCCTTTATGGACTAATTCATGTTGTTTCAAGGTAAATCGACGGCTGAAGCTCCTCTCGCAAAAACTACATTTGTATGGTTTTTTGCCCTCGTGAGTCATTTTATGTGTCTTTAAATTTACTAAATAGATAAATGTCTGTTGGCAAACCTCGCATGTGTGTGGCCTCTTCCCCTCATGAATGAGACTGTGTTTTTTCAAATCAGCTAATGTAGAGTAGGTCTTTGCACAAACTTCACATTTATGTGGCTTTTCTGCCATGTGGGTCCTTTTATGTCGTTTTACATGTTCTGGAAGAAGAAAGCTTTTTTCACATATATCACATTTGTGTATTTTTTTGCCTATATGAATGAACATATGCTTTTTCAAGCTTACTACCCGGGTAAAACTGCTGCTACAAAGATCGCATTTGTGTGGTTTTTTGCCCTCATGATTCATTTTATGCAGCTTCAAATTTCCCACGGTAGTGTAACTAGCATTGCAAATATCACATTTGTATGGTTTCTTGCCCTCGTGTGTCCTCAGGTGCAATCTCAAATTCCGCTTACCAGCAAACATTTTGCCACAAATTGCACACGTAAGTCGCTTATCATCATAATCATTTGGAAACTGCTTGTTTGAATCTTGGAATTTATCAAACTGCTTAGATGTCAATAAGCAACGATTCCTTCCTCCCTTAGCTGTTTCAGTACCATGAGCAGCAAGCATACTTGATTTCACATATCTGAAAAAGGTTAAACCTTTAAACAGAGATGATTAATAATAAATCATAATCATAATAATAATAATAATAATAATAATAATAATAATAATAATAATAATAATAATAATAATAATAATAATATAAAGGGTTCTTGAAATTACAAAACTGCACATTGTAAAATATAAGAGAAATATCTGATGCAACTGGAAAGTTGTACCCTGTCCTAAAACTTATTCACAAAATACTGATTATTGCCATTATTTGCTCTACTTTTTACTGGCATTTATTTTTGCAAGTGGCTCCACAAAACTCAGTTGTTTGAAATGGTTGGTCACTTCTCTATCTGAATTAGCTGTGTTCGCTGTTGCCCATTCTCTCTCTCTCTCTCTCTCTCTCTCTCTCTCTCTCTCTCTTTCTCATGGTGAAGCTAATTTCACCTAGTCTCTTATTCTACCTTTATTCACTTATCTCCATTCTTGAGGATATAAATTATTTCCCCAAGTATTTAACTGATTTCCAATTATACATAGTTTGGAAATTTCAGTAGTGGACAAATTAGCAAAAGTGCTACATTTTATATTTTTTTGTAATTTAAGAAAAGCATAAAATGCAGAGAATAACAGTATAACGCTGAATGTTAAGGAACAACTAATATTTATTGTGACCTCCTTGAGCTTCAATTAACAACAAATCTGTCTTGGCATCCCTTTGATTATGCTTTTGCACAAATCACGAATTTCTTTACTTTCTCTCCATATGGAAATGCTGAACTCAATCAGTTGAAAGTTGGTGGTAGATCACTTTGCTTCCACTTTTTTGGGAAGGGGGAATAAGCCACAAATTTTCTGTTGAATTCATGTCTAGACTGATTCCTGGCCAATCCAGTAGAGAAACCCATGTGTTCCGAGTTTCTCTGTGACACTTTACTCGATGGCATGATGTTCCATCTTGCATGAAAATACCATCTTCTGATGGAAATCATTCACTCTACATAGGTACCACAAAGCATTAGCTATCTGATAGGTTTGCGAAAAAAAATCAATGAAAAGCAAAGTCCAACACCAATGCACCATGGAAGGTGTGGTAAAAACTGGGCTACTACAATGGTGTTTTATTTTATTAAGAAAAACATGCAAAAATAGGCGACAACTTCAACATAACTTCAGAGGGTTGCCACAGAACATGAAGCTGATGTTAATGCAAGAACAATTCGTAGACGCAATTAAGTTATAATTAAGGAAATGCATTTACAGCATTCTTTAGAACAACTCAAACTTATTCTATCATTTTGAAATTATTATTAGTTATTGAAATTAAGGAAATTACTACAAATAATTTTTAAAACAGCAATATAATTTTCATGTTTGCAATTTAAAGTGATATTCAGCGACGAATCCTATATCTCTGTGGGAAGAAGACTACGCTGTTTCTGTGAGAAGAGGTCCTGGGGACACACCACTGATATCTATTTCCCTAGAAATATCACTGTGTGCAATATCAGCAAACATATGCTTTGCAAGTTCACTAAGACACCTGTGCTGTGTGTGTGTGTGTGTGTGTGTGTGTGTGTGTGTGTGTGTGTGTGTGTGTGTGTGTGTGTGTGTATTGAATGCTCAGAATTTGATAATAAAATCATTTTTCTTCTTCCTTCCCAATATTTGGAGACTAGATCTTTATTTTGGAGAGTTTCACATACAGTTAGATGATCAATGTTCATTACATCGTCTTTACCACATAATCAGCACCGTGGAGAAGTTGTTAATCCAATCTTGAATAAATGTCCATTCAAACAATCGTGGCCTGTGATTAATCTGAACATTGCTACTGAAGATTTTTGAGGTAGTTCTGGAATTGTCTTTAGTTCCTGTGCTGTAAGTAAATAGCACTATTACTGATCTCTAATGAAGTGTGAATATTTGCATTCCGCTATGAAGATGCTTTCAAACCAAATGCCATTAAGAGTCCTTAAGATGTGTACTACATTAATGGAACAGGAGTTTATTGAATACCAACTTCAACCTATCAGTTGATTAAATTTCCTTCATCAGCCCTAAAGAATTAATTCATATTGCTCGCTTCCTAAAAAGAAATCGGTTGTTGTTTTCAAATGATAGGCTTTGGCAATGAAGCCATTAGCTCTCTTGCTCTCCAACATTTCTGTGTAGTGGATCCGCAGGTAGGGCTTCACAGGTCAGATGTTCTTCAGTCATTTCCTCTTCTTTGTTGCACAGAGGACATTTTGGGCTTGTATAAATTCCTATTCGGTGTAAGTGTTTGGCCAAATAATCATGTTCCGTAAGTAATCTATAATTTGCTACTGTAGCTTTACGTAGGATTTCTGGAATAATTTCTAATTTTCTATTAATTAAAATGTTCCATTTTTTATCTTTGGCTTTCTTAGATATTGATTGGTTTTGTTTGTTTTTATATTTGTTTTTAATTAATCTTTTTATGGATGTAAAGGGTTAAGTTTTTACTTTTGTTCTGAATTAAATTTGCACCTTTTTTGGCAAGAAAATCAGCTGATTCATTTCCAGCAATTCCACAATGTGCAGGTATCCACTGTAATATAATTCTTTTCTGTAGTTTTTGAAGTTTTTGGATCATTTTGTGACATTCTTTAATTTGGATTGACCTCATTTTATATGAACTTATTGCATATAATGCTTCTTTAGAATCAGAAAGTATGACAGCATTTTTGAACTTATCTATTCTGTATAGAAGGTGTTGGAGTGAAATATGAATGGCCGTTACTTCTGCATCAAAATTTGCTGTGTGGTATCCTGCTGGTTGATAGAATGAGAACAGTGCACACGTAATTCCTGCTCCTGAGTTGTTCAAGTTAGATCCATCTGTGCAGATATGTAACCATTCTTCAGGTGGGTATCTATTGTAGATACTATTATTGTGAACTCTTGTGGATATTATTTCATATCTAAGAGTCTATTAAATGCAATTATTGTTATAAATGCAGATCCCTACAGTAAATAATTTTCTCTTGGGAAATTACAGATATCATATTTTATAAACCAAATAAATAAAAAATATCTTCTAATTAGCTGTATACCTAAAACCTCTTGCCCATACCACCAATTTTTAGGGAAACTATTCATCATAAAATTTCTAAATACATTTACCATAATTCCATTTACAATTTAAATTCCGATCAAATCATTCTACAACTTATTGGTTTTTAAGTGCTTCAGCAATGCTCATTTAAACCTGCACAGGCCGGGAAGATGCCCAAGAAACGGCATAAGACATTTAAATTATTAATTGCTATGAAATGGATTTCCTAAGTACATATTTATATCTTCCATATTTAAGTTACTTTAACAAAACAAAAACTGGTTTAACAGCCATTAAAGACAGAATAGAACTACAGTATCATTAGACACTACATTCACAAATTGTTGAAAATTCACTATTTTGTTTCACTTTAGCAAAAGTCATTCTCTGCATCGAAAGCATCTAATTTGTAAGACATTTTCACTTGAGTGCAACGAATGATATGTTTATATTATCTACGTGAGTGAAGTGTTCTCCGGTTCAATTTATGCTACCACACAATAATCATAGTATATCTTGTATCACACAAGCTGAAAAGAAAGAAACCTCTGTCGGCATCTGTATGTACCTCTTAAGAGTATTTCACAACTGAAGTTTATGGTAGCCTTATGCAGCTGTTTTTGCTGAGTAATTTACCTATTTACACACTCTTGGGGTACAGAGTAACTTCTTTTAGCTGTCAGGAGTTAACTGACAAGCACGTTTAAAATTGCTAAATTACAATGTTAACCATGGTCTATGCTGGTAATGTGGCACATAAATTAGCTTGTATGGGCTTCTGATATCACTTTAGAAAAGGTAGAGAACTTTTTCCTGTTTGACAGTGATTTGGATATTGATGGCAAGTTTTCAGATTTTGAGGGAGGTTTTGAGGGGATATACGTGTATATTGTGACTTTGTGAGTTCATAAAATTAAAAGTTCAGGTTGCAGAAATTCAAAATTGCTCTTTATTTCCGTAGAAAGGCACTTGTACAACTCTGATATCAGCAGAATGACGTAACACACACATATGCAATCTTCAAGTCCGTCTGCCACATGTCCAACCTGCACAAGTGCAACTCACTGACTGCTTTTCTGCACTCATGTCCGCACCCTCCAAAATCTTATTTATACATGAGCAGCTGTTCTCGTGGTTTCTTGAAACCTGATGAAGCCACACGAAAGCTACCAATCTTTCGTGAAGGTGAGAAACCGGGGAACGGTCCGTCTCTTTCTCCCTCTATTGCCCTGTCTCTCTCTCTCTCTCTCTCTCTCTCTCTCTCTCTCTCTCTCTCTCTCTCTCTCTCTCTCTGGGAGTGGCTTGGGCACTATCTGTCTCTTTCACTCTGCGCTTCCCTCTCGATATTCGCTTACAAGCAGCCTCGTGACATTATGCAAGTAGGGTGAAGGAAGACCTAATCTCTAAAAGCAATTTAGGGTCTAAGAGGAGAATTCAAAACTGGACAGTGTGAGTGTTATTTGCAAACCTACGTTAGACGTGTACTCATCTACAGATGGCATGCTAGGTGCACTTTTTTTTTTGGGGGGGGGGGGGGGGGGATAACAGGTCAAATATGGATCTACTAGATCAGGTATTACAAGCATATCCCTCTTTGCAATAAACAGTAAAATGGTATAAAAAGTATACACTAGCTGTATATAACCATAAACAATTGTTTAATAATTTGGAGAGCTCTAAATCTACGCAAGACGATGACCTCACTAAACGTTTGCATCCAATGACTCGCATCCTAATTGAGCTCTATAATATTCAAAGACCTCTTCACAGTAGGGACAAGAAATCCACCACCCCAGTTCCCCTCATTCACTTTCCTAAAAGGATACCACCCACAGCAAAAAAAAAGGGGTGTGCACATTTCGAAAATGTCAGTGTGTTGCAAAAAGGAAGACACTTAAAAGGTGACCAAGGTCCAGCTGCATTAACCACATGGGAAAAAATTTTCATTAAGAAATATGAAAGAAAATTGTTCAATTTCAACACTGCCTTTGAAGAGAACCCAAACTTCACGTTCATCAATACCGACAGAGATGCACCTATCACCTACAAGGAGTTCAACAAATCAACATCCATTAGTCAACAACAGCTGATGATGTTAGGAAGGTCCTAATGAAACGTGTTCTAGGTACATACTAGCAATAAGATTGAGTACTAGTTCGACTCAAAATTATATTAATATATCAAAATGTTGAGAAAACTTAAAAGATTTAATAAAAATTGTTCCTTTTAAATTATAATACTTAGATTGATTACACAGTTTTACTCCTGCTGTTTTAGAGTTTGTTATTCAGAAGTTATTCAGTAAAACTAAAACATATTTGCTTTGGTCTATCTGTTTCTACTTCTTTAACAGAACATCTTTCAAGATACTAATTGAACTACATTTATTAACTAATCAAATAAATATTCATCTGATTTAAATAAATAGGATAGAAATCAAAGTGTTGACTTTGATATTACTAAATGAAAGTAACTCCATAAACTTAAGTATAACAAATGCCATATTCAACTAGAGAGAGGTTAGCCCACCTCAGACCCTCCTGGGAAGCATTTATTTCTTTGCATTTTAACTGAACACAAATACCTTGATAGTACTTGCATAATATGTATTTGTCCCATCTGCAATTTTATAACACTGGGTTTGTCTCTCCTTGTCTCAAGAAACAAAACACTTTAATCTATCAGATTTTTTTTCTAGCTCCATTCACACCCTGCCTTTAACTGCAGTGGTCATATCAGCAGCTGTTTTCCTTAGGAACATACTGATGGTGTTAACTCGTAATCGTTGGGTTGTATCATTAGATCACGCACATTCATTCACACTTTCATTCATACTTCAGACTCTGGGGAATCATCTTGTTTGGAGAAAAATCCCCACCCCCAGCCGGGAATCGAACCCGGGACCACTAGCATGGCAAGCAAGTGTTCTACCCACTGAGCTACAGGGCCAGCCCCTTTTGTTTTGTAACTTGGTACAGTGCAATATGACATTTCCTTTTAAACATCTGCATTTACAACTAAGCATGCCCACTAAAACTTTACATTTTTAGAACTAAAATAGACGTGATCAGAAAGAATTGGGTAGTCCATTCAGAACTAGTGCCTGTTGCCTTTGATCCTAATGATGCAAAACATGTTTTTGAGAAGGAAAACAAGGATACTTTCGTTGCACATTTGTGCTAAAAGCTACAAGATCCTTTCTTTTTGTTGTTGTAATTTTATGTCCTCCAACGTTAAGTCATATTGGACGGTGAATGAATTGGATGAAATGATGCTCAAATGAGTCCAGGGTCCATGAAGCTTAGAGTTACTCAACATTCGTCTTGAAAACCCCCGAAAAAACCTTATCCAGGTAACTCACCTCGACCGAGATTTGAACTCAGGACCTCTTGAACGTGAGGCAGACACACTGCCATTTACTCTACCAAGGCGGGCAGATCCTTTCTTTGCTTTACTAATGACAAACTACTTCTTTTGGAAGGGAAGGAAAACGTTCTTCAGGGTTGCATGTCACTTTGGCAATAGCGGGACTTGTCATGAAAAGATTACATTACCATTACTGTTTGGTAGAAGAATGAGCAAGAGTAGGGGAACTGCCTTGCCTTGTTTATTAGCTGGCGGGACAGGAGTGGCACGCCTTCAAAGACTACTGGTGGTTATTTATCATGAGGCCAAGGTGGAAATGTGCTATTAGCGCACAAATATTTGAGTTGTGATCAGAATCGACATGTAGCTCCATGTAAGAGATGAAACTTTCATGTATTTCAGAAAGATTATCAGCAACACAAAGTTGTGTGCTAAAGGGACAAAACAGACATTGTTGAGATGTGTCAAAGTTTTGTATTTGTGTAAAAGAGAGGCTGATTGTGAATAGCATTATTTTAACGATTTTGGTGAAAAATAAAGCAGTTTGAAGCGAACTGCTTTGTCTTTTGTTTATAATATTGTTGTCGAGAAGGAAAAATAGGGGTGCTTTTGCTGCATATTAGTACTAAAAGCTATGAAAGCTCTTTGCTTTACTAATGACAAATCACTGATACTGCTTTAAGAAGGAAAGGAAAAGCTTCCTTAGAACTGCATGCTGCTCTAATTTGACTGCTGATAAACAAACTATATGCGCAAAGCATTCAGGTCCCACATCCTCATTCGGTAGGTTTCGCCTATTTCCGTAAACGCAGATGACAACTTTGAAACAGGAAATGTGCTACACACTGTGGAATCTAGTGGCTAATATGCTAAGCTTTCACACGTACGCCATTTCATTTTGAGCAAGTTTGAAGTTTATCATTAGCTAACCAGTTTACAACAAATCTAAAAGCAAGACTATGTTGTCAATGTTATGGCTCTCGAAAGAGGTCACACTACTTTTCGTCTACCTCCGTATTACTGTGACCTGAATGCAATTGAGCTGGCGTGGGCAAAAATAAAGAATGTTTACAAAATATCAATGTTAACAAGAGCCACAAATGTGCAGAAACTTACTATAGAAGCGAAGGATCGGGAAGGATACAATAAGAAGGTCCAAGAGCTGGAAATGCAATATTGGAGAAACGATGAGGTAGTAGAAAATCCAATTAATGAAATTATTAAAACATTAGAGGATACCAGCGATGAAAGTGACACAGTAGACATGGAAATAGAAGAATCACAAAGCGAGTAAGTGTTTATAACTGTCATAATATTTGTTTTCTACTTTCATGTGTTTCATAACAGTAAATATATAAGCATACAACATATTGGATGGAGTTCAACTGTTTGTTGACACATCTCATACCTTCGGCGCATATCTTTGCTTATCTTACCGCAATTTGGCTGAATTGTGTTTTTTTAGGTTGACCACACTGCAGAAACAAAAGTGTGTTAGCTCTCTATTCTTCCCCTTTGTCCCCTACACACTGTAAATCCAGAGCTCAGGAAATCTTGCGCATATAGTATGGGACTTCAACAGTCATATTTACAATGTAACATGGATGGTTTTTACTATATTGTGACGCGAGCGCTGGAACACCCTGTGGAAGCAGCTGGGAGCGGAAGACAGGGGAGGTTCGTGTTAGCCACACCTCCCCCTCGTTTGTCTTGTAGTGGTGACAGGCAGTGGCTGGGAGGAAAAACATCAGTGTGCCGTCTGTTTCTGTCCACCTGGTTCTAGAAATTACGGGATCGTTCATCATCTGGAAACGTCGAGAAGACGGCGAGATGCCTATAAAAAGGGTTGCAGCTAGTCAGTCAGTCAGTCAGTCAGTTGGTTAGTGAGTGTGAGTGAGGAGACAGTCGCAGTTCTTGGTGTAAGAGTTAGTCAGTGACGTGTTAATGAACGAGAAGATTGTGCAACGGAAGACTGTACGTAACTGGTATGTGCATCGGAGTTTATGTAATCGCGAGTACAAGTGAAATTGTAACGGACGAACTGGTGAATTGTAATCGTGTGCAGCAAGTAATTCTGTGTAATTGGCAAGAGTTTAACTGTAAGTCGGTAGAAATAAAGAACATTGTTGAGTTTGTGTAATTGGACTTTTCATTTCACGAACCCACAAAGTCACAATATTCTAATACAAAGATTTTGTATTGAGCACATTAATGATGAAGCAATTCATGTGAGTGTGCCACATCAACAGCAGTGCTCGCTCTGGCAGGTAACTACAAAAATGGAAGGGATGGTAAGGGAGAGAGAAGAAGGGTGAGTCATGAGATTAGATACTGCTCTTATTGAAGCCCTTTCAGAACTGTCAACTAAACTGTATCTTCCACTACCAGATTTAGCCATCCTTTGTCCTATCTCACTATGTTTTTCTCTCGAAATTTTAATAGATGCTATAGGCCAGCCACAGCCAACACACTTGCCGCAGTGCATGTGCTGGGCTACAAGCACGCTTCGCACGGTTTGTCTTCCGTAGTAGTGGTGGTCCATACTTGTGTCAGTTTGATATGGAAGGGACACATTAAAGTGAAGGGCACCCATGCTGACACATTATTTCAATCTCGAATGGGAAACTGAGTACTTCTTCATGGAATGTAGTAGTGGTGCTATTTGTTCAACTTACCAGAAAAAAATTGCAAGTGCTGAAATGATTTAATCTTCAGCGACATTTTAATATATTGCATGGTAATGGTTATTCGGTCCTATAAAAACAAGAATGCACTGCAGAGATACAAAAAGCTCAGCGAATAGTTCACATCGCAGAGGAACAGGAAGAAGGGGATGGCGGAATGGCAGAAACCTCAGTTTATGCGAGTTACGAAATAGCACTACAAATTGCCAGATCTTCTTGCAGTTTTTCTGATGGTACACTTATTAAACGATGTATACTTATAGCTGCAAGTAAATTCACCCCTGTCAGTGTTCACCAGTTCGAGAGTGTCAGTCTGTCACCTCATACTATTTCACACAGGATTCAAGATCTGGCAGACAACATCTACGCACAACTTATTGAAAGAGCAAGAGAATTTGTTGCATTCTCTATTGCCATTGATGAGAGCACTGACTTATCAAGTATGGCTCAATTATGTATTTTTATTTGTGGAGTAAATGAACATTTGGAATTTGTGGAAGAAATGCTATACCTGGTGCCAATAAAAGCACAACAGGATTTACCTTGAAATGTGACACTGAGTTAGTCGACAGTTACAGAAACAGGAAGTTTGCTAAGATTTCTACAAGAGATTTCCTAAATCAAGATTCCCTCGATTACACAGATGTGCCGCTATGATTGCAATGTCTGGTTCGACCTATGTATGTGGATCCTTATTTTCAGCTATGATACGCATTAAAAACTCTCAGAGAGCCAACATAAGTGATCATATCTTGAAGTGTGCATTAAGGGTCCAGAGTTGTGTTTTAGTGTCTCCAAATGTGGTGAATATTGTGAAAACCAAAAGATGTCAGAAGACAAGAGTGTCTACCAAAAACTGAATGTATCAAATTCTTAATTGAAACATGTATATTTCTTTAATATGAAGTATTCTATGTAATATTATCACTGCATAGTAAATATTATTTTATTTTGTATTTTTCAATTGTCTCAGGATCAAAATTGTGCTAATATCCACAAAGTACTGTTTCGTTCTTATAATTAAAAATATTGCTTTTATATGCCAGCAATTGGTTGTATAGGATTGAAGGCTATAATAATCTTACTGGTATTGGGTTGTTTTATCTATAATTTAATAACAAGTACCAGAGAGATACTAAACCACGTATTATACACTTTCTGGATTGTTTCTTCACTACTACCCTGTCCTTAATTATTTAATGGTAGCGTAAGTACAGATTACAGAATGCCACTGCGCGAGGTAGTGATTGGCATCTCTCTCTCTCTCTTTTTTTTGTAATTTACGTCCTCCAACGTTGTCGTATTGGACGATGAATGGAATGGGTGAAATGATGCCCAAATGAGTCCAGGGTTCACAGAGCTTAAAGTTACCCAACATTCGTCTTCCAGGATAAGGGAAAACCCCGGAGAAACCATATCCAGGTAACACACCCTGACCGAGATTCGAACTCGGGACCTCTTGAACGTGAGGCAGACATGCTACCACCATGCTACCAAGATGGGCTATATCTCCCTAGCACTCGCCAGCAAAGACCAGGCACGTCGGCACCGTGCAAACTGTATAGGCACACCGTGCATGTCAGTTGGCAGAGCCAGCTATAGGCCTATCCTTTGGCCACGGTACCATAATCGTTCCCTACTTATTAATCCTATCCCTGAGGTGACAACATGGAGAAGTTACACATCTGAAAAGAAACTGTCTGTTGCATAATGCTTTTTATGCATATGGATTGAACAGTATTTTTGCTCTTAGCTCAAGAGAAGATGCTGGGCAAATATTCCTGTTTTATGCATATCAGCCATTATCTATACTTGTGTTAGTCAATATGTATGTATTACTTTCCAAAGAGCTTTTCAAACATAATGTTTACAGTTTTATCTTCTGATTAAGACATAAGTATATATACCTCAAGGCTATTTACCTTGAGGAATTACAAAAAAGGAACAAAAGAGCCTTAAAAATATAAAATGTAAGCAAGTACGCAAGTCAGCAATAGTTAATCAATTTTAGTCAAGTAACCATAACATTTAACATGCAATCAGATTTCTGCAACATATCAAAGAGAGCACAGTACACTGCAGATGGGAAAGTGACCACTCACCAGACAGCTGAGAATGGGAAAAGTGATTCTTCAAACATGCACTTTTATAAAAGCAAATGGGACTATTGAACACTTCTATGATATTGTTTAAAATGACCAGTATTTCATTCTATTATTCATTACAACTCATTAATATTCTATTCTCACTTTTTCTTCCAAATGTTAAAGTAGTTAACCACAAGTTTGTTTACAAGATTTTGGTCAATTTCAGCGTAAGTCCCTGAGTTTAGCAGTTAAGGAGGTAAAACCTTCCTATAAGAGCAATGTTTATTTCATAACGTTTAGAAGCAAGAGGAGTTTAGAAATTTCTTGGCCTGACTCTCAGATGCTGACAGAATCAAATAGCAAGGATAGTTCTCAAGCAGGATCCTTTAGATCACACAGCTAAGCAGTTTCATACATGCACTTACATTTGTTTGGTTGTTATATAATGCAAAATAAACAAATTGAGGTATATTAAGAGCAATCAGCGATAGGTGATTGTTCTTATAAAGCACATGTAGATAAAAGGTTAGAATCAGAACATGAGAATTTAATGTCATGCTGAAAGGGTAGGGCCAGACTGAAAAATTCAATGCCATAGCTGGGATTTGAACCATGGATCTTCTGGTCTCCGTCCAGCTGCTCTAAACCATTGAGCTACTATATCCAATGTGCCAACATGACATTAAATTCTCCAACTTTTCAATTCACTCGGGCTCTACCTTTTCATAGTGCGTCCTACACACGGCTAGTGTGAAAGAACAATTAATTTCCATTAATTGTATCTAATAGTGGTCCAAACTATAAAGCCCGGGCCTTATGTACTTACAGCATAGTAAGTCGTCATTAAGGTAGTTGTCTCATGTGTTTATGAGAACTCCTAGTGGTTTACTATAAAGCCCGGGCCTTAAAGTACTTACAGCATAGTAAGTCGTCATTAAGGTAGTTGTCTCATGTGTTTATGAGAACTCCTAGTGGTTTACTATAAAGCCCGGGCCTTAAGTACTTACAGCATAGTAAGTCACCATTAAAGTAGTTGTCTCATGTGTTTATGAGAACTCTTAGTGGTTTACCGGGAAACATACGAGTCAGTTGAAGAATTTAATGTCATGTTGGCACATTGGCCAAAGTAGCTCAATGGTTTAGAGCGGCTGGATGGAGACCAGAAGATCCGTGGTTTAAATCCTGGCTATGGCATTGAATTTTTCAGTCTGGTTCTACCCTTTCATAGTGTGTCCTACACATGGCTAGTGTGAAAGAACAATTAAATTTCCATTAATGTCATGTTGGCACATTACCATGTAGTCATTGGCAGAGTAGCTGTGCACAGAGCAAAAGATCTGTTAATTGATGGAAATTAATCATTTCTTCAAACTAGCCATATATAGGCTAAGGTTTTGAATAGATAGTCAAACTGAAAAGTTCAATGACATGGCCAGGATTTGAACCACAGATCTCCTGGTTTCGATCCAGTTGCTCTTACCAATTGAGATACCATGACCAACATGCCATCGTGACATTAAATTCTCCAATGATCTCATATTTTCCCAGTAAACCACTAGGGGCTCTCATATTTGAGATACACCATTTGTGGCAACTTAAATAATAAGAGTTAAATGATGAAGCCTGGGATTCAAGTACTTACGACAGTAAGTTGCCACAAATGGTGTGAAGGCAACACAAATGAAGGCAACTTAAATAATAAGAGTTAAATGATGAAGCCTGGGATTCAAGTACTTACGACAGTAAGTTACCACAAATGGTGTTATCTCGAATACGAGAGCCCCTAGTGGTTTACCCGGAAAATATATAAGCCAATTGGAGAATTAATGTCATGATGGCATGTTGGCCATGGTAGCTCAATGAGCAAGAGCAACTGGATGGAAACCAAGAGATCCGTGGATTAAATTCCAGCCATGGCATTGAATTTCTCAATTTGACTCTATCCAAAAGATCTGTGGTTTAAATCCCGGCTATGGCATTGAAATGGATAGAATTAATGTTGGTAGTATTTAATATTTTGCATTAAAAGGTTTAACAAAATAAAAGGAATTGGATTTCACTTTGAACGTTCCTATCTACAATTTTCTTTCATAAAAGCATGGTCAGGGATTCCCCCAAACTTTATGACAAAGGCCAAGAACAATTACGACTAAAGTAATCATGGCAAAACTTCGCAATGTTAAGTTAAATGACAGAAAAACCAAGATTAACTGAGCATGCTAATTTTGCCAAGATTTTATTCAATCAGGTCTGGGATATTTTGCACAAGCATTTGTACATCAGAAAGATGGCAGTATAATGGGTACGTTTGTTAACCATCAATCAGAAGCATAACCAAAGAACATCTCACAGGAGTGCTTGGATACGTTATGTTCAGATGCCACTCAACATTTGCAACATTTTTTTTGCGGTGTTTAATGCCTGCTTTTACTACATGCGACACCGAAGACACAACGCTGATGATACATGAAATAAAGATGGAGCATCGGTGGAATGAGATGGCAGGGGAAATCGGAGGTCCTGGAGAAAACCTGCCCATGATGCCTTTTTGTCCACCACAAATCTCACATGCTGTGGTGAGAGTTGAATGGTCCAACCATTTGGTCATGGCACTCTCTTTTTTTCATCTTTGCATAACTGCTGATGAAATATGGAGTAAGGGAGTGAATGCTGTTTTAGGGCCCATCGACAACGAGGTCATTTGGGCCCAAAGTTAAAACTAAATGCTAAAATCCACTCTAGCTAAACTAAAAACCACACAAACTAAGCTAAAACTAAAAACAAAATAAAAATTTAAAAGACGTCAAAAAGTTTTGAGTCAGCACAAAGGATCATGAGATTAAAAGCACAAGACCAGAGGTAAAAAGATAAAAAGCACAGGGACCACAAATTTAAAATCTCTAAAAAGACAAAGCTAAAATCCCAGTCAGACTTTATTACTAAAACCAATTGCAGTAACGAACTGCAATGCATTGGCGACAGCATCGTCATCTATACCTTGTTTCACGTAAGCTTGCCCAGTATCTCTTAACGGTCACGTGACTTAATCACCTCTCATTGGTTGCTGTTGTGGTAATGACTGTCGTGCGGTAAAAATTAGTTCGTTATTTAACATGGTGATATATCATTATATGTTGGAAGAGAATTGTCAAATTTATATTTTCGTAACTGTTTTAATTAAATATATTACGCAACAGAGTTGATTTATCTGAAATGCATGTTAATTCTTGAACGAAGTAAAGAGGAGGTTCCTTTGCTCTCAAGCACATGGCACGATAGCACGTGATTTAGCGGTAGTGGTGACATTTGTTTATATGACTTTTATCACTGACCTTGTTTTGAACTGGATTAGTCATGCATCGCCATTCAAGAGTGTGGGAGCTAAATTATTTTATTGATCGTTTATTGCGCATGTACTTATATGTATAATGGCAGAGTCTACCGCCAGTTTTTTGCTGAAGTATCGCAAGGATAATTATTTACAAAGAGGCGAAAAAAGAATTGTGTTGTATGTGTTTAATGCACTCACAGAGAAGAATCTGTCTTTGTCAGTGAGAGAAGTCGAACAGCTGTGCTCTGAAGTTACAGGTGTGAGTGTTAGACCCGTAGGAACATCGCGACATGAAATTGAGGAAACAGGACAACTTACCACTACAGGAAAAAGCAGGAATAAACAAATGTGCGTGCTCGGAGAAAATACGTGAAAAGTGTTGTGCGTCGTCATGTGTGTAGTTTTTCTTTAGAAACGAACTCCCTAACATAAGTAACATTTAGTCTGCTGTAAATGAGGATGCAGATTTACCAAATTTCATCATATTGCTTATACAGCTGGGATTTGTGAATGAAAAAAGAGGCAAGAAAAATGTGCTAAAAGATAGACGATATTGCTGTGTGGCGAAGACGATATTGCTGTGTGGCGAAGACGCTATTTAAGGACAACCACACTGCACCGAGATACAAATTGCTAAATATACACGAAGAACACACGAAAAGTAAAGTATGGTGTGACACAACTTTTAAGACTGAAAGACAAGCATTTTTGAAAGGTATGTGTTGCTCAGTTCATTATAAACTTGTATTTTTGCATGCCTTCATATCCTTATTTGTATGATTTTTGTATGATTTTATTTATCTTCCCGGCAATTATTACATTTACTGCAGGTTTAAATGTGACGGGAAGGCACCGCCTATGGCCTATGACGCGAAAGCATTAGCCAATTAGGCCGAGGGGGAGGGTTGTTGAATGCGGAGTGATACATTTCAGCGGGGCAAGGTTATACGAAACAGAGATTAAATCTGTGTGCAGCATATCCCCCAGGCTGAGAGATTGACGGAATGGAGCGTATGTGGGGCAGTCAATCAACACACGATGCACATTGAGGCATACTGAACATGGAGCACACACTGGGGCCGGCTCCCCTTGTAATAGATCGCCATGAGTTTCATGTGTGTGTCCAATACACAGCCGGGTGTGTATTACCTCGGACCACCAGTTTTCTCTGCAGGAAATCATCCAAGGCTGTACGCTATCTTTGATCTTCCGGAGTTGTGTGCCCTCCAACGCTGTCCAAGAGTGCTGTCAAGCAGATAGGAGTTGACGACGGAAGAAGTGTTGCACATCCTGATTTGGAACAGTAGTTGTTAAACTCTGCAGCAAGCAACATGCAGACTTAGCAGCTGCATCCGCCTTTTCATTTCCGGTAATGCCCACATGGCCTGGGGTCCAAGTAAAAAAAAAAATATGGTATGCACGACAAAGCATTTGCGAGATAAGTGTCTGTATTTTCAAAACCAGTGTATAATCCGCGATATGCTGTTGCAAGGCCTGCAGAGCGCTCATAGAGTCAGAGCAGACAATAAAACAGCCAGGTGCTAACTTGGGACAGAAATAGGAGCAAATAAAAAGTGGCATACAGCTCAGTGGTAAAAAAGGAGGTGGAGTCCAGAAGGCGAAATTTATGAGCCTCACCGTTAATGATGAAAGCGTAACCCATAGTGCTGCCTAACTGGGAACCGTCCGTAAAATGATGAAATATGGATTCATCACCACATGCCAGAAATGAAGCAGCAGTTAAACTAAGGGGTACAAAGTGTGCAAATGCTTTAAGTATGTTCCTTCTGCAGGAAAGGTGAGGCTGGGTTGTGGGGTTGCTAGACTACCTAAACCAGCAACATCATAAAAGCAGAGTATTATGCATCTTTGTTAAAGTAGTTGAAAGGTGCTATGAAGGTGGCATATGTTGGAGAACTTTCTTTTTCACCAAGTTAAGGCCCCAGCTAACATGCAAAATTTGCATGTCTTGCACTTCAAACTACTGCTGCATTAACTATGTTCACCAGATTTGGCTGAGTGAACCTTTATCTCAGATGAAGAGATCATAAAACACACACATTCTTATTTTGCAAAGTTGGACAAATAATTTTATACCGAAAGCATAAAGAAATTAAAGAGTATCATTAGTCTAAGTTGAAGCAGTTGAAAGAGGACTATATTCAAACATAAAAAGAAGCAAGATTAAAAATATTGTTTTCTATCTCAGACCAAGAACTTTCCACACCCTAGTATCTCTAAAACTATTCACAATAGTATATTTTAAAAACAATAATAATAAATGATATTCTGAAATCATTTTTTCATATTCAAACTCCTTTTAGCATTTGTCATTATGCAAACATTTTTACTCATTTGTTGGAAATTTAATCATACTTCCACACTACAGTCTGATTTTTAAAAGAAGATACATGAAGGTCATCAAGCAAGTGACGCGAAGAGTAAGAGGGGAAAGTCGTTGCTACGTTGCTATGGTAACATAAACAAAGGTTGCCAGATGGCTTACACCAGTGAATCACATTCTCCTCAGGTCAGTTATCGCTAGTTTTGTGTGGGAAACAAAAGTTAGCTTGAGTGTTCAGTTGCATTGTGTATTATTAGCCTACTTTGTGAAAACAAAATTAAAAGTATGTTGTTATGCAAGCAAGACGTAGTGACGGTAAGATAAGAGGTAGATGGAGGATTCATGGCCCAAGACAAAGATCAGCTTACAGTCGGGGTGTTACGTTTCATATCAAACTAGAGAATTTCTGATCTCTTAGGGAATTCTTTGAACAGAAAGACAAGGGTTTGCTCCTTATCAATGAACAGCTTGTTCCTTTCAACCAAAAGTGACAGTCCCATGTTAGTAGATATGCTTGCAAGTAAAAGAATTCCTGTGGGCCAAAATTTCAGCATATCGGTGGCACTGATATGAACATGGCAATTGATAAAGTAGTTAATAACAGTATATTGTGATACTAATGTGGCAAACACTTTATACGGAATGAGGAAATGTTTGAAAAAACGATACGCTTGCGTCAAGATTCCGTTATGTGCTTACCACATGTGTATTTTATACTATTTCTTGTACTATGTGTATTTATATCAATCTGAATTTTAGTAATTAAGATATTAGCTGAAATTATTTTATATTAATTATATTCACAACATATTTAAGCATGTGCACAAAAACGATTGTCTCTCTATTGTGAATAGTTTTATGGATATATGTTTCTAACCATGAAAAAGTGCAAATCTGAGAAAAATTGCATTCAAACGCTTGTTAAATTTCTTTGAAAAATGAGTTTACTAACATGTTTTTTAAAGTTAACAAAATACTAACTGTTTAACACTCATTGAACATGCTTTCTAGAAAGAAGGCAAAAGCAAAGCAACTCTTCTGCTTTCTCTGCAAGGACAACTGCTTTTGTTTCCTTCAAATATCATAAATAATGGATTAAATAAAACTGTGCATTCTTAAACTACATAAACTTACAAGGGAACTATCACTAGGCTCACACCTGTACGTACTTGAGAGTTTGATGGTATCACCTGTGCTCTATGTGGGGCCTATGTGAGGAGTATAGCTGGAAGTACTCAAAAATGAGTCCAGAATAGGAACAATTAGGCATAACAACACAGCATTGTACTTGAGGGATTGTTTACGTTTGACAGCCTACACATGGCTTACATAAGGAGTGCCGTCCCCAACACCGGGCACAGAGCTGACAAGACATCTCTCCAGCAGCTACTTGCAAGTGGTTGCATGCAACACTCTTCAGGCTTCAGTTTCAGGCATTGCGGTTTTACTCCGCAGCAGATTTTTTGGTGCACATGGTTTATATACAGCCGGCATTATACCATCAAATTTTCAGGTACGTGGTGGTGTAAATATTCCCTTGTTAAGTTCTTTGATTGTGAATTGAAACCCAATTGGCTGATATACTGCATGATGTAGGCTTCTAAATAGCTGAGAAAATTACTGTGTGTTTCAAATGGGAAGATGTTTGTCCTTGAGCGCTACTAGTTGAGCAACCAATCGGATTCCAGCATTATTGTCATATTGCATTCCCCCTAAATGGTGTGTGACGAGCTAATCAATCTCTAATAAATACTATTCATGCTAAGACAAAAATTCAGATTTTGCAAAAACTGATCCATGGGGAAGGAGAGAGTAATGCATTTAACATAACCATAAAAACCCCATATAATTTTCTCAAATAGTTTTCCTAATACAAATAAATAAAGTAGATACCATTATATTATAACAATGCATTGTGACATAAGCACTGTAATGAATATCATTATTGGTTTGCATGTATGCGTGAACATATATTTGAAATTATTCAGAATTGAAATGTAAACATTTGACATGACATGGTAAAAGAAATATGCACTTTGAATAAGCCAAAGTGTTTGTTCTGGCAGAACGTGTCTGGTCACATTATATCTTTGTTTATGAATGGTTCCTAATCTCTATTTAAGCAACATTATTCAGTTACTCTTCCATGAAAAGTGTATCAGCTGGATCAATGAGACGCGATCCACCTTACCCCTTACTACTGCTAGAACAATCCAATAGAGTTAATGTGGGCTCAAATTATGTTGCAAATAGAAATAATATTTTTAAACTGACTGACGTTGAAAGACTTATTCTCAAAGAAATTGACAAGCAGCACAACAAGCCTGAGAAAACTGCGTGAGACATCAGATAAACTCAAGAAGACTACTTCTGGAAAGAAATAGCACGTAACGAGATTTTGGAACCTATCATAAATTTGCAATACTCAGACGTTGAAGACAATGACGAATTATCTCTTAACGTAAATAACATTCACAGCTATATGGATGCACAGCTGTTATTTTAGTTGGATTAGAGAAATAAGTAATTCATAAACTATAATTTACTTTAAACTAAATATTTAAAACATTTGTGTAATATACGAATATACATGGTGCAATTATGATTTCAACAACTGCATTATTATAAAAATTTGGAAAATTCAGTTTGCGTTCCCTTATGTCTAGTGCCACGAACACTCGCAACAGTGTGAGAGAGAGGGAAATATAAAAAGAGTGGGGGTAACGAGGTGGCAATGGTGAAGGCTCTAACGCATCTGATTTGCTACAGGCGAGAACTCTTCCCATTTGAAACACATAATAGCCATAATGACTAGAAGAGGCTGAGTACATAATTAAGCTATGATTAAAATGATGTAACTATCTTACCTAGAAGACTCTGATGCTCCTGAATTCTCAGCTGTTCCATCCTGTAATAAAAAAAAAATAAAAACAAATCAATTGTTTATATATTTTTAATAGTTAATTCCTGGAAGTGAGGTGGGGGACACAGTGGCCAAGAGCAGGCCTTGCTCCATGACAGATTGTTGGTTAGTTAGTGGTCAATTCCATGAAAAAGTAGCATTTTTATAAAAAAGTTAAATATGATCCTTCAGATTTAACTTAAATTTTGTGGAACACATCCAGCAGCTGAAAAATCTGATAAGTTATAATACAATACTTAATTTGTCACATTACACTTATATAATTGAGCAATGCTCATAAGTTGGTGACTCATCAAGACTTAAGTTTAAAAAACTAAAAACTAAGACTACAATATTTACTAAGCATAGTAAAGCAAAGAAATATCAGGTATATACAATATATACTGTGACTTTATGGGTTCATAAGATTAAAAAAGTCAAGTTTGCAGAAATTCAAACTGCTCTTTATTTCCATAGAAAGTTCGTACAGCCCTTGGCAGCAGCTGAATTATGTAACAGACACAAATACAACCTTCAAGATCGTCTGCCACATGACCACAAACAAAAGAGTTCACTTTCAAATCACTGCTGCACGCACATGATTATCGAGTCCAATTACAACTGCCCCCTGACAAACTAGCCGCAGCTTCTTTTATACCTCCACTCATCGTTCTAGACATTAGTGAAACATTCTGTAACAAACAAGATGGCACCAGAAAGACGAACCTTCCAGACATCTGTCTCTTTGTTTCGGCAAGCTTTCAGCTCCCCGCTGCACTGTCTGTCACTTTGCGCGAGATGGCTGCGCCCATCGCAACAATGCCTCGCGACAATACATTGAGATAAGATACACTGAGATCACAGTTCAACATCTGGCAACTAAACTTTTAATGTTTGTGGCAATTTATTATATATTGTCGCGACTGGCAGCAATGCACACACAGAGACAGTACAGCACGGAGATAAGGGGCAGATAGTGCAGGGTGGAGATAAAGAGCTTGCCGAAACAGATAAATATAGCGCAGAGATAAAAGGCTTGCCGAAACAGATAAAGTTAGATGACTAGAAAGTTTGTGTTTCTTCTGATGCCGTCTTACAGAACATTCCACAGACGTCTGGAAATATCAATGGATGTATAAAAGGAAACCGCGGGCAGTTGAGTCGATAGTCGTAAACAAAGTCGAAGTGGTAATCAGAATCGTGTAGTGTTTTTTGAAAGTGAACTCTTTGTGGGTGTGGAAGACGACCTTGAAGGTTGTATTTGTGTATGTTATGTAATTCTGCTACTGTAAGGGTTGGCCAGTGTTTTTCTATGGACATAAAGAACATTTTGAATTTCTGCAAACTGAACTTTTAATTCTACGAATCCACAAAGTCACAATATTTTAATTCCCATAAAATGTGGACTTTTTTCAAGCAGTGCTAACCTATGAACTGGATATTTGATGTCTGTTTTTCTTCTTGCGTTGTGTTCATGTTGATGCTGAATTTTTAGAAAACTGTAATAATTATCATGTAAATATAAAACTAGGTTGTAAATATATAGGCAGGGTTGTGTCAAAATTGTTAATGTTTTAAACATGGCCTGCAATAAGCTCTATGACTATGATTTTGTTTTGAATTCAGAATATCCTGTCAAAACTGCTGCATTTCCCCTTATGGTTATTCCATATGAGAGTACTGGATGAAAGTAACTGTAACATATGATTTTCTTTGTTTCTAAATTTGTTATTTGAACCAGGCAGGATACTTTGAAACAGACAATATTTAATTTATTTTTTTATATAATGTACTGGCTAGTCCATTTGAGACGTTCCTCTACAATTAGATGTAAGAGCTTTGCTTCTTTTGTAGTAGATGGAAAAAATACTGGTTGTCCAATAAAAGTGGAAAATCATTAGTGTGTACTATGTGAAGTAATGGACCAAATACAGAACCTTGTGGAATCCCATATTTTGTACGTTCCCATTTTGTATGTATAGGACCTGTATTGCCCTCTAATATAATTTTCTATTTATGGCCATCTAAATATGATTTGAACCATTCCAATTTAGTGTATTTTATACCATATTAGTGTAGTTTTCTTACTAGAATTTTTCTTCAAAATTTTTAACTACTTTGTTTACAAAATTCATGAGAGTAGTGTTGGTTGACCAATTTTTCCTAAATCCATGCTGGGAATCTTTAAGAATGTTTGCATTTTCAAGATAGGTTATTAATCGCGAATGCACTATTTCTTAAGATATGATAAAGAAAGTGGGAAGTACTGAGATGGGGCGGTAGTTTTTTGGTTCATCTTCACCTGCCTTGTGAATAGATGGATTACTGCATATTTCATTCTTTCCGGAAGACTCCCATGATAAGCGACTGGCTGCATATATAACAAGGACACACTGAGCCGACTGCTCCCTAACTTGCCGGCCGGGCACTCTAGCCGGGTGTCACCGTGTTTCATTTTTAGGTGCTTGCTGGCAATGGGGTGCTTGAGCTGAGACAAGCTCACAAGTGGCTCAGTATCCTTGAGTTAGTTCGACGTAAGTGGGTTCTCCGGGTGGCAAGTGGTGAGGGGTCCTCTTCTACCATTATATTTTTTTTTGTAAAAACATGCTTCTTGTTTCTGGCCTGGGGCCTGTTCTCATAAGTTCAGAACTGTTGGGAATTTAATATCCGAGGGACTAAATTTCTAGTTAAGGAAGGGATATATATATATATGAGCATGCTGGGCCCATAACCCAGAGGTCCATGGATCGAAACCACGCTCTGCTACCAACTTTTGCGCCAATCCTCGTCAGAGGGAAAGGTGCAAACCTTAAACATATTAAACAGGAAGAGAGGTAGACGAGGTACTGATGGAGAAAATTACGAATGTATGAGGCAACACCTAACACAAGATGAAGGTGTGCCCCTTTCAGATATGTCTAACTAAATATTTGTGGATCAGTTCTAAGAATTATTTATTTTACACCATCATGACATATAGGCTGATAGGAGTTTAGTCCCTCGGATATTAAATTCCCAACAGTTCTGAACTTATTAAGCACAGATCCCAGGCCAGAAACAAGCAGAACATTTTTACAAAAAACCAAATTATACCACGGTAGAAGAGTGCCACTCACCACTTGCCGCCTGGAGAATCCACTTACGTGAAACTAACTCAAGGGTACTGAGCCACTCGTGAACAAGGCTCAGCTCAGGCACCCCAGCGCCAAAAAAAGAAACACGGTGACACCCGGCTAGAGCCCGGCCGGCAAGGCAGAGAGCGGTTGGCTCAATACAGTTCATCTTGTAATTTTTTACTAACATTAGTACTATTTCATCCCATCCTTCTGACATTTTTGGTTTGGATGCACATTTTTTTTTTAACCTCAATAGGACAGACTATAAAATGAGAGACTCAGCTTTTGGGACTGAGAGAGGAGTATTCTGAATTATATCTGCTAGTTCAATTAAGTATTTATTTAAATGTGATTGGAATTGTAAGAAAGTATTTATGTTTGAGTACAAATAAACTAAACTAAACTTATGGTTCTGACCAAACTTTTAATAAACTGACTACACTTTAGCAGAGAAGTTACTGCCAATGATACAAGTATAAATGTCTGATGTTAAAGTTAAATTTATTGGGAGTCGATTAATGACACTAAACAACACTTACTTTTAAATTTTCCCGGAACTAGTTTCAGAGGCCTTCCCTGTATCATCAGCCGGACATCGACTGGTTCTCCTTGGTGTAGCTGGCAATATTTTGTCATCAGTCTCCTTTGGTGGCAGTTCGAGGAACTTGCTGAACAAATCTTTCTGGGGGATGTCGAAATTGAATACTTTGTTCCTATTTTTTGAAATAAAGATTTGTTTCCATGTGGACAGTTCTTGTTTTCCTGTTGTATGTTTTAGTAATTTTGGTTCTAGATTTATGTTGTGGTTTTTTTCCCAAAAATGCGTGGCAACTGCTGATTTTTCTAATTGTTTGTATTTTATGTTCCTAAAGTGTTCCTTTGCTCTTGTTTCTAAATTTCTTTTGGTTTTTCCAATATAAATTTGACTACAGTCACAGCATTCAATTTGATATATCCCAGATTTTTTGTTAGATGGAATGGCATCTTTGATGTTTGAGCAAATTAGGTTTTTTAAGGAGTAATGGTTCACTGGTGCTAGTTGAATGTTTTGTTTTTTGAATTTATCAAAGGCCCATGGATGCTAAGTGAATTTTTTGAAGATCATTTTAGTTTCTGTAGCTAAGGGGGTTGTGGTTTCTTTTAGTGGTTTCTTCGTTTTTGCTAAGTTCACTTTTTTGTCTACTAGGCATCTTTGATGTTTGAGCAAATTAGGTTTTTTAAGGAGTAATAGTTCACTGGTGCTAGTTGAATGTTTTGTTTTTTGAATTTATCAAAGGCCCATGGATGCTAAGTGAATTTTTTGAAGATCATTTTAGTTTCTGTAGCTAAGGGGGTTGTGGTTTCTTTTAGTGGTTTCTTCGTTTTTGCTAAGTTCACTTTTTTGTCTACTAGTGATTTGGGAAAGTCATTTTTCTGTGCCTTTTCAATAATTTTGTTGTATTCTATTTTGTATTCTTCTGCTGTGAGAGGGATGTTGACCAGTCTGTGTGCTAAACTATTAAAGATTGCCTGTTTGTGGGATCTTGGATTGTAGCCATTAGCTTTTATGTAGTTGTCTGTCTGTGTTGGTTTTCTGTAAATGCCAAAGTTTATTCGATTTTTATTTCTGATTATTTTTAGATCTAAAAATGGTAAATACTTGTCTTTTTCAACTTCTACAGTGAACTTGATGCTTTTTTCTTGAATATTTAAAAGTTTTAGTGCATCACTGATGTGTTTTTTTTGGCACTATGGCAAATATGTCATCTACATATCTTTGCCAGAGTTTGAACATCCATGGGAAACCTTTAGTGATCCTTATTTCTAGTGCACTCATGTACAGATCGGCCAGGAAGGATGATAAGGGGTTGCCCATTGCTAAACCAGAAGTTTGATGGAAATATTTTGTTTGAAACTGGAAGAAATTCTGTTGTTATATTGGAAAAACCAAAAGAAATTTAGAAACAAGAGCAAAGGAACATGTTAGGAACATAAAATACAAACAATTAGAAAAATCAGCAGTTGCCACGCATTTTTGGAAAAAAAAAAAACAACATAAATCCAGAACCAAAATTATTAAAACATACAACAGGAAAACAAGAACTGTCCACATGGGAACAAATCTTTATTTCAAAAAATAGGAACAAAGTATTCAATTTTGACATCCCCCAGAAAGATTTGTTCAACAAGTTCTTCGAACCGCCACCAGAGGAGACTGATGACAAAATATTGCCAGCTACACCAAGGAGAACCAGTCGATGTCCGGCTGATGATAGAGGGAAGGCCTCTGAAACTAGTTCCGGGAAAATTTAAAAGTAAGTGTTGTTTAGCGTCATTAATCGACTCCCAATAAATTTAATTTATACTACAACACTGTTTTCAACACTTCCATGAAAGGATTTGATGTTAAAGTATTTGATTTCTGTAATACTTATTTACATCAAAATAGTTTGTGGCAATATTTTGAATCAGGACCAATAGCACACTACCAAGCAATAGCACACAGTTCTGGCATTTAGGCAGAAATGACACCAAATCCACCCACACTACCAGCTTCGTCTTTACCCACCAGCAGTCATACCAGAAGTATTCTAAATTATGGTCATAATGCACTATTAAGCTTAAAATTCTCCAATTAATCTCCCCTTTGGTAATGATTCTAAGAACCCCCGCTCCTAACTCCTAATGCTATATTGTCATACCATTTCTACTTTTCTAATAAAGATCTACTGCTTTTCAATTCGGAGTCATTTATAAATTTTAAAAAAATTCTGTTTCAAATGTCAAGAATCCTAAGGTATAGTAGCCATGTTCATTCCATTCCAGGCGATGTCAAAGTGAAAGCAAAGCTTACACTTCTGACCACAGATCCTCACATGGAAGTAATTATAAGGGTCTTTGACCCACAAATATATTGGGTGGTCCTTCTTAATAAATTCACCAAATTAAAGCACTGTTGCAATGTTTTTCTTGTGTCCTCAGAACTTCAGTACCTTCTATTAGCTTACACTGTGCAAACGTGCTTCTTGTGTGTGTTAATTAAGCTTATAGAAGTTACATAGTGTTTTACTTAGTGTAGTTAGTGTAGTTTTATAAATTTATTAGTGTTTAATAGTTATTAGCGTTTAGCACTTGTGTAATTTAATGAAGATGTGGAAACCATGGGAATCGAACCTAACAGATATGCTAACATGGGTTTCCATTCATACTTGTAATATATACCTAACAGTATTTCTAACCTTTCTCGAGTTCTACAGCATTTATGACATATTTAATTATGCGGAATGTACGTGATTATTTATTTAAATTGTGTTTAACAGAAGGTGGCCCCCCCCAAAAAAGAATTTAACTGCTTAACTTTATTCAAACTTGTAAAATTAGCAGACATTACAAAAAGCTTCCAGCATTTAAAGAGTAATAGATTTTGCCTACTAGTTTTTCTTTAATTCCTTAGTTTGTTTTTTACTTTTGAGGTATTTACTGCTTTGTTAAATCAACTGAAATTTGATTCACCACCTTTAGCCACCATAGAATATATGAAAATGTTTTAGAATAAATCCGCTCACAATTGCAATAAACAAAGCTCTAACGTGCAATCTTTGCTTATAAATTATTATTAACTACCAGAATATCCAAAGTGCTTCATTAATTTGCAAGTAAATATCTGTCGCAAATTCATGCAGACTGATGCAATTTAACCCTTTTAAAATTGTAATGATGGTCCTACAACAAGTTATCGGAATGTTTCACTAAGCTTTCATTGGACATTATGTTAATAATGTGCATTTAGTTCTTGTAGGTAATATAAGTACTATACCATAACAGCAAAGGTAATATATCTCTTTTCAGTTATGTTATAAAGCATTGTAACATTATGTATTACTATAGCATACATTAATTATTTAAAATTTGTTTGAAAAGATCAATGACTATTTCGTACAGTGAATTCAGCTTGATTTTATTTTCTTCTAAACGTTATTTTAAACAGCAAACCTGGGTATTCTCAGCTCTAGACATGTGCCTAACATTCTTCACCCCTCGAACCAGGTAAGTGTATCCTAAGATTAATATAATTGAGTCGAACTAATACTCAATGCTCCACTTATTGCTAGTATTTACCTAGAACACGTTTCGTTAGGATCTTCCTAACATCATCAGCTGTTGTCGACTAATGGACGTTGGTTTGGTGAAGTCATTGGAGGTGATAGGTGCATCTCGGTCACTATCTTGATGAACTTGAAGTTTGGGTTTTCTTCAAAGGTAGTGTCGAAATTGAACAACTTTCTTTCATGTTTCTTTATGAAGATTTTCTCCCACATGTTAATGCAGCTGGACCTTGGACACTTTTTAATAAGTGGGTTTCTTGTTCTATATCATGATTCTCCTTCCAAAAATGGTATGCTACCGCCGATTTATATATTTCTTTGTTCCTGATGTTCCTAAAATGCTCTTTAAGCCTAATGTTCAAGTTCCTTTTAGTTTTTCCAATGTAAAAGTTGTCACAGCCTTTGCAGTTTATCCAGTACACACCTGATTTGTCTGTGGGTATCTCTTTTGTATTATGTGATTTTTGTTCTGTGGGGCCAAAGTAATATTGTGCTATATGTACTTGGAGAAATTTGGTAACAGTGACGTCAAAATTAATCACAAAAACTATTTGTAGTTAGTTTATTGATACTCGTCACTTACTTTTTTATATAAATGAGAGACTAGTTTCAAAAGCAAATGAAAATGGAGGCGATTGCCTTTGAAACTAGTCTTTCAGTAATATAAAAAAAGTGACGAGTATCAATAAACCAACTACAAATAGTTTTTGCGATTAATATTGTGCTCTTTGAAGACTTTTTGGAAAAGGCGTGTAGCTCTGGGATATGTAAATTTTCTGTATGAAGTTTCATTGCTGATTGGGGAAAGAGTAGTTACTTGTTTGCATCTTTGTTGTCTTTTGAATTTATCAATTTTCTTTTTGACCAATTCAGCACTGAATCCATTATATTCTGCAATGTGAATGATATTATTGTACTCTTTGATATATTCCATCTTGTTTAAAGGTACATTAACCAACCTATAAGTTAAACTGTTGATAACAGCATGCTTGTGTTGTTTTGGGTTATATCCATTATTGGTCAAAATGAAAATTGATAAATTCAAAAGACAACAAAGATGCTAACAAGTAACTACTTTCCCCAATCAGCAATGAAACTTCATACAGAAAATTTACATATCATCCCAGAGCTACACACCTTTACCAAAAAGTCTTCAAAGAGCACAATATTACTTTGGCCCCACAGAACAAATTTAGTGTACAACACCTTTTGAAATCACATAATACAAAGGAGATACCTACAGACAAAAAATCAGGTGTGTACTGGATAAACTGCAAAGGTGTCACAACTTTTACTTTGGAAAAACTAGAAGGAACTTGAACATTAGGCTTAAAGAGCATTTTAGGAACATCAGGAACAAAGAAATAGATAAATTGGCAGTAGTCTACCATTTTTGGAAGGAGAATCATGATATAGAACGAGAAATCCACTTATTAAAAAGTGTCCAAGGTCCAGCTGCATTAACCACGTGGGAAAAAATCTTCATGAAGAAATATGAAAGAAAATTGTTTAATTTCGACACTACCTTTGAAGAAAATACAAATTTCAAGTTCATCAAGAGACTGACAGAGACGCACCTATCACCTCCAATGACTTCACCAAACCAACATCCATTAATCAACAATCGCTGATGATGTTAGGAAGATCCTAACAAAACACGTTCTAGGTAAATACTAGCAATAGGTGGAGCATTGAGTACTAGTTCGATTCAAAATTATATTAATTTTGTGCTTCATTCTATCATAGTCCTTACACATTGGAGTATCCTAAGATTTTATGACATTGCGATTAGGATAAGAACAGTTTTTCCGTACAAAGCTAGCTGCCTGGGGATCCTTTAAGCGCAGTCACTATACACTGCTGCACTTAATCCAACAACCCTGTATACCAATGTACCTTCGCTTGTGTAATCATGTGAGCTAATTCTGCAAATTGGCCTGAAATCCTAGCCATTGCTAGTTATTATACTTAATGTCCTTTCACCCCTGGTCAAATTCTATTGATAATACATTCCCAATCCTAAAACCCCTTAACTTTAACACAACTTCATTCATATTTAGAGTGATTGCTTTCTTTGTACCCTAATATATTTAATAGATTGTAATTTATGTAACACCTCAGTGACACAAACAAAGAGACATCAATATGTGATAACAAATACAAAAAAAAAAAAAAAAAAAAAAAAAAAACTACCTAGATATGCTACTGTAACAACAAATAACGATATCTCTCTTATTCACTAAATAACAACCATTTAGTTACATAATTTTAAACATATGATTATGATATCAATTTGAAATTAATTCAAATTAAGAAATGTGTGCACAACAATTTCTTTAAATTTGGGTACTAAACTCAAATTATTAATTTGGAAGTGATACAAATTGCAGGGTCCAAGGAATATTACACATTACCATTTCAAAAATATATTAATTATAAATAAAGAATTAGTAAGTTAATAATGGTTTGACTTAACTGGTTAAAATGTTGTGAGCCCTATACATTTGATGTCCTTGAGTATAAGGTGCAAACTTCAAAGCAAACAGAATAAAATTGTAGTTCTAGATTTTTACCAATGCATTTGTCTTAAAATCATTAGTGTCATTTATATGAAAATTAAAAATAAATACAATAAGTGTTGAGGCTTTATGGCCAGCGTCGTCAACTACATTATATTCATCCTTCGGACTTGTAGGCCGTGGTCTAGTTGGTTTAACATCCCGACATTTCGCCGAAAACTGTGTCCGCCATCAAGGTTATGAACTTGAGAGCTCCTGAGTCTGAGACTGGAGCGCTGCGTCTCCCAGCTCGCTATATATAGCCGCACGCGGAGGGAGGACGTGGCCTGTTAGGGGGAGCATGGCTGCTGTTGGGTGTCCTTTGGCCAGTGGGATGACTCTGATCCTGGTATAAAAGAGAAGGCTTCCTGTTCCTCTGGTTTTCTTACCATTCTTTTCAGAGCCGGATCCACGTTTGGCTTATCTGTTGCCTCTCTTCCTTATGATTAAAGGCATTTTTATGTTTAAAAATTTCTATCGCTTCCCAAGTCAATCGATAAACTGGAGCCACATACTATGAACCACATAAATTGGAGAAAGAAGTCAGACATCTATCAAGGCCTGACAAGGCCCTCATCAGCAACAGCCAAAGAAATTAGAAGAGCCAGCCATTTGAGGTACCCACAGTACATGAAGACCAGAAGAAGCAAATGCTGAGCACCATCTATTTACCATATATTCAGAAAGTAACGGACTGAATAGGGAAACTGCTACAGCTGCACAACATACAGACTATCTTCAGGCTGACAAAGAAAATAAAAGATTTACTAAACTCCGTTAAGGATAGAAGACATCTAAACTGCACAGCCAGTGTTTACAAAATACCATGTAGCTGTGGACAAGTATATATAGGTGTCACTATGCGGAGTATCAGTACCCGACTAAAAGAATATAGAGGCACAGTTGGTTATGGCAGACGGACAAGTCAGCAGTGGCAGAACACACTATTATTTGGTCATGACATAAATTACAGAGACACGACGGTGCTCTCGAGGACAAGCCACTACCAAGCTTGTTTAACTCGAGAAGCGATAGAAATTTTTAAACATAAAAATGCCTTTAATCGTAAGGTTTATAAGGTTTTTGGAAAGGGGCTAGAATAAGATTTGAAGACATGCAGATCCAGAAACTGTTTAGTCAAATAGCAGAAGAGATCACTTATTTTCTATATTCCATTGAAAAATAGCTGGGGGAGGGAGAGGTATATAGATAGCACTAACAGTGAAGAAAGAAAGGGGTTAGCATGGTTAAGAGCAGGGATATGGAGATTAAGAGGTCAAAGAAATGGATACCCGCAAGACGAGTGCCCATTGTGTGGGAACAAAGAGGATATAGAACATATACTGTTTGATTGTAAGGAAACAGAGATGTGGAGGAAAGAATGTCAAATATTAAAAATGAATAGGAGAATCAGCTTAATCAAGGTTTTAAGTAAAAATTATAAAAACATAGGTCAGTTTTTAAGTAAGGTAAAAAACAAGTGGATATGGACTGTAAAAAGAGAGAAGGAATAATAAGTGACTATTCTGTAATAACACATATTGTAACACGTCTGTAAATATACTTAATGGACTGTCCTGTGTAGCAGTGGCCTGGACCAAAACATAGGGCAGTCCAAAAAATTGTAAAAGCTTAGTACCTCAAGAAATATTACATTATATTATTATATTAATCGTAAGGAAGAGAGGCAACAGATAAGCCAAACATGGATCCCAGCTCTGAAAAGAATGGTAACAAAACCGGAGGAACGGGAAGCCTTCTCATTTATACCAGGATCAGTCATCCCATAGGCCAAAGGACACCCAACAGCAGCCATGCTCCCCCTAACAGGCCACACCCTTCCTCCATGCACAGCTAGATATAGTGTGCTGGGAGATGCAGCACTCCAGTCTCAAACTCAGGAGCTCTCAAGTTCGTAACCCTGATGATGGTGGACACAGTTTTCGGCGAAACGTTGGATGTTAAACTAATTGGACCACGGTCTACAAGCCAGAATGATGAATATAAAAAACAAATTGTTACTCTTAAGGACATACAGATACTCCAAATAGTATTCATCTAATCATAGCACATAGAATATAACAAGCACAATCAGAAAAATATAGATAAGATACAAACAATAACTATTTCCTTACATCGGTTGATATCTAGATTTAAAAATAAAACTCAATTTGCTTAATTAGTAAACAGCTCTACGTTATTTAAAATCATGTCCCGTTTGATGTCAAACAAGTATTTGTCTAGTAAACAAGATCCCAAGTATGGTGCCTCGCTAACACACATCCCTTCCCTTTTCTTATCCACTGTCATTGACAGTTCCATCTCTGTTTACAAAGCCGTTGACTGCTATTTAAGTAACATGGGTCGAAAATCTCGTGAAACTACAAAAGAGACAGAGAAATTTGCATCAAGTTATTTAAAAAGGAAAATATATTCAAGAAATAGGAGAAATTATTGGAAGATCTACCAGTACAGTAAAGACTATTATATACAGGTTTTATCAGAACAAAATTTATGAAAATCAATCAAGAAGCGGTCGTCCTGCAGTTCTATCCGAGATGGAGAACAGATAATTATTTAGAGAAGTCAAGAAAAATCCTAAAGTAAATGCTTCAAAACTTGCTATTGCAGTTCAAACACAAGTCCATTTCAGCACAAACTATAAGAAACGTGCTTCATGACGCTAAGTATGGAGGCCGAACAGCCCGTAGAAAACCATACATCAGTAAAATCAACAGAAAGAAGCGAGTTGCTTTCGCAAAAGTACATTAATACAATGGGTTTGATTTCTGGAAGAAGGTTGTATTTACTGACGAGAGTCAATTTGAGCTCTTTAGCGAGTAATAGTGTAGAGGAAAAAAAGAATTGTAAGCTTGAGGAGAAAAATATAGCAGCTTCAGTTAAACATGGAGGCGGTTCAGTACTTGTCTGGGGCTGCATGAGTGCAAATGGTTTGGGAGATTTGTGTTTTATTGATGGAATTATGAACCATAAGGTTTATGTAAACATCCTAAAAACACATGTGTCCAGACGTGTGAATAATATGGGTCTTCTGAGGATTATATTTGCACACAAGATAATGATCCAAAGCACACAGCTCTAGATGCAAGGCTATAATACTCCACGATAAATGTCGACACAACTGCAATCCCTAGACATGAATCCAGTAGAGAATTTGTGGAATATACTGGACAAAAATATTAAGAATCATCAGATATCTAATATAAAGGATCTAAAGAATGCTCTACTAGAGGAATGACGTAAAATTACAGTGGAAACAACACAATCTTTGGTGAAATCCATGCCAAGGAGAATACAAGAGATTATAAAGAGGAATGGAGGGCCTACTAAGTACCAACCGTAACATTCTACACCATTTTCTGTATGCAAACGAATACTTATTTTGGATCTTTACTTTTGAATGTTTAACCATGTTTATGTGAATAGATACTATATGTTTCTTTATTGTATTCTCTTTTTTACTAAACAATAAATAAGACAGTGTCCCTGCTGTACTTATTCTGATGACTTTCCACTATCCATACATCCTTAAACATAAACTCATGCACTAGACGAATACTTTTTGGAGTAACTGTACTTAGGTCGGACAGAATTTACAGAAGCCAGAATGAAAAATGTGTTTTCAATTGTAATTCTTTAATCTGCAGGACTTACCATGTTTTCATCTGGTTGTGAATCATCTGAAATGGAAAGTGCTTCTGTTGTTCCTTCAGCATTCATCTCCTCTTCCTCATCACCACTCCAGATGGCATCACATTTCTTAATCTTTATCACAAGTTCTTTAGTAATATATTTCCTATATTTCTCTAAATCTATATCTGAAGTAAAAGCCTGCTTTCTGTAATTCAATTTATTATTCACTTCAAAATCAGTAGTAGCATTGTTCTGATTACTCTGTTTAGCATTTCTAAAAAAAGGGATTTCATTTTGTGAGTCCATCTGAAAATCATCAGGTTCTTGTTTTATGTTAATTTCGTTTTCAAAATCCTTCTCAATTGTAACAGTCTCATTCTTAATCTTTTTTACAAGAACTTTGGAAAAAAACAATTTTTTATCTGAGCATATATCTAAAATGTCAGCTTCTTCTTTTACATTTATTTTATCTGTTTGCAAATCATTTTCTAGTGTGACAGTCTCATTCTTAACTTTCCTTACAAGATCTTTGGTAAAAACCATTTTAATATCTGGTGAGTCTGTTTCCAAACTCCCACCTTCTTCTTTGATGTTTGGTGTTTTATCCATTTCAAAGTCTCTGTTTATTGCAGCAGTCTCATTGTTAATTTGTCTAACAAGATCTGTATTAAAAACCACTTCAGCCTCTGGTAAATCTGTTTCTTCTTCTTTGATTTCAAAATGCTTATTGTTTGTGGCAGAACTATTAATATTTGCACTAACACCACCAGATAAAACATCATTTTGTTCATTTACAATCACTTCTTCTTTAATATTTGTACCGCTGTCCATTTCAGAAG
This sequence comes from Mantis religiosa, assembly GCA_030765055.1. Lineage (NCBI taxonomy): Eukaryota > Metazoa > Arthropoda > Insecta > Mantodea > Mantidae > Mantis > Mantis religiosa. The sequence goes on from CM060958.1 coordinate 15,686,780, forward strand.
CTGTGGAAAGAAGAAAAAACCATTAATTATGTTAATTTTATAGTACAGCATAGGAATAGAAATTAATCACTGTGTGTGAACAATATGATAAATTACACAAGTTTGAACTGTGAACACCCTTGGTGTTTTTCCACTAAGTATATAGATAAATGTTTCCTACTGCTGTAGCAGTATAGGTATTACTAGAGTAACTACAAAATAAGAATGAACATGGGTTGAGCCAATACAGTTATCCTACTGTCTTGGTGTTGCCAGTTTCACAGCTAGCGGGCGACAGAGATGAAAGATATATCTGTCTTTGTCTCAACCTAGCAAGTAGTGATACAGATGCTGACAGAGAAGTTCGCTTAATATTTCAGCATCTGTGAGAGAACATACACAATGATTATCGCATAATCTGAACCTTAAAACCTTGAACTGCAGAACAGTTCGCTTGTGTAGCTATCGTTCATATGCACACAAAACAAAATGATTCAAATTAGACACATTCTACGAAAGAAGGCATTTGCTACAGTGAAACAAAATAGTGACATTCCAACGATTTGTGAATATTGTCGCGAACCCGATCGTGATAAGGCAGCTTGGCACACAATAGATGGATAGGTTTCACGGAGATAACGAGCTTGCATAAACAGATAACGCCGGCAAGCAAGATAACTGAGGCAAAGGCCTCGCAGGGTAGATTAAGTTACGTTTCTGGAAGGTAATAGAATGTTCGAATTATGTAACTAGATGCCTTGTGTTCCAGTAACTTCTAGTGATTGACAGAACAGTCTGGTAATCATGAATGCAGATTTAAAAGGGATTGTGACACGCTAGCAGGACAGTTGTAGTTGTGAAGCAGTTGTGTAACAGTCAGTGTTGTTGTAACGAGAGCTAATGTAATCTGCTGCAAGTGTTTGTTATTGTCCTCGACCTTGGAAGATTGTGTGATGTAATGTTGTTACGTGAGAATTGGACAGTGTATTGCTACAGAAATAAAGGAGATTTGTAATTTCTGCAACTCGGCCTTTTGATTCTACGAACCCACAAAGTTACCATATAGTTTCTATTTTAATGATGCCATATTTGTATACTGTCTGTAATGAACTTTAAACAAATTTAAGTTTCATTAAAATACTTAATAAATATGCAAGATATGAATGTGTATTTATAAAGCATTTTTACACCATGAATCTCCTGTACTAATGTTATGCATTGTGCACAAAAATTTTACTCCTACAGCAACAAATTGCTTCTTTCCAGCAGAAATTTGCAACCATTATTAGTTCTCCTATATTTGAACCCAAGAGATTTCAGAATATTATGCATAGAAAATACAGAATCCTTATATTCTATTTCCCACCTTATTAAATTAGTCAGCCTTTTGGCAGTTGGATATTCAACCTTGTCATATAAATCATAAATTTGTCTACGTAAAACACACTTTTGAAAATTATCAAAGCTGGTAGCATGTTTTTAGCTGCCCGATGTTTCCCTGGAGATATAAATATGAAAATTTCTCCTAATTTGGTAAACTGTTTGCCTTCTTTAACAATGTTCGTCACAAAATGAGCACTCACGTGTGGCAAGCTTGTAACATTAATTCTATTCTCTGAGCGAAATTTGTACTTTCGAAAATGTCTTTAATTGACATCCGTTTGAAAAAGGAATACACATTAACAAGAATATTTCTAGCCTGCTTATGTAAACTCTTATGAGTTGTTTCGCAGTTACTACTAGGCGCACCAGTACTAGGCTTACTAAATGGTATATTTACTAACTTTGAAACGCACATGTGCACTCTTAAAAGATCACCACTTTACTGAATATAAGGTACAAAATACAACTGCAGCATAGCACGTGTGTGCTTTTCTTCACTGACAGTTAATAATTCTTTTCTAGCCAGTTACCTTATCTTTCCATATCTGTGAAACCAGCTGTGCTACAAACATGGGGTTTGGACAGTTTGAGTCCAGAGGGTCTACTCCCATTAGTCCTGGACCCATAGGACCAAGACCCAGGCCTCTTAAAACCAGGGAGTTATCCGAGCTGTCCCAAAGGGCGCTCGGCACCCTCCGTGGGGCTTTCCATAGGGCAAGACCTGGGTTACAAACAAGCCCCCCCATCTGGTCCAAGGACATAAGACGGGATGGAAGTGGATATGCCACTTACGCGCGCCAACACCAAAGGTGAAGGCTACCGTGCGGCCGCCTGGCGATCTAGCACACCTTCTACTAGCTTTGCAGGCTAGTACCCGAGAGAATTAATGGCTTCCCTCAACCCTGTCCAAAGACATACCCGATTACCACGGGTATCGGGAACACACTGCCCCCTCGAGACCAATCCAATCCGAACAACTCCCAGAGGGAGGGGCTCAAATGTTCGGCCCGAGGTTCCTCTAGTAACGTCAGAGGTACCACGAGTGCTAAGAGTCCGCCGTGGTGCGGGCACTGCAGACCCTTAGCACTCGTGGTACCTCTGACGTTACTAGAGGAACCTCGGGCCGAACATTTGAGCCCCTCCCTCTGGGAGTTGTTCGGATTGGATTGCTCTCGAGGGGGCAGTGTGTTCCCGATACCCGTGGTAATCGGGTATGTCTTTGGACAGGGTTGAGGGAAGCCATTAATTCTCTCGGGTACTAGCCTGCAAAGCTAGTAGAAGGTGTGCTAGATCGCCAGGCGGCCCCACTGAGGTCATATCAGTAGCCTTCACCTTTGGTGTTGGCATGCGTAAGAGGCGTATCCACTTCCATTCCGTCTTGTGTCCTTGGACCAGATGTAATCCTCAGAAAAAATAGCTCTGTAACATGGGAAAAACAAAATAATTCTTTAATTGATATCTTTAGAGCGCACTTAACTGTACCACGTTGCACGCACCGCATTGGCCATTAGCTATAGAACAGCCATGCCTAGCCCCGCCTTATGTTCGTTCCTATTTTGTAGCTACCTTAGTGTGTAACTCCCTAGCGCTGACCCAACTGGAGTATAATTCATATGTAAACAATCAAAGCTAGCAACAGTGAAGCAACAAATACTACAAAAAAAATATAATTATTTGTCACAAAATTCACTTATCTTTTAAGAAAACTGATTAAAATTTCCACAGAATTAAAGAGACTGGTTTTGTAAATGTTTACATATTAAGTCATTTCGTTCATTGTCATACGGTTGCTATTGTGTTTCAAATGGAATGATGTTTGTCCTTGAGTGCTACTAGGTGAGCAACCAATCGGAGTCCTGCAGTGTTGTCGTATGGTATTTCCCCTATGTGGTGTGTAACAAGCGCCAAACTAATCAATCTCTAATAAATACTATTCGCACTAAGACAAAAATTCAGATTTTGCAAAAACTGATCCATGAGGAAGGAGAAAGTAATGTATTTAACATAACCGTAAAAACCCCATATTTTTAACTCAAATAGTTTTCCTAATACAAATAAAGTATATACCATTATATTATAACAATGCATTGCGACGTAAGCACTGTAATGAACATCATTATTGGTTGGTGTATATGCATGAACGTTTATTTAAAATTACTCAGAACTGAAACATTTGACATGACGTGATAAAAGAAAAATGTACTTTGAATAAGCCAAGGTGTTTGTTAAATTCGATGAGAGGAAACAATACACTTCCTGCTGGTCTGGCAGAACATGTCTGGTCACATTATATCTTTGTTTCTGAATGGTTCGTAGTCTCTATTTACTTTACAGAGTTCAAAGCAGCATTATTCAATTACTCTTCCATGAAAAAGTGTATTAGCTGGATCAATGAGACACGATCCACCTTGCCTGCCTCGGTAGCGTGGTGGTAGCATGTCTGCCTCACGTTCAAGAGGTCCCGAGTTCGAATCTCGGTTAGGGTGAGTTACCTGGGTAAGGTTTTTCCGGGGTTTTCCCTTATCCTGAAAGACGAATGTCGGGTAACTATAAGCTCCATGGACCCTGGGCTCATTTGAGAATCATTTCACCCATTCCATTCATCGTCCGACATGACTTTACGTTGGAGGACATAAATTACAAAAATGATCCACCTTCCCCCTTTCTACTGTCAGAACAATCCAACTGAGTTAATGTGGGCTCAAATTATGTTGCAATTAGAAATAATGACTTATTCATAAATAAATTAACAAGGAACACAACAAGGCTGGGAAAACCGCGTGAGACATCAGATAAACTACAAGACGACTTTTGGAAAGAAATAGCATGTAACAAGATTTTGGAACCTATCATCAAAAATTTGTAGTGCTCAGACGATGAAGACAATGACAATTTATTTCTTAATGTAACATTCACAGCTATACGGAGGCACCGCTGGCATTTTCATTGGATTAGAAAAATAAGTAATTCATAAACTATAATTAATGTTAAACTAAATATTTAAACCATTTGCATAATATACGAATATCCATGTTGCAATTGTGATTTCAACAACTGCATTATTAAAAAACTTTGGAAAATTCAGTTTGTGTTAGTACCAAGAACACTCGAAAGTGTGCAAGAGAGAGAGAGGGGGAAATATTAAAGAGTGGGGATCGAGCTGTCAATGCTGACGGCTCTAACACATCTTAATAGATGTTGTAATATTTGTGTATGTATTACCCTGTAGCTCATTCGGTAGAGCACTTGCCTGCCGTGATAGGGGTCCCGGGTTCGATTCCCGGCTGGGGGTGGGGATTTTTCTCCAACCAAGATGATTCCCCATCTTCCCCCAAGTCTGGAAGTGTGTGTATGTGTGAACTAGTGATACAACCCAACGATTACAGGTTAATACCAAAGGAGAATGGCCGCTAATATGACCACTGCAGTTATAGGCGGGGTATAAATGGGGGGGGGGGGGGGGAAATGACTGAGAATATAAACTGATTACAGAGGAAGGCATTATTGAACCATGCAGTGTTACTGAAAATAAAATGAAAAAAAAAAAGAGTATTCAGATTGTGACAGTGCTGTTGAACCAACTGTGGTTATGACCCACGCATGAACAGTTGCAAACAGAGAAATTGATTATGCATGATTGGAGGAATTTAGTAACAGTGACATCAAAATTAATTGAAAAAACTGACTACTAATAGTTTTTTCAGAGAAAGTGGTGTTTTATTCGAGAGTCAAATCAAAATATTGCCAAACGAACTTCTAATGATAAAGTGAATGCAAGATTGCACTACTTGTAAGCAATACTCTAAACTGAGACACCAGAAGCTCACTGCCTTTTTTACTACCACCTAGTATGTAGCTGTATTGTATACAGTGGAAATACACAGACTCTTACAGTATATACAGTGTATGTGTTTTTAGATGAAAGTGTGCCGATACTAACTTCTAAGCTCCATCAAAATATTTTGGTGTTGTACTTTTTTTTTATCATTTTTACATCATTCTCTGGATGATCCGTATTTTTGTTAACTCGAATTGGTTTTGGCCCCAGTTGATATGGGTGAACAAGGTTCTACTGTATTTACTTGAATTTATCTTAAGTTAACTTTACATTTAGAATAAGTGTTGCGTTTAATATGAACTGATTTTATTGCAGTCATGTGTAGAACTTCAACCACTAATGTTTGCTGCCATGACATATAAAGTGTTAACTACAATAATATAATTTCATATATACACAAAATACTACCACTAATCTCAGGTTAACTCTAGAGAATACAAGATCCACTGGTTTCACTGTAACTCTGGCCTGAAGGCTTTCTCCCTACTTTTTGCACATTTGGCTTCCTTCCTTCTTTTTACCAAAGCATATGTATAAAGATAACATTTAATTCCATAAGAGCTTTCACGCCCCCCCCCCCCCCCAAGAAAAAGCCTTGTAAAACCATAATCAGCATAAAACGATCAACTTGTAGGATTACATTCAGTGGTGGCTCATGTTGTCTATACCTTGGGGGGCTGCATTGATTACTGGAATTTTAGCTTTGCTTAATTATTTGAAGATGAACAGCGATCTTTTGTTTTAGCAAACTTATTGACCACTCCCTCGTTAAACTTTGGGATGTTTTCTATCAGTTCTTCTTCTATGGAATTTCTTTTGCTTAAATAGGGAATCAATTTCTCCTGTATATTTAATCAACCCCTGAACACCCCTTGATTTTGTGACCCTCCATGCTCTTCATGACCTCTTAAGGGTAGCTCGTGATAACCACAAAATTTCACACAGTTCATTATCTTTATAAGAGTGTCCCTATTTTTTTGGACTTGATCATTGTGACAATATATTGATTCTTTATACGCTTGGCTTAAACATGTCTGTACACTTACTGACCCAAGTGTAGCAAAATTAAGCATGTTATTAACATGGTTTTGGACATTTCATGTTTATGATATTTTTCATATAGTCTCTGCAGGTCTGAAACTCCCTTTTGAACCCATGCAATGTTGGCTGCGTTGTCTTTAATTCCAAATAAAAGGCAAGGAAAAGAACAGGGAATTGCTGATTTCACAGCCACATATCCACTCATATTTCGTGTAAATTTCAGGACTGAAACACCTGCTATATTGTTTTTGGCAGCTTGTTGCACTCTGAATAATGTTTAACACAGGAATCGGTCTTCCTCGTACTTTAATGTCACATTTCTCTTTCAGTGTTAAAGCACCAAAATGAAGCGACTTTAAATACTTCACTGAACTTCTCATTGTTACAATCACACCATTTTTTTTGTTGTAATTTACATCCTCCAACGTTAAGTCATATCGGACGATGAATGGAACGGGTGAAATGATGCTCAAATGAGCCCAGGGTCCATAGAGCTTAGAGTTACCCGACAGTCTTTCAGAATAAGGGAAAACCCTGGGAAAAACTTTATCCAGATAACTCACCCTGACCGAGATTCCAACTCGGGACCTCTTGAATGTGAGGCAGACACTCTACCACCATGCTACCGAGGCGGGCAATCACACCATTGACACCAGTATAAGAAAATACATTTGATTATACTTTGCTGTCAGGAAACAAAAATATATTTGAATCACCGTGAAAATGTTAAAAAACCGTAGATTTCACGACAATCCGCACGAAATTGCACTTACATCGCTCTTGGGACTGCAAGCAATGCAGTCCAATGAGTTCACTAAGGTAGGGGATGCGCGAGAGGTCGAAATGTTAAGTGGGGGCTAGCGGAGAGAGAAATGGAAGCAATATGCACGTTAGTGAGTTGTCCTGGCAGTTCAAAAGGGAGAAGCAGCTTCACATATGAACTTGCCACATAGTCCATGAACTTGTTGTAATGACTTAAAATATATATACGGATATAATCTATTCAATTTAAGCAATTAAGGCAACAACAGTAAAATTAAAATTTACTCTGGAGAGGGAGGGGGGGGGGGCTGCAGTCCTGCAGCCCTCCTTTATTGGCCGCCACTGATTACATTTCATTTGTTTGCTTGATTGGTCTAAATTCTACATAGCAGTCAGTCTTCTAATGTTTCCCACTGTGTTTACTCTTTACATTGAACACAGTTCTAACGATTTTGATTAAATCATCCTATATCTGAGATATCTGAATGACAGAGTAAAATTTATATTCACTAATAATTAAAAGTTTTTAACAGTGAGGTTAATCACATTAAATGTGTGTTGGTTATTTTTACACTACACCCTCAAAGAGCGAAGATTCTCAAAACATGTTCTAATTTTTCACGAGCGAGATACAACATCAACATAACCTCAACTGATGATAATAATAATAATTATTATTATTATTACTATTATTATTATAATTTGATTTTACAATTTGATTTTACTGTCATTAGGCGTTGTGTAGCAATAGACGTCAGGTGATACATACAGAGATTATATACAACAAATTACATATTATAAAATATAATACAAGATACATCTTTGATCGTCAATAAGATAAAATGCAATGGTATATACAATGTATAAATTACAATTAAAATACAGCTTTAATTAATATAATTACCAAGAATTCAATAGTAGAACATATATATATATACACACACATATGTCTATCTGTGAGAAACGTTACTCTTATTAGCATAAAAAAATCTTGAACTGAATAATATGGTGTTGCAACTAGCCAGTCTTAAGTCTTTTGCTTAAATCTTGCCATGGGTAGGATTGTTAGTTTCTGTGGTAGACTATTATACAGTTTTAATCCTATCATTTCAATGCTTTTTGCTGTTATTGTAAGTCTATGATATGGGATATTAATTTGATTGTGGTTTCTGGTGTTATATCCGTGTATATCCTGTCCACAGATTAATACCCCTAGTGGTATACCGGGGAAATATACGAGTCCAATGGAGAATTTAATGTCAGGACAGCATGTTGGCCATGGTAGCACAATGCGACTGGACAGAAACCAGGAGATCCGTGGTTTAAATCCCAGCCATGGCATTGAATTTTTCATGTTAACTATAACTCTGGATAATTTTGCTGAGATATTCCTAATGTGTGTGGCCCAGGTTAATTTATTATCTACAGTTATACCCAAGAATTTTACATTTACTTCATAGAGATTAGGTTTTTTTTTTTTTTTTTTTTTTTTTTGTACTTTACATCCTCCAACGTTAAGTCATATCGGACGATGAATGGAATGGGTGAAATGATGCTCAAATGAGACCAGGGTCCATAGAGCTTAGAGTTACCCGACATTCATCTTTCAGGATAAGGGAAACCCTGGAAAAACCCTTATTCAGATAACTCACCCTGACCGAGATTCGAACTCGGGACCTCTTGAACGTGAGGCAGACTCGCTACCATCTACACTACCGAGGCGGGCTAGAGATTAGGGGGTATGTCCTTTAGACCAAATATAATTTGCTGTGTTTTGCTCTCGTTAAGTAGGAACCCATTTGCCCTGAACCACATACCCACTTGAGTCAGGGTATTTTCCGCCATTTTTGTAAGTTTGCAATATTCTGTGTTGATATTGAGAAAAGTTGTGTCGTCAGCATATAAAATAGTATGTGTATCCATGAAAAATGGCAGATCATTAATCATTATTGTAAATAGCAGTGGTCCAAGAATTGAGCCCTGTGTTACACCATATTTTATTTCTATGATTTCTGATTTTTCCCTTCCAATGCAAACTACCTGTGTTCTATGAACAAGGAATGATTTATCATTTTTAGAGGTGTACCTACTATACCATAGTATTTAGTTTATTTAGTAAATGAACATGGTCCACACAATCGAAAGTCTTGCTTAGATCACACAAGCTCGCTATCGCTGGTTGTTTATTTTCAAAGGCTTGCAGAACATCTTAAAATGTGCTATTTAATTTTCTGCAAATACTCTATGAAGCAGTCTTCATTCTAACTGAATTTTGTATAACTGGGAAAGTAGGAGCTACAAAATTACTAGAGAGACAACATAGGAATCATTAAAACATACAATTTATGTAAAATTATATTATGATTTAAATTAATTGGGAGTCGATTAATAACACAAAACAACACTTACTTAAAAGTAAGTGTTGTTTTGTGTTATTAATCGACTCCCAATTAATTTAATTTATACAACAACACTGTTTTCAACACTTCCATGAAAGGATTTATATTATGATACTAACCAATTCCAAGACATTTGCTGCTATTGGTTTGTACTTTTTATTACTTTTATCATACTTATCTTTTAATATGCCATCATCATTCTACTTTTTTCTGTGATGTACACAGATAATTGTTTGTAGAAAGACATAACAATAAACAAGGGGGTAGAGAAATTCTGCAAAACAAAACAAAAGCAAAGCATTGTATATGTACTTAAAGTGAAAGCAAATTCAAAATATAATTAACTTTAAAGAGAGTCGATTAATGACACTAAATAACACTTACTTTTAAATTTTTCTGGAACATGTTTCTGAGGCTTTCCTGTTTAGTGTCATTAATCGACTCTCTTTAAAGTTAATTTATCATAACACTGTTTTCAACACTTCCAAGAAAGGAATTTCAAAATATAATGTTGATCCTTCTAAGACGTACATGTTCCCAAAAAACCTAAACATTTTTATGTTCTCTAATACGTTGTTTTTGAACATGTTCTTACTTTTCAAATGAAACAAATAACTCTCAGTTTCTGTTTACTGAATTATTCAACATAAGAGATCCAAATTTAATTTTGTATCCAGATTTATGCCAAGCAGTTTAACACAGTTTTCAATGATTCACATCAATTAGATAATTCATACAAAGGTAGTTTTATGGGCATAAAATTTTATAACATACTACCAGTCACTATCAAGAATTGTAAAGATAATAAATTTAAATCAATGCTGAAATGTTTCCTAATTGACAAAGCCTATTATAGTGTGGATTATAGCCTCTAATACTAGTTAGAACTTTATTTTTATAAAAATTGTTATTATTATTACTATTATTATTATTATTAGTGTGTATGGATTTATTAAAACAAGTTAGTATTCTATTTATATCACACAACCTGTATAGCTGTGTTCTTAAACTGTATAAATTCATATGACGTGGTTCTTTTGTGTATTTAACACTATACTGAACTGAAAATAAATGTATTGCGTATGATTTGGGTTAAAAGTTTACCCCAAATGACAGTTTTTATTTAATTTAACGTCCTTTAACCTATTAGATCACATTGGATGATGAATGAAATGATGCTCATATGAGCCCAAAGACAATAGAGCTTAGAATTGCCCAACATTTATCTTTCAAGATAAGGAAAAGCCCTGGAAAAACCTTATCCAGATAGCTCACCCTGGCCGAGATTCGAATTCGGGACCTCTTGGATTGAGGCAGACGCATTAAACCACAGTGCAACCCCGTTGAATGCCATATGTTAAATGTATTGTTGCCTTCAGATTACATTAAGCTCATAATAACGCCGGCTTACCATATAAAATTAAAGAATGGGTTAAGTTGGTTAGGGTTTGTTTAACATCAAATTTCTTACTTGTCATTAAGTTTCACGTGAAATTAAGTTGTCACGTGAATTTATCGATGTATATCATAAATATAATCAATTGTTCTACGTATAATAGTCGAACTGGAATTCAAATTTATTGTCCATAGAGATTACAGAAATCCATTAGACAATGTCAATATATTATATATAGACGATGAATGAAATCAATACAAGACACAACAAAAGACATACCCTTATCTACGTAGCTCAACCCTTAACAATCTGACACTCGAATCTTCCGAAATTAGACGCCTACGCTTAATATAGGTCAATTTTGAAAATAAAGCCATAAAGCCGGTTTAAACAACGTGGCGTTTGAACAACTTCCAATAGCAGTGAAGTTGCGATAAGCACTTCATTAAGTGATGAAACGCCAAGTCACGTGATGGTACACTGTAGTAATTGCACTTTCTAATTGGTTTTAATGTAATATCACAGAAAAATATACTCAAAGGTGATGAAACAACACCCTACCTTTCATAATGTATTTGGAAGCCATTTTGGCTTCAGCCAAATAAGAACAAATCACTAAAAGTGAAGGTAACCATGTTTTCAAGCCTTCTTTCCTAACGAAACTTATAAGAAACGATTGCTTACCTGATACTACATGTAACCGCAAATATATCAGTTGTCTAGCTGCCTCATTATTTATTAATTGCACTCATAAAGAACACCCATTCACATCACATAGTTCCAGTGAAAGTGTGTGGACTGGAGTATACATAACAGGGCAAGGGAGGGGATACAAAAATTATCCCGTTTTCCAACCCTGTGATTCAATGGATCCTACGGACCAAACCTTACGAATTACAGGTGCGTCTATCACTAAAAAAACACAAGCGATATTTTAGGACATCTTTTCTGTAGTTTATTTACATAGCAGTATTTCTCAAATGGTGAGTTTGACAGGAGAAAATTAATAAGTATATAATAAATGAAACTTACATCTATTTTCATTTCACTACCACATATTATATCAGGGTGTAAGAAACAGAGGGTGTAGCATGGGTTAGAGCAGGTCAGAGCAGGTATATTGGCTGAAAGGGGAGAGAAAAGGTTTTCTACAAAAACAGTGCCCAATAGGGTGAAAAGAAAAAAGTACATAATATTTGAGTGTGAAGGGACTGGGTTGTGGAGAAAAGAATGTGTACATGAAAAATTGCTCAAAATAGAAAAATTGAACTAAATAAAGTGTTTAATAAATATTATATGAAAGCTGGAGAGCTTTTATTTAAGGGTATGTATGACTGAAATGTTCAAATTCTGAACTAATAATGCTAACTTTTTTCAAATTTACACCATAGGTGTAGTATATTGTAAACATGTTACAACCTAAATTTAAACCATTTTTCTCCAACAGTTTAGAAATTATGATAAATTTTGTATGTTTTTTGTTACGTCACTAAAAAAGTCCCTTGCGACAAAATATTTTGAATTTTGGTCTAATATTTTAACCCTATGTTCATAATACACATACTTTTTGAAATTGCTCTGAGTTTTTCTGTGTCTCCTTTAGTTTAGCTCACACAAATTTTTTAATTTACAAATGTTCTTTTTTGTCTAAAAAACTGTAAGTTTTGTGTTTGAAAATTAAAAATATATGCTTATATACATTTCACAATAAAACCTAGGGCAATTTTCATTCCTCATGATATTCTGAACCTGTGTAGGAAATTTCATGAATGTAGTACAAAAACTGCATCGCAAGCAGCATTTTACAGGAAGAAAAATGCTGAAAATATGAACATTGAGAAAACAGCGATTAAAGATTTGATTGCATAACTCACATTAAATTCCACCAGGCTGATAGGTTGGACCCTCAGATTTCTTTTTCCTCTCCTCTGTTGCTGCTTTTTCCACTTTTTTCTTCTTTAGATGATGCTTTTCTTCTGCACAACTTCGCTTCTTGCTTTGCAGGATACGAGTCTGATCTCGCTGCACTGAAGTTTTCCTTGCTGAGTCTACTACACTTTCACCTCTGATATTTTGCTGCAGCTCCAATGACTTAAGACTACCCATGTTAAACTCACTGATGCTTTTAATAACAGCAAGATCCAATTTTTGTTTTGATATGGAAACTTCCTTTGGGCACTTATTCCATATGACGTGATGCAAAGATTCATTGGCATTCTGCGTTTTTCTGTTTTGCACCTCTCTAGTAATGTTGTAGAAGCCAGCCTCTGATATATTGGCAACATTTTAGGAACTATTTTGTCTGAAAGCCTTATTTTTCTTTTCTTGAATTGAAAATTTATGAACGGAAAACAGACAAAGAATGTGGATGTAGGCAAAAGAGCGTGTGACTCTGGCAGAGTTTAAAGGCCACCGACATTTAAATAAGCATTTAAAAATGGCGTTCGGAGGCAAATTATGCATTTTTCACATTCGGGAATGTCTAAATTATTTTATAGAATTAAAATAAAAAAAGTTGTTATTTTCACGATTTTCATGAAATTTCAGTCATACATACCCTTAATGTTAGAAAGAAAAGGAATTGGCATTAAAAAGAGAAGTAGACAAAGTACAACTTTAAGGGAAATTAATGTGTAGCTATAGAAGTTTTATAATGAATATAGAGAGTTAACAGTCTAGGCTAAACACTTAACCATATTCCTTGTATTGTTTATTTGTTAGAAGTTTAGTACAACTAAATAAAATGAATATTTCTATAACAGAAGAGGGATTTACAGTGGCATAAAGGAATGATATGAGGATCCGTAAACAATTGCAATAAATCATTTCCTTATGTTGAAATCACTCCATATGTTAGAAGCATATGCTGACATTTGACAATAAAGAGTAATCAGCAAACCTCCTTTGTAACAGTTCAGGCAAAGACAATTATCTACTGATATAGTTAGATTACTTGAAACAGTCGCTCAGAATACCAATAGATCAGATGTACAGTTTCTAGGCACTCATAGCGTTGTGACGACCTGTCACCAGACCTACCAGATCTGGACAATAAGTGGTCCTGATTAAATTTTAAATTCACGAAGAGTACATTTAAATACTTTTTATTAAACAAGCTGTAAGACATAAGTAAACAAATATTATATAAGTAACACAAACAATTTAACCATAGCTGTTTATATATAAATACACAGTGGTGAAGCGGTCAATGAAGCGCTGGAAGCACCCCTTCCCCAAGAATTTCAGGAGAAAAACAAGAAAAATAAGAAAATTCGTGTCAAACAATTCTTTATTTGCTCTGGATACATGCTCAAAATTTATTCATGAACATCCGTGGTGTTGCGGACAATTTGACAGCTGCTTAGATTCGAGTGACCAATTCCGTGAGCTCATTCAATACTGAATATTTCTGTATTTACTCATTCATAATCTTGAATACCATGCTTCGTAGATTTCCGGAAACAGTCGTGACTCTTCGATAGTTAGGAACCGCTGACAGATTTTGGTCTCACAGTGTGTGAAGAAAAGTTTATTTTTTGTTTTGTTTTATGTGGCACTTCTAAATATAACTGCAAGTATATGTCAATAGTATTAGCAATATTATTTTATGTAGATTGGTATTTAGTGTTGAAAAATAGGAAATTCTTGTGAAGTTTTAATTAGCAAAGGTGTGTGAATTGCATAACTTCTCAAATCTGGACTAACAGTTCATACGGCGTGGGCCAGCTCTTGAAAAAATTGGAACGTCTGAGTGGAGAGAAGAAGCAGAAATATGTTTGCTTGTAGTGCAATTAGTCTTGTAATGCAAGAAGGGCCTACGTGTAACTGTACAATAGAAAGAGTACTGAAGAGCAGTCTTAGTTCTTTGAGTCATTATTCTCTCTTATTTTAATGAAAATTATTATTTGGAGCTTCCCTCACATTGAAAGTCATGCCTCGCTACTGGACCTAAGTGTGACTGTACAATAGAAAGTGTATTGAAGAGTAGACTTAGTTCTTTGAGTCTTTATTCTCTCTTATTTTAATGAAAATTATTATTTGGAGCTTCCCTCACTTTGAAAGTCACACCTCGCTACTGAACCTACGTGTGACTGTACAATAGAAAGAGTATTGAAGGGTAGACTTATTTCTTTGAGTCACTATTCTCTCTTATTTTAATGAAAATTATTATTTGGAGCTTCCCTCACATTGAAAGTCATGCCTCGCTACTGGACCTAAGTGTGACTGTACAATAGAAAGTGTATTGAAGAGTAGACTTAGTTCTTTGAGTCATTATTCTCTCTTATTTTAATGAAAATTATTATTTGGAGCTTCCGTCACACCTCGCTACTGGACCTACGTGTGACTGTACAATAGAAAGAGTACTAAAGAGTAACCTTAGTTATTTGAGCCATTATTCTCTCTTATTTTAATGAAAATTATTATTTGGAGCTTCCCTCACTTTGAAAGTCACACCTCGCTACTGGACCTACGTGTGACTGTACAATAGAAAGAGTACTGAAGAGCAGTCTTAGTTCTTTGAGTCATCATTCTCTCTTGTTTTAATGAAAACTATTTGGAGCTTCCCTCGCTTTGAAAGTCATAACTTGCTACTGGACCTACGTGTGCCTGTACAATAGAAAGAGTGCTGAAGAGTAGCCTTATTTCTTTGAATCATTATTCTCTCTTATTTTATTGACAATTATTATTTGGAGCTTTCGTCGCTTTGAAAGTCACACCTCGCCAGTTCGTAAACATGACTTTCTTTAGGCCAATTTGCGTTGTCAGCATAAAAAAAATGCCTCGTGGCGTTTTCTCGATAAACAATATGTCTTTTTTCCACCTAGCGAAGAGCTAAGTTGCTCAGACAAATTTGATCTTGTGTTATTTTCTGCACTTGCAATAATAGACCAGAAATAAATTTAAAATTAGTTTACATAGTTTAAAAACTTCACTGTTTTCAAGTCCATTTGATTTCACATAATTGGCAAAGGTTTCAACGGAAAAAATGTGTAGTGTTTAACGCCCGCTTTTACTACATGCGGCACCGCAGGCGGTGACACTGATGATACATGAGATGAAGATGGAGCACCGGTGGAATGAGATAGCGGGGGAAACCGGGGGTCCCGGAGAAAACCCGTCCCAACGCCGTGTTGTCCACCACAAATCTCACTTTGCGGGCGCCTGGCATCGAACTCGGGCCGCCTTGGTGAGAGCCAAGCGGTCTAACCACTGAGCCACGGCGTGGCCTGGTTTCAACGGAGTTGTTAGAAAACTATATAGGGCAAACATGGCCATTTGTAATTTATTGTAAGTTAATAACCAAGCAGGCCATGTAGATGATGCAACGAATGCTTTGGTTTATTGGAATTCCAAGTTGTGATGTAGGACCAATCAAAATTGAATATTACAGTAACCTAGCAACAAAACAAGTAATGAACCAATGATTTTATTCCTAAATTTTTTTTCTGGGTTGGGCTCTTGAAGAGAGTAGACGTTTCTCGATGGAAAGGCTTCTTGCAACTTTGTGAAGTGATTGGAGTTTACCATTTATAAACGTTTATCAAAAGTTTTGAATATACAACGAAAATGCGATGCGACAATAATTAACTTCAATAAAAAGGCCGTTGCATCATTGATAAATAAAAAGGAGAAAGTTAATATAATGTAAAGGGTCGCGCATGTAAAAAACATAAAGACGATCGAGAGAAATAAAAAGAGAAAATTGAAATGGTATTAATCATTCATTTCAAGATGACACAAAAGGTGAAGTCCTTTTTGTATCGACACCACACCTGAGGTAATTTAAAATCTCATCGCTCACCGATGCTGATGGAGAGAAGATTAATAGGAATCTTCGAGAACATCTTCACGGTTTTTAGACGAAAGGTTCATCGCTCCCACATCAAGGTAAGGTTTGGCTTCAACACCAGTCGCCACTCCGAGGGAAGCGAGAAACCTCTCGCGCGTGTGGGGCGTAGACCTCCCGACGGGGCGAATCCTCCTTCAGGTATGCTACCGTATGGTGGGGCATAAAACTAATCATCATCCGGTAGAACCGCTCCAAAACTCTTGAAGTGAATATACTACTTTCAGTTCGTTTTTCAAAAACAATAGATCTTAACGACAGTTTCTCTTTCTAGACGTTCATCGTTTACTTCATTAGGAACACCCATAATTCCTGACCATATTTCTTCAGATATAGCGTTTCTAATTGTTTTGAATATTATAAGTCATTTGTAGTCTTACACATTCAAATAAAGCCAGTGGCTTACTGGCTGATGTAAGTTCGGTCAGAACTTAGTGAACCGATTATTCTCAGTGAAATAAAGAAATCATTCTGCACGTGCCATGCTGAATTTCAGGTTAGTCGTATGTATTTTGGAGAAGCTTTTTTTTTTTTTTTTTTTTTTTTATTTTTTATTTTTAATAGTGACATGGAATCCAGAGTTTTGCTGTGCCGATTCCTACATTACTCCGTCTCACCCTTATTTACTCGTGTGGTACTGAAAGCTGCTAAAGTAAGCGTCAAAAACTCTAATCTCCTCTTTATACAATGGTGGCAGAGGATGAGATATATTCCGTCCTACGCAATAATTCTTCATGAGGGGCAATGACTATTATTAAAATTATTGGTAATATTATTAATATCTAGTTTACTTTAGACATTAGCTTCGATGATCGCTTTGATAGCCTAAAATATACGCAGGCTCGTAATCCGCTTCTGAGAATTATTAGAATGGCAAAAAGATTCTCAGGATTAAGTAAATGCGTAATTGTGTATTGTTTACCACCTAACTTGGGCCGATGCACAGGGCCGATGTACGTACTGAGTATTTAATCTGTGGGCAGATGTAAAGCAAGCTTCACAATTCCACAAAGGTGCTATCTGTGGATGCCATCATGCGTAATTTACTAGCTTCTCTGATCATGTTCAGAGTGGAAGAAGATTATTTTTTTTCTGTACTATCTGGTAATCAGCTGTTAAAGAGATGATAATTTGTTATATTTGCAACGTTTCACTAATTGAAGTTGTCAGCTTAAAATCATGAACTGAATTGAAGAATAGTTGCTTAAATAAGCAGTTGAAGCTATGAAACAGTGAATTATATGTAAATATTTGAATGACAAGGTAAGTAATCTGGAATAAAATGCATTCTACCTTTGTAAGAGAACCCGGTGAATCCTAATAACAGTTTATTTGACGTTACATACTGAAATTATGCCGGGAATTGTTGTTTGTTTAATTTCTCTAGAACAGCGGAAGAAAATGTTGAAATAAAAATTTCGTTTTGTTATTTAGAGAGAGCTTTTTAAAGACTTATAAACTCTTTTCCAAATAAGCTTTAATGTCTTATAATGTGCATTACGTTGTATAACTGAGAGTAGGTATATGAAATACGATTATTCCTCTAAACTGATAAAACAAGTGAAATTCAGAATCTGCTTTATTAGTGATTTCATAAGTATTTTTCAGTATATAATATGTAGTATGAATGAAGAGTGGATGATGGACAATGCTTAACAACTAGCAACCGTCTTTGGCCTTTTTTACCTTTTCCATTTAATCTGCATATGACGCTATAATGCCAGAGTTTAATGCACTTTAACACTCACATTCCAAACACTGTTAAGCAGTAGTCAGCTACAGATCAGTGATAACAATTGAATCAATATGCTCTATTGAACATTCTTTCATTAAAACATTTAGAAAATAAAAATTATTACTAATATAATTTAATTAGAATTATACGTTCTACAACCCTTACTTTATAGATTTAATATTTTATTCACTTTATGAAGCAAATGCAAATCCTTGCTATACATTTGACAGTTTAATATATAAGTAAAAATTAAGGCAATATGAAATGGCAAAAATTTAACTAGCACTAATATATTCTGTCAATCACATTTATTTCTTTTGAAACCATCCAAATGATGTGTATTTATTGCAAAAAAAAAAAAAAAAAAGTATTAATTACTATGTATCTTTCAAGGCGGGTACTAACTCTTCATACTTAATCTACTCGTAAAATAGATTTTAAGTTGTATTCTTCCAACCCCACACTACCAAGATTGTACTGTCTGCCAAAAATCCACAAACAAGACAACAGCATGAGACCCATCATCAATGGCATCAATTCACCTATATACCACATTGCAAAGTGGTTAGTAAGAAAATTAAAATCATATGACAAATTTCAAAGTTTGGGAATAAAAAACTCCTTAGAATTGATAAATCACCTACAGAAGTACAACATCCCGGAAAATCACATACTAGTTTCTTTTGACGTTAAGGCACTTTTTACAAGCATTCCAGTAGAAAAAATACCTACATTCCTCAAAAAATGGCTAACCCAGACTACAACGGACCCCAGAGAAATAGATGACATTATCAATCTTACAGATTTATGCATAAGGAATAATTACTTCATGTTTAACCAAAAATTCTACAGACAATCAAAAGGATTAGCTATGGGGAGCCCACTTTCGCCTATTTTAGCAGACCTATACATGAGCTATTTTGAAACACACATAGTAAAGGCCTTCCCACAGATTTATAAATTTTGGCAGAGATATGTTGATGATGTTTTTGCTATCATTCCGGAAAAACTTAGAGAAGATTTTCTAAAATTACTAAACCTGCAAGATAATCACATCCAATTTACTATGGAAGTAGAAAGAGACAACACCCTATCCTTTTTGGACCTCAAGATAACTAGAAATCGTCATGGTGTAGATTTTGGAATATACAGGAAGCCCACACACATAGATAATTACATAAAGAAAAATGAATACAACCCAGTTTCACATCAACTAGCTGCCTTTAGAAGTATAATTCACCGGCTATACAACATCCCACTGAGTAAGGATGAATTTTTGAAAGAACAACACATAAAAGACATAGCGGTATTAAATGGATTCAACCCAGCCATCATAAGGAACATGATGAAGAGAAAAGAAAAACTGAAGATAATATAAAAAAATACCACTCTCACACCACTTAAAAACACAAATTGGCAATATAGAAAATTCACCTACCATCCATGGGCTTTTAGAAAATTTGAACGAATCTTCAAAAGACTAAACTTAAAACTAGCACCCCAAAACAAATTCAGTCTGAGGAACCTGCTAAATAAACCACTGAAAAATACAATCCCCAACAATTTGAAATCAGGAATTTATCAGATTAATTGTGAAACCTGTGAAAAAAGCTACATAGGAAAAATTAAGAGAAACTTGGTACAAAAGTGAATCGAGAATATATTGACACATTGCTTCACTCACACTGTTTATTCACAGGACATGTTTCAAGAGCTCTTGCTCCTATCCTCAGCTTGAATCGAGTATCAGCTGAGGATAGGAGCAAGAGCTCTTGAAACATGTCCTGTGAATAAACAGTGTGAGTGAAGCAATGTGTCAATATATTCTCGATTCACTTTTGTACTAATTTGTGCTTCACTGTCCCTACGCTTCTTTCAAGTTTATACTTTAAGAGAAATTTGTTAACCAGGCAAAAAGAACACCAGAGGAACATTAAGTTGAAACAAACAGAAAAATCTGCAGTTTCACTACATCACTTTCTTTTAATCTCTGTTAACATTTTAGTAACTTGTGTTCCCAACTTTAGAATGTGTCTGAGTAAACCATGTGTTACTTCTGTTGTGCTGGCCATCTACAATGGTGGCATGTCGCGGTGAAATGTAGTTCCAAAGGATACTTGATGGCGGTAAATAAAACTGCATTAACTGTGGTTTGGTTTCAAAGTGAAGATCTTTGCCTATGTCTCCAACTCTGCTGTATGACTAGTCCATTTGATTAGTGTAATGCTCAGTTTGATGTTACAATTGGTTGTCCAGAAATGGTGTGAAACTGCAGATTTATCCATTTGTTTGTATTTTAAGCATCTCATATATTCTGGGTATAAAGTAGTGTCACGACTGGCAGCAACACACACAAAGAGACAGTGCGACGCGGAGAAATAAGGGACAGATAGTGCACCACGGAGATAAAGAGCATGCCAAAACAGATAAAGATAGCGTGGAGATAATAGGCTTGCGGAAACAAATAAAGTTAGATAAATGGAAAATTCTAGTGACATCTTGATTGATAGAGAACATTTTACAACCGTCTGGAATCATGAATGGTCATATAAAAGAAGCCGTGGCTAGTTTATCACACAGTCGTAATGAGAGAGTCGAAATGGAACTTGAGAATTGTTCGCCTACAACTGTTTTGAAAGTGAACTCTTTGTTTGTGGGTGTGGCAGACAAACTTGAAGGCTGTAATTGTGTATGTGACATAATTCTGCTACTATAAGGGTTGACCAAATTGTATTTCTATGGAAATAAAGAACATTTTGAATTTCTGCAACTTGGACTTTTAATTCTACGAAGCCACAAAGTCACAGTTTATATAGGAAAAACAAAAAGAAATCTGGAAACCAAACTAAAAGAACACATGAGATTTAAGTTAATCAATGGAAATTAGTCATTTCTTCACACTCACTGTGTATAGGTTAAGGTTTTGAATAGATAGTCAAACTGAAAAATTCAATGCCATGGCTGGGATTTGAACCACAGATCTTCTAGTTTCCGTCCAATCGCTCTTACCCATTGAGCTACCATGCCCAACATGCTGTCCTGACATTAAATTCTCCAATTGACTTGTATATTTTCCCAATAAACCACTAGGAGCTCTCCTATTCAAGATACACAGTTCGTGGCGACTTACTATCGTAAGTACTTGAGACCCAGGCTCAATCTATTCAAAACCTTAACCTATACATGGTTGCTGTGGAGAAACAATTAATTTCCATGAACTAATTTAAATAATAAGAGTAACAATAAAGCTAGTACTGAGTCATCTTAAGTAAATACATCTTAACACATCACTGTTTCTAGCTTTTTCTGCATATAAATGTGTATGTTCTGCTGTGCTTATTGCAGAAATCAACTTATCTTCTACTTTTCTGGAGATGGATGACAAAGATGCTGAGAAATCTGAGCTATGTAAGGAGGCTGAAGAATGCCACAAAGCAGTTCCACAGGAAAGAGGTAATTACAAGATTAAGAGCCATAGTTCCTACAGAATTATTTATTTATTTGTTTATTTATTTTCAGTCCTATAGTATACACAAAAACAGTGTTACATAGACCATGTAAGTTTATAATACAAAATAATTACAATATAAAATAACACTATACACATATAGATAATTGTTCTTAAGACCACATCAGACATGTGATAAAAAATACAAGTTTATAAAATTAACCTAAATATTGATAATATAAATCTGTGCATACTATTATGTCAAAAACTCAACTATGCTTAAAATGTGATTAATTTCCATTATGGATAAGAAACTCATCTTCATTTTAAAAACAATGGGTTAACAAATACATTTTGAGCTCTTTTTTAAAAGTATTTCTGTCTATTGCTGACTTAAGTCTGTTTGGTAATATGTTGAAGTATTTTGATCCAGCATAAATAATATTTTTATTTCCAAACTGGCCCCTATGTGATTGAAGAAAAAAGTCATTTTGTCTGCGAGTGTGGTGTTTGTGTATATCTTTATTTAGGCAAAGGGATACTGTTGAGTGTTTTTTTACATACAAAATAACATTATTTACATATATGCAAAAGAGGGGTAAGATTTTGAATTTCTTAGTATGATCTACATGATTCAGATTGTGGCAACTTAGCTTAAAGTCTAATAGCCCTCTTTTGGACTGAAAATAGGTGTGCAAAAAGAGTCTTACCAGCAGAACCCCATAACAAAGCCCCATATTCCAGATGTGAATGAAATAAAGAAAAATATACGTTATGAATTGCTTGAGGAGGTAAAGTGTTAACTAGTTGACATAACAAAAACACAGTCTTGTTAACTTTAGAGTAAACAGTCAAAATGTGATTTTGCTAAGAGGGATTATCATCAATGTTAATGCCTAAGAATTTTGTGTTTTGTACTCTAGATATATTTTCCTCTTTGTATGTCAAATTCAGTCCATTATAGATATAGTTCCTGCCCAGTGAAAATAGTAAGTAATTTGTTTTATTAATATTTGGGGTAAGGCTGTGAGTATAAAAGTATTTTTCCAGACTTAGTAACACCCCCATACACTTGCTATTTAACTGCTCTTAATTTTCTGCTGAAACAAATAAAGTGTAATAAATACGACTCATTTATAAATTAATAAATAAAGTGGTGTCGTCTGCATATAATGTGATATCAATGCCTTTAATTGGTAGATGTTCAGGCAAGTCATTTATGTATAATAAGAACAGTATGGGTCCTAGAATTGAACCTTCAGGGACTCCATATTCATTAGTTTGTAACAATGATAAATGTTGTTTTACGTAACCTTTACTATCAGTCGACCTAATTTCGGTGCTTTGTTTCCTGTCTAACAAATAAGATATTACCCAGTTACCTGCTATTCTTCTAATACTGTATGCTTCAAGTTTCTTTATTAATAACTGATGATCTACACAGTCAAAAGCTTTTGGAAGATCAAGAAAAAGTCCTGTGACTTTCTCCTTGTTATTCAGTTTATTTATGATGATATTAATTGTTTTGGTTATTGCATCTCTTGTGGACATATTTTTTTTGAAAGCCATATTGCCTATCACACAATATTTTATGTTTTTTAATGAAACTTAATAATCTATTTAAAAATACTTTTTCAAAAACTTTGGATACTGCTGACGTAATTGTAATTGGCCAGTAATTACAAATTTCTTCGGGATTGTCCTTTTTAAATACAGGTGTTACCATACCCTTCTTTAGGCAAGAGGGGGACACACCTTCTGACATGGAGTCAGAGTAGCATTTATTACTTTCTTTTCATGCATAATACTCTTGTCAGTCAGCCACCAGTCTACAAGATTCTTGAATAAGAAAGTAGCGTGTTTTGAAAATACATCTGTATCAAAATAAAAGTTTCATCACTTCAGGTTTAAAACTTTCAGGATTTTAAAATAAAGAGCTGAAGCTTTCCTGACAACGAATATTTTGAATATAAAATATTTTGATTGACATCTGCCTTTCTTTACAGAACAGAAAATTGGAGATCTTCGAAGCCTGCTGTCTGATGCAGGGATATATTCATATGCTGCAATTTGTGCTCTTTCCCTCCATGAACTTTTTGATGATGAGTGGGATCAACCCTTTAATCAACGTTGTATACAGCTTATCCTGCAACATTTACAACTACCCAAACAGGTGAGTAGATCTTCTGGAAGTGGTGGTTAGGATCATTTCTTAAACCAAAACCCTTTCTCTTATAAAGTGAAAATAGACAAAGTTATGCGATTATTAGGGCTTCAGAAAATTATGAAATATCTTTCAAGGGAAGTTCACTACTACAGACAAATAATGATTACAAAATTTCTTAATTCATTTCATCATTTATCCTGACATGTGGTGTTAGTGACCTGCAGTGTCATTCTCCTACCTTCCCCATCTACCACCATGTGTTGTGGGTGGTCAGACTTTATGATGACATAGGGTTGAGAGAATAGAAGCTCCCTGGATTGTGTTTTTAGAGTGTGTTAACCTAGCTGCTGTTCGCCAATCTCTCCAGCTGCCGGCCAGCTTGGCAGGGATTCTGGCAGACGACGAACGAGCGGTGGCCAAAGTCTTTAAGCTGCTTTTAACTGTTGATTTTAGAAATTAGTACTCAATTTTCCCTTTTTAAGCTATCTTATCACCTCATGGTTTTAGGTATCTTTTAGATTTTGACTAACGTATGTGTCTTTTATCTTATTTTATTTAGGATGGATTTATTTTAGCTTTTTACCTCCTATTTTAGCATGTTTTGCCTTTTCAAGGGCGCTGATGACTGTGCCGTTGAGCGCCCATAAACCTCATCATCACATCCCTCCCTGGATTGTAGGTAAACTGAAGAACAAGACAGGATGAGGGTTAAACCTTGCATCCCCTCCATTAACACTCCTGATTTATTTTATTTTGCTATTTTTCCCATCATTAACAGCCCTTTTCTGTGTTGTATGAAACATTTGCAGTACTTTTTTGTTTTTCTAACTATTTCTTGTCAAAATGCATAATATTAAACATTTTAATCACACTACTTACTTTGCATGTATGCTCATAAAGTTTTTATATACTAGGTGTCCCACCTAACTCTGCGACCTCAAGTATCTCTGAAATTAAACAAAATATGAAAATTCCAACTGGCCAGGAATGTACATATGTCAGGGGCTCACACAATGAGAAGGTGTACACAATCCATAAAGGTAAACAAATAATACTTCCAACACAAATTTGCATTTTTTAAAATGTAAATGTATGCTTATTCTAATAAAATAACAACTAGAGCTATAGTTAGTCATAACACACTTGGTTCGGCTTTTCTAAACACATTTACTAGTGGTTTATAGCCCACAGAAACTCCATTGTTGTGCATTACATCTGGCATGGAAAATGCACCCACAAATCACCAGTAGCATCTTGTCTGATGAAACCATGTCACTTCAACAGAAGTTCGAAGTGCCCTCCATTTGCATTAATCCACTTTTGGAATCTGGGAACAAGAAAGTGTTTCTACAGATATAGCCGTATATACTGCACTTATAAGATGTTGCATATCATGTACTGTTGTTGGCTGTTCTTGATACACTCTATGAGCTGGCCATCGCATAGGATCTCCGCATCCTGTCCACGTATTTGAACACTTCACATCCACAAGGTCTCTGGAAACTTGTGCCACCCAGGCTTGTAAAAGTAATCATGAATACAGTAAGTGAGCCACTTGCAAAAATATTTAACCAATCCTTTCATTATGGCATTTTTCCAGAAAGAATGAAATATGCATAAATAACTCACTTGCACAAAGGTGGTACATATGAACAAACTATCATCCAATATCAGTCTTGACAAGTTTCTCATTAATATTAGAAAAATTAGTATATGTTAGACTAAGAGATTTTTTGAAAAAAATAAAATATTAAACGATTGGCAACATGGTTTTATTAAAAATTTATCGACAATTACAGCTGTAACCACAATAGTAAATGAAATAGCACTAAATTTAGATATACAAAAAAATACTGCTGCAGTAATTTGTGACATTTCAAAGGCTTTTGACTGCATAAGTCATCAAATTCTATTAAAAAACCTTGACCATTATAATATAAAGGATCAAAACTTAAAGTGGTTTCAGTTATACCTGTCCAGTCGCAAACAAAGTGTAATTACTAAATGTAGCTCTGGAATTTATAAATCAAAATGGAGAACAAACACCAGTGGTGTACCACAAGGCTCTGTGCTGGGTCCTCTGCTTTATATATTATACACCAGTGATTTACCTCATGGTGTAAGTGGGAATCCAATATTGTATGCAGATAACACATCAGTTATTTTACAAAATATGTCATCATAGTTTGCAAACTGATATAAGTAACACATTAAATAACTTAGATAAATGGTTCACTGATAATGGTATGAGCTTAAATAAAACAAAAACTAGTGTTATAGAATTTAAAACTGCTACAAATGCTAATTTGAAACAGGATAACTTAGAGAATAATACTACAAAAGATTATAGTAAGATATTAGGAATACACATTGATGAATATTTAAAATGGAATATCCATATTGAGCATATAACCAAGAAACTGAATTCGGCCTGCTATAATATGTTATGCCTGACACATATATGAATATAGAAACCAAAAAAGTTGTTCATTATTTTCATTCCATCTTGGCTTATGGTATAATATTGTGGGGAAATGCATCTGGATGGGAAACAGTATTTAAAATTAAAAAAAAAAGATAGTATGCATAATGTTACATGCCAGCTTTAAAGATTCATGCAAACCATTATTTAAAAAATTAAATATTTTAACAATGCCTTCTCTATATATTTTAGAGTTACTTATGTATATAAAAATGATGACAAATTTATGCAAAAACAAAATCATCATTACAGCACTCGTAAAGAATCCAGCATAAAATACCCTATGCATGGACTAAACAAAAAAACACCCTATTATATGGGTATAAAAATATATAATAAGTTGCCTCGAAGATTCAAAGAAATAAAAGACTTCAAAATTGTTCAATAAAAGTATAAAAGAAATGTTATGAGATAAGACATATTACTCCATACAAGAATTCTTGGATGACACAATATTATAATTACTCACAATTTATATTGCATAAATCATACCTTGTATACAATCTACACATTGGAATTAGTTTTCTCTTTTAATTCTTGTTTTATATATAACCTGATGAGTCACCAGATTACCAGCTTATGCTCACAATGTAATCGTTATGTAACAATAAAGATTCTTATTAAATTTTAGATGAGTCGTATTTCTTACACATCTGCTTCACTTTCGTCACTCTTAACCAGGAGATTCGTGTTTCAAATCCTGGCTGTGGTATTTAATTTTTCATGTTGACTATCTATCAAAAACCTTAGCCTATATAGGGCAAGTGTGAAGAAATGATTAATTTCCATCAATTAACTAAAATAATAAGAGTTAAATGGTGAAGCCTGGGACTCAAGTACTTACGATAGTAAGTCGCCACAAATGGTGTATTTTGCATGCGAGAGCCCCTAGTGGTTTACCGGGGAAATATAGAGTCAAATGGAGAATTTAATGTCATGACGGCAAGTTGGCCATTCTAGCTCAATGGGTAAGAGCAACTGAACGGAAACCAGGAGATCCGTGGTTCAAATCCCGGCCGTGGCATTAAATGTTTCATGTTGACTATCAAAAATCTTAGCCTATATACGGCTAGTGTGAAGAAATGATTAATTTCCATCAATTAACTATAACATATTGAGTCATATTTTATTAAAACTTAAAACTTCACTCATGTCAACTATTACAAACAAGAACATTTTTGGGACCATTTCAGTCCCATTCTCAGCTGATTGGTGACTGACCACTATCTTACAATTAGTTGTCGTGTGGACCTCTTTTAATTGGTTCCCTCTCTCAGAATATTTCATACCTAAGTGCATTAGACCACTCACCGATGACATATTGAAATATAGCGTATGTGTAGTTTTCTTTGCAGTAAAAATCTCCCATGTTGAAAGTTAGTTTTGTTGTTAATGATAATCTTGGTGCAGTACTTCTGGTGTAGACTGCATCTTCAGATGTACACTTGCCAACGTTTTACTCATGGTATGATGAACCTTCCTCAGGGCTAATGGTTTCAGTAATTTCATTTTCTCTCTAATGTGGTAGCTCTCATACCAGAGATGAAAAGCAGCTGTAGATTTTTCTATTTGTTTATGTTTTATGTTCCTTATGTTCTGTTAATCTAGTTTTTAAATTTCCTTTTTGTTAATCCAATATAGAATTTATCACAGTCTATCCCATATGTGCCTGATTTTTGTTCTGGTGTTATTGTGTCTTTGAAAATTGATCAATCACATCAAATAGACCAAAGAAATTAAAACAGATCACTACTCTTCAAAAGACAGATAAAAACTGGAAATGAAAAAAGGTTTACATTTCATCTATGGACATTTTCTAAGTTTGAACAATTATTTAAAGATTATGACATCAAACCAGCACCACAACACAGAGTTTCACTCAAGAAGTTGTTAAATAGTTGTAGAAGAGATATAAACAAATGATAATGGTAGAGAAAGTCATAAATGTAAACATCAGATATGTTTTGATAATTGCTTAGAGACTGAGCAAAGGTGTTATTTTTATTTCTGCTAATTTTATGAATTATCTTAGCAGTTTACAAATGAGACCTAAAATGTTTCCATCCTGAATTATGGTTTAAAATGAATAATTTTTATTTTCGTATGGTTTGATAGGTTGAAGCTGTCATGATGACTTTGGTTGAAGGACAGGGAAGTCAGTCACCCGATGCATACGTTGACTTGCTCTTAAACGAAGAGGAGGCTATACGAGGAAAACCAGTTTTGATTATTAATGATTTGATACTACTAGCAGTACATGGGGGTAAGCATTCTTGACATCTATATAGAATAAAAAGAAGTATTTCAGAAAGTGGAGTGCCATTGTTACTAAAATTAGGCAAATGAGTCAACCTTGTATACACTTTTCTCCACTTACAAGTTTTTTAATGAAGTCTAGTTTCTGGAAACTTCTTCCTTATCCTCAGTTCTAGGTTGACTGATGATGCATCTGGTGTCTGCATCTGGCTTGGTGTCGTGTTGCCATCTGATGCTCTGGTAAGTCTGATGACGTCATCTATGACAGGAATTTCAAAATTCATCGAGGTTCTGATTCTTCATAATAAATATGTTTTCCCAAATCTGCAGTTCTAGAGGAGGTTGACTGATGATGCATCCAGTGTCTATCTCTGGCTTGGTGTCATATTGCCATCTGATGCTCTGGTACCTCTAGAACTGCAGATTTGGGAAGACATATTTATTACAAAGAAACAGGACCTCTTGATGAATTTCAAAATTCCTGCCGTAGATGATGTCATCAAACTTACCAGAATATTAGATGGCAGCACGACACCAAGCCAGATGCAAATACTGGATGCATCATCAGTCCACCACAGAACTGATGATAGGAAAAAAGTTCCCAGAAACTAGTCTTCATTAAAAAAACTTGTAAGTGGAGAAAAGTATATACAAGATTGACTCATTTGCCTAATTTTAGTAATTCTTGACATCTGTTATTATTTTGTATAACATTCTTTTACAGTTGCTTTCTACACTATTTGAAACAATGACTGAGAGTTTATCAACAAAGTATCTGCACTTCCAATTATTTCTATATACAATTTTGCATCAACTTTGAAATTCAAAGTGTGTTTTGGAGACATTTGCTTCCATTATCAGCTGCGAAGTTGACCGAGTTGCATTACATTGATCTCCATTTGCTTCCTTTCTGTGAATAATTGACAAATCTCAGGTTGTTGTTACAGGTGGGATTTCTCATTTAGAACCTGGATATTTAGGCATTTATAACAATCAAAATAAGCATGCAAAAAGGGCAGTAAAAATCAAATAAAGGCTTAGTAAATTTAAAAAGTGGCATAAGCTTTAAATCATTATAATCTAACAGCCGAGTGGGATGGCTAAGGCAGTTTTATCTGTGGCTTGCATTTGGGAGGTCCAGGTTGATTCTCTTGGCTGACCTATCTGACCCATGGGTTCTCCCAGGTCGCCAGGCACATGCTGGGTAGGTTAATTACATCCCCCAAATTTTCTGTCCCTCCTTTCATCTCCATTATCATTTCACATTATTCTCATCTGGTGATCTCTTTCAGGGTAGAAGTGTCAGTGGGTGTCTCGGCATTGTGTGGCAGGATGATATGCTCTGTGTAAAACTTCCTTCTCCAGTTGGATAGTCTCTGGTCTCTTAACTTGGTCTGGGGGCTGTTTCTGGACAACATTAGGGTGGGATGCATGTACTGGCCTGCCGGGGAGTTTCCAACTGGTAAAGTGTAAAAGCCCTGCCCTCTACATTATCTGGATCCTTGGGACAGCCACCCTCTGTCTACTCTGGCCTTATTCTTTATCCCAGGGGTGCTGCACTTGGGGGCATTGGTACACTTCACCAAGTTTGGACCTCGTGCCAAATCCCCTCTGTTGTGTAGTCCAGTCCAGAATTATAATGCATCAAAATATTTAACAACCATATGAACTTTGTTTAAAATGTTCTTTGGTTTTGATTTTTAGGTTTCTTTTAGTTTGCCCTATGTACACTCCTTACAGTTTATATATTCTGGATATATAGTTTGGTGAAATTCATCTTTTGTTTTTGAATTGAACAATTTTACAAATGTCAAATTGAAACAGAAGTCTGCAGTAGCATTTCACTTTTGGAATAAAAATCCATGAATACAAAATTATTAAATGGCATGATAAGCTATGGACAACTGACATGGGAGAACATCTTAATATGGAAATACAATCCCACCGTTTTTTTTTTTTTTTTTTCCAGAGTGGAGGAAAAATCCATTTATGGATTTCCACTTTGTTGGAGGGCACATTGGGGTATGTGGGCTTCACCTAAAGGGTACTACACCACTAAAAAGCCTCCACCAGATTGGGAAGGAGAAATGTGCTGCAGTACCGCCTAAAACATCTGCACATTCCAGGAGGAAATCATAGCTGTCTCGCAGTGCGATACAGCTGTTTGTTTCTAATGCAGGGATACAGGCTTGACATTGAAGCCCAGCCTAATCTGCTGCCATTTTGGGTGGTTTTTGGTAGGATTCCAGGTGTTATTTGTTAGGAAGATTAGGGTAATTTATCATGCCGTAGTGCTGTCTTAAGTTTAGGTGTTTGATTGAAATCCTACTGGTTGACAGTTTAGAACAGAAGGACATTGTTCCACAAACAGAGAGAAAACTCCAGGCAACAACAGTCTGACATTTGAAGTTAAAAATGGAAGCAACTGTTCCTAAAAGCAGTCCCTCAAAAATTAAAAATTAAGTGACTTAGTATGAAAAAACTCAACGTCAAAATTTTTATTAATTTGTTTGTTTATAAGCAGGTTTACGATCTAAAACTGAAGATGCAATAAAGCTTTTGCGAAACTAGTTCTTTAATTTCTGTGGAAAGTTAAATTTTCTGAAAAAAAAAAATAAGTGAAGTTTGTGACAAATAATTATATTTTATTGTAATTAAAGTTGCATCAATAATTTTAAATAAAGTAAACATGGGTATTTTTTACTGATATGCATGTGTATTTCCTTCATTATTTCAAGCTTCAGTTTCTCTTTAATACCATATATTTTAAATAGGACTGCAAAGATGTTCAGCAGTTGGTTGTATGCTGATAATAGCTACTTTATATGTGACCAAGTGTATATAAGCTTAGAATAGTTGTATTAGCTTCTTTTTTTTTTAATTTATTTAGTGTCAAGCTTTACATAATGGCATCTGCTGGGGTTGGCCCTAGCCATTGTCCAGCAGATATCACTACAATTCTTATACAGCCCTTCTTTAAAGTCTCTGAGAACTAACTGGCACTTATATCTGCCTGCTAGCCGTTCTGTCACAGTGTTGCTGCCTTTTTCACTTGCTGTCCATGGTCTGTGGTTCCACTGGCTAGGAACAACTGAGGAATGCATGCATATACACAGTGTTCATTTTTATATGTGAATTTACTGCGCAAAATTTGACGTCATCAATAGCATTGATGATGCAGCAAGTTTATATACGATTCCCTTAGTGACTTGTGATCGTATTTAATGTGCTGACAGCAGCTTTGAACCCTCCCTCTTCCAGTAGGTAAATATACTATTTGAGAGGTGGATCTGCCCGCATAATATAAAGGTGCATAATTTCCCTTGGTGCGTAGATATGATAACTGTTTTTAAAAACTGTATAATGCACTGCACTGCAAAGCTAATTATGCAGACATAAATGTGTACCATGAAGAATATACGAAATGATAAATCAATGAACACTTATTTCACAATGAACATGTTTTTCTGTCATAGTAAACATATATGCATATTGTAAATCTGTCCCATAAAGTAGAAATATTTCAATTTGATCTCAATTCTTTTCCATCACCCACAGTTTCCTCACAATGTAACTTCATTACAAACCAGAAAATTAGCAGAACATGTTCTAGGAAAGAAAAATAACTTAGTGTTACAATATGTACAAAAATTTTATCCAAGTCTAAACAAGAAAATATGTGTAGTACATAGTCTTATGTGTCCATTTTCTTATATTTCCTTTCTCTCTTCCCCTTAAACACTGTATTGTGAGAAGTTATGCTTGAGGCCTTTTTGTCATAACATTATTTATTGCTTCTAGATTGGGACCAGTCACTTTATACCGTCCAGTGTCTCTCTTTTTGCGAGTAACTGATCCTCTATCTTGGAAATATTTGATGTACCTTTTGGTTTTAAAAGACCTAAGGGGACAAAAATTAATAGACATTTTAATTAAGCGTGAGAATGACAAAAAAAAATTATATCATATACTGTTCAAACATAAAATTTTTTAGGGCTAGTGTGAAGAAATGATTAATTTCCATCAATTAACTAAACAATAATAAATGTTAAATAATGAAGCCTGGGACTCAGGTACTTACGGTGTGTATCTCGAATGCGAGAGCCCCTAGTGGTTTACTGGAGAGATATATGAGTCAAATGGAGAATTTAATGTCATGACAGCAAGTTGGCCATGGTAGCTCAATGGGTTAGAGCGACTGGATGGAAACCAGGAGATCTGTGGTCCAAATCCCGGCCATGGCATTGAATTTTTCATGTTGACTCTATCCATCAAAAACATAAGATGTTTATATAAAATTATTTGTGGTTGGTTTATTGACACTCGTCACTTACTTTTTCATATATTTATGAGAGACTAGTTTCAAAGGCCCTGGCCAGGGCCTTTGAAACTAGTCTCTCATAAATATATGAAAAAGTAAGTGACGAGTGTCAATAAACCAACCACAAATAATTTTATATTAATTTTGACGTCACTGTTACTAAATTCCTCCAAACACACATAAAATAAGATGTTTATGTTACAAACAAAAGTATGTATGTCATTTTGACGGTGCCTGGACACCTTTGATAACATTATGCTCCGAGAGATTTTTCTGAATGCCGGATAACGTTGTATAAACTCCTCTATGCAGCAGTTTAAATTATATTTATATTTGCACCAATTTTAATGTCGGCACGAAAGTAGCATTCAACCATGAAGACGTGGTGCTCTGTGTTCATATCTAGGGGAAGCTGGTCGTATTAATTACCAGCACAGCCACACTCAGAGCGCTGTAATCTGACTTATCTTGCTTACTGTTCCTCAAAACTTACCGCTTCTTCTCCATAGAGGGCACTATGATTTCAAGATAGACTCACCAGTCAACTATATCGGAGGGCGGGAAATAACAAATAAAAATTAACACTGTGTATGGCATTATGGGTGACTACATACCTCCTCTGCTCATGTGATATTCACGTGATGTATTTGTAACACAATTAGATGCAATAAGGTGAGCCTCTTTATTTGTCCCTCATGAGCTGCCTGAGTGATGTGGCTTTCAAGTGCCAGGTTAATACTCTCAGACTTTAGATATACCTTAAATTCTAAATATACAATGCCCTTTTGTACTCGCAGCTTCTCTCAATTGACTATTTCAATTTTGCTCTAACATAGCACAAAAATTCACCTAATTGCATTACCTGATTCAGAACAGTAAACATTTTCTTTATTATATGTGTTTGGAGGAATTTAGTAACAGTGACGTCAAACCCAACTACAAATAGTTTTTGCAATTTTCATTATTGTTAGAATATTTTTATTTATCAGGCATTTATCTCTAATTAATTTATTTCTCCATTTGTCGGTTCCTCTACATTCCCACATAATACACTCTCCATCTTCTTTGTCGCCACATAATCCTGAGGTACAGTGGCCCTTTGATCTCTCAGTTTCCATACCCTTAATTAATACCACACTATCACTTCTCTTTCCGTTTTATTACAGACTTCTATATACTTTTATAATCTTAATGTTGTTTCAAACATCCTAAAAAGAACTAGTGACCTTTTCTGTGCTATTCCAGCCCACATTGCTTGATCTATGTCCTCAAATCTAGTTCTTACTTCCTTCCATACTCCCTCATTATATTTCTGTGCACCCATATATCACCAAATCCACCATTTAATATTTTCTCAACTGTTCTTTTACTAGTACAAAATTGAATCGAGAATATATTGACACATTGCTTCACTCACCTGTTTATTCACAGGACATGTTTCAAGAGCTCTTGCTCTTATCCTCAGCTGATACTCGATTAGTGCAAGTTGTAGTGGTTTCTTCTTTCTCCGTATTGTCAATAGATGGCGTGATGTACTTGTCAAAGATGTCCGGTGGTGGAGTTTCAAAATTCATGACTCTATGACGATTTTTGTTAATGAAGATTTTTTCCCATACGGAAAGGTCTATGGGGTCTATGGGGTGATCGAGTATCAGCTGAGGATAAGAGCAAGAGCTCTTAAAACATGTCATGTGAATAAACAGGTGAGTGAAGCAATGTGTCAATATATTCTCGATTCAATTTTGTACTAGTTTGTGCTTCACTGTCCCTACGCTTCTTTCAAGTTTATACTTTGTGTGTTCTTTTACTATTTGCTTTTCTTTTCATTCAGGTGCAGGTCATAACAATTAAAGATGTTTCTGCAATGCATTTTGTGAGAATAACTATTTTATTAGTTTATGACTTTTTCCACCTTTCATTGCTTCAAAGGACTGGTAACAGGTTAGTTTATAGACATTTCAGGATTTGCATCAGGAATGTGTAGTTTTGACACCTCTCATTGGCTTGCATTTTTAGTGATTTTTTTTATGCATAGCATAACTTTTTACAGTTTAAAGTTTAGTTAACATTAGAGTTAGGAAAAAATTAATGTAACTTATTTTGACATGGTTAAGGGAATACAACCATTTCAAAATATAACTATAGGTCCCCGTTAAATATATATATCAGTCAGTTGGAAAGTTTAATGTCATGATGGCAAATTGGCCTTGATAGTTCAATGGGTAAGAGCGACTGGATAAAAACCAGTAGATCCGTTGTTCAAATCCCGGCCGTGGCATTGAATTTTTCATGTTGACTCTATCAATCCAAAATCTTAGCCTGTATACAGCTAGTGTGAGTAAATGATTAATTTCCATCAACTAACTTAAATAATAAGAGTTAAATGATGAAGCCTGGGACTCAAGTACTTACAGTAGTAAGTCATCACAAACGGTGTATCTCGAATACGAGAGCCCATAGTGGTTTACCAGGAAAATATATGAGTCAGTTGGAGAATTTAATGTGATGACGGCAAATTGGCCATGGTAGCTCAATGGGTAAGAGCGACTGGATGGAAACCAGTAGATCTGTGGCTCAAATCCCAGCCGTGGCATTTAATTTTTCATGTCGACTCTATCAGTCCAATAGTCCTCCAACTTTGCACTTATGCAATCATTCAAGTACAGTAAATCCTCGTTAACTTGGACCTCTTTAACCTGGATGTCCAGATAACCTGTACCAGTTTTGGAAAAGAAAAGGTTTATTGTATTAAAGAAGACCTGTTTTATAGACAATAAATGCTATTCCCCTCAGGGCCCCTAATCGGGGATGGGGAATAGCAACCCCAAGGTATCCAAGCCACCCAGTGTCCAAGGGTATAATCGGACCACCCTGCCTCCTGGGGCCATAAATAAGGAGGCCTGGTCCTGCAGGTTGGGGGTTGGGCATTAGGCCAGCACCCTTTACCGTAAAAAATACAATTGCTAAAGAATCTCTACAAAGGACGATGACCCAAGCATGTTAAAAAGATTAAGAATACAATAGTAATTGATACATCAAGATTTAAAAAACATGAAGATTAAGAATTGGCTAAACTTGACTAAAAATTGCTTTGAATGGAAAAAAAAAATAGCAGAGAAGACCAAAACATTCAGCCAATGAAGTTGTTGTGCCTATTAATAAGAAGAAGAAATTGCTTAAGCTCAGGACCAAATGTTCCTTATGTTCTTGACAACCTTTGTATCATTTTTAAGCAAAAGAAACCTATTTTATGATAATAGTATGTTTTATGTAATTAATAGCTGTATGAAACATTTTTCCTTAGAATTTTAATACCTTCGAGAGATGCACTAAAACAGCTTGTTTGTGTACCTTAATTTCCCTTTCATTTGACAGTGGTTGCTCTAATAATTCTATTTAACATAAATGCATGTAATTATTCACTATGCATGTTTTTATGTAATTGGACTATTTACTGCTTTTTAAATTTTATTTAAGAAGTATAATTGAATTTCATAAGCTTTGCTTAAGCATGACTAGTCATAAGAAGTTTGCAACCATGGTAGCTCAATGGGTAAGAGCGACTGGACGGAAACCAGGAGATCCATGGTTCAAATCCTGGCCATGGCATTGTATGTGTCATGTTGACTATCTACTAGATAAATAATGGTTTCATGTTTCTTTGTAAGCACAGTTTGTCGCTTTGCTCTCCAACAAGGTGACCAATATTCAGACTAGTGCTGCACATTCTAGACTTCAGATGTTCAACAGTGCCTTTATGACAGCACTGGAAGAAATATTTCTCTTGCTATTTTTGGAGTTAATAAAATCAGACTGTAAAATTGGTAGGTCATTACACAGATAAAAATATTTGTAACAGAGTCTCCACTTAAGTTGATAATTCCTTTTTCTTTATAAAGATCGATTTCGAAGGCACTTCGCCTTCATCTTCAGTTTATTAACCAAACTTCGTTGTTAAGGAAATCTTGGTTACCATGTAATTTTCTTTTATTATGTTACGTTTCCAACATTACCAACATTGAATACGAAACAAACCTAAAAACAGAATCAATTGCCGGTATGTCAAAATTCATTACGTGATGTTTATTTTTTTAAATAAATATTTTCTCCCACACTATTAACTTATTTTTTTAAATAAATATTTTCTCCCACACTATTAACTCTATGGGACCATTTAATTGTTTTAATAATTTAACTTTGGGATTTATTTCATGGTTAAATGACCAAAAATGATCTGCTACGGCCGATTTATCAATTTGTTTATATTTAATGTTACGAAAATGTTCTTTCATTCTGGTTTCCAAACTAATTTTCAAACAAACTTTCCAAACTAATAGTTTCCAAATATCAAAAAAACTGTTAATGCTATTTCTACTCTTAAAACAATAAAAGATGATTATAATTTTAAAAAATTTACTTACCATCCTTGGTTTATTAAACATTTTCAATTTTTTTTTAAAGAAGTTGGTATAACTTTAGTTCCTCAAAATAAATGTAGTATTAAAAATGTATTACAATTTTCTAAAAAAGATAAAATTCCTAATAATAAAAAAATCTGGTATTTATCAATTTAATTGTTTGGATTGTGATCAAGTTATATTGGAAAGACAAAACATAGTTTGGAAACCAGAAAGAAAGAACATTTTCGTAACATTAAATATAAACAAATTGATAAATCGGCCGTAGCAGATCATTTTTGGTCATTTAACCATGAAATAAATCCTGAGTTAAATTATTAAAACAATTAAATGGTCCCATAGAGTTAATAGTGTGGGAGAAAATATTTATTTTAAAAAATAAACATCACGTAATGAATTTTGACATACCGGCAATTGATTCTGTTTTTAGGTTTGTTTCGTATTCAGATGTTGGTAATGTTGGAAACGTAACATAATAAAAGAAAATTACATGGTAACCGAGATTTTCTTAACAACGGAGTTTGGTTAATAAACTGAAGATGAAGGCGATGTGCCTTCGAAATCGATCTTTATAAAGAAGAAGGAATTATCAACTTCTTAAGTTAAGTGGAGACTCTGTTACAAATATTTTTATTTGTGTAATATTTGTTGCTTCACTGTGACTAGCTTCATTTTCTGTGTGATTGGTAGGTCATTATTCAAACAAACCAAATGGAAACAAGGGGATCCATGGCTATGGCAATTAATTTTTTGGTCTTGATTCTACATTTTAACCTTGTTTTACACATAGCTAGTGTGCAAGAAAAATTAATTTCCATTGATTGACTTAATAGTTAATTTATGAAGCCTGGGATTTAAAATTACTTGCAACATTGCAGGTTGCCATTGTTGTATGTTAACTCAAATGAATTTGAGACAGTGGCGGCTCGTGCCGAAAAGTAACAGCATGCTGCAGGGAAAAAGTCCATGCAACTCACCTAGTTTCGAAAAATGAAGTCTATGCGCCGATGTTTCTTCATGGTATAAACAGAATTTTTATTTCCTTTTACTTTTTGCTCAATTTTTAGGTCGGGCATTGATTCGCCTAATATTTTTATAGTAACCCTTTCTTCTCATTATTTATTGGTTAAAGTTTTCATAATATTAAATTACTCATACACTGAATAAAGCAAATTTATAACACGTTTCACACTTGCACACAAAATAAAGAAACTGATATAGCCACTAAATAACGTTACACAAAGAAATATCA
Source organism: Mantis religiosa (assembly GCA_030765055.1). Classification (NCBI taxonomy): domain Eukaryota; kingdom Metazoa; phylum Arthropoda; class Insecta; order Mantodea; family Mantidae; genus Mantis; species Mantis religiosa. Next base: position 15,725,505 of record CM060958.1, read on the forward strand.
TACTTGGATACAATGCGAGCATGCGAACCACATGCACTTGTTATGAGGGATTCTCGTTATGGTCGTGGGAATGGAGTATTGTGCCAACATGATAGGTACGGTTTATAACCATTAGGTATTGGATCTATTTACATAAGAAGAATGGAATTAGTTTCTAGAACTAAAATATAAAGCAATGATAGATTGTTGAATAATTTTCAATGCATATTCAAGTTCTACAGCTATAACTATGAGGGTTGGTGGCCCTGCTTCACCGTGCGGCGAATGATCACCGCGCAACACCCAGATGCAGCACACATTTGTGCGAAAATCTAGGTAACTCAGGTCATTGGTGAGGTAAGAGGGGAAGGTTGTACGCATGTGCAATAACTGATTTACCGAGCTTGCTGGCTCTCAGCACGTTGACGTCATGGATGCATTCCATTAGTTATGCAGATGTTTTCCATGCATCAAGAGTTCATTATTGGTTGTACTTGATTTTCTATACTTATAATAATGCATTATTGCTTACATGCTCTTTTAAAATTTATATACAATGTGCACTGTAGCAGCACTGCAGCACGTAAGGACGAGCCACCCCTGATTTGAGATTTCCTTGTAGTTTACGAGGAAAAATGCAAATCAGTTGGAGAATTTAATATTATGCTGATAGGTTGCCATGACAGATCAGCCTAACCAACCAGAAGAAATCAGAGGATCTGTAGTTCAAATCCCAGCTATGGCACTGAATTTTTCAGTCTCATACCTTTCTAGACTTATACATTTTTATTTTTGTATTACAGTTTTAAAATAACAGCATTTTGTATTAAAAAAGGGAACCTAAAACTATGTGAATTTTACATATTTGTATTGAAATTTTATTGGAAAATCATTTTGTCATGTTACTATTGTTATTCCATTGTAAATTTTATATAGCGAGTTCATTGCTATTTTTTTCAAGAAAGGAAAGAATAATAGGGATGGATGCCCTGGGAATTTTTTAACAATACTGTATGCAATTATACTTAGTATCTTACGTTATCATATTGTTTCAAAGATATTTACCTCTTTTTTTTTCTTTATTGAATATTATAATGTAATTCTGTTTACTATTTGCCAAAGGAGAATATGATGCAAGAATGAGAGTTTTGATTCGTCATGTAGCAGAGCTACTGAATGTTCCTCTTCATATGGTGGATGATTTTGAAGAATCAGCTGTTGCATATCTCACGGATGAACAGAGGGAATTGTCTGAGTAAGTGCCTTTATAATCTAACTACCGTCAGCACTGATACTAGATGAAACAGCATTTTTTGTGTCATTAAAGTTTAGCTAGAAGTAAGAGTAATCATTTTTCAGTAACGCTTCTCACCATTCCGGTTCCAAAATAATGTTACAAATAAACATTCCTAAATAGGATTAGGATTTAATTACGGAGAGGATTCGGTACATAGGCCACCATGATGGGCCCATTGTTCCTATGCCCCTAAGTGGGGGCACCCCCGAGAGGAAGGACGAGGCAAAGGAGACAGAGGGCGGCTGACCCAAGGAGCCAAAACAGTACAGAGGGAAGCATCCCTACCGTTTACTTGGACAGAGACTTCCCCCGACAGGCCAGGACAATGAACTTGCTCCCCTACAGCGGGACGGCAACGAGCCCAGCAACCGAGTCCTAAAGGTCCCAAGGCAGGCGATCCGAGCCCCAAGAGTACCTGGCTGGCGATCCCAAAATGGTCCCAGCAGAGGCGTGGAGACCGGCAACTGACCTACCGGAGGAGGAAGTAGTTTTCCTCAGAGCATATCATCCTGCCATGCACCGCCGAGACTCCCACCAACACTTCTACCCTGAAAGATACCACCAGATGAGAGATGTGAAATGATAATGTAGATGAAATGAAGGGACAGGAAATTCAGGGGATGCAATTAACCTACCCAGCATTCACCTAGCGACCCAGGAAACCCCCCGAAGAAACCCATTGTTCAGGTAGGTCGGCCACGGGAATCGAACCCAGGCCTCCTGAATGTGGGCCACAGATGAAACTGCCTGAGCCATCCCGCTCAGTATTCCAAAATAACAGTCAAGTACATCCAGGGATTAGAATTGTATAATTAAAGTCATTGATAAAAGTGAATCTAATTTCATGCCTTTGCCTTTAGCGTTTGTATTGTAGGAGCATAATAGTATATAATTCAAATTTGCTGGAAATCTGAATTGGAAGTGGGGATGTACCAAAGCTTCATATCATACGCATATGAGGGTCGTTTGATAAGTCTGGTAAATTTCTATGAAGAGATGAAAAAAAAATTTGTTGCATCTTTGTGGGTAATAAGCTGGATTATTCAAAAGATTGTGCAGAAAATTTGAATGTGCTACAATATACAGTTCATTGTTGACAGCCATTTGAACTGGTCAGTATGATAGCTGCAATTGAAAATGGAAAAAACAAAGTTTCGTGCTGTTATTAAACATTTTCATTTGAAGGGCTGGACTGCCGCATAAGTCAAAACTGAATTGGATGAAGTTCACGCAGACTCTGCACCAACATTGAAGACTATTTACCTTTGGATCAACAAATTTAAACGTGGTCGTAGAAGCACCAAAAATGAATCACGCTCTATAGCCAATTGAGGTCACCACACAGGACAATGCCCTCCTTGGTAGCATAGATGGTAGCATGTCTGCCTCATGTTCAAGAAGTCCCGAGTTCAAACTCGGTCAGTGTGAGTTAACCTGTATAAGCTGTTTTCGGGGGTTTTCCCTTATCCTGTAAGACGAATGTTGGGTAACTCTAAGCTCTATGGAACCCGGACTCAATGGAGCATCATTTCACCCATTTCATCCATCATTCGATATGAATAAATGTTGGAGGACGTAAATTACAAAGACAGGACAACTTTGAATAAAATTCACAATCTGGTTATGCAAGACTGCCGAATCAAAATTCATGAGATTGCTGAGGCTGTAGGCATCTCAACTAAGTGAGTATACAATATCCTGCATGAAAAATTGGCAATGAAAAAGCTGTGTGCAAGATGGGTGCTGTGATTGCTCAAGTTGACCAAAAGCGCATCTGGAAGATCACTTTTACCATGTGTCTGGCGATGTTTAATCGCAATCTGCAAGATGTTTTGTGACCATGGGTGAAACTTGGATCCATTGTTACACACCAGATCAAAACAGCAGTCAAAACAATGAACAAAAAAAAAAAAAAAAAGAAAAGAAAAAAAAGGGAAAAAAAAGAAAAGGAAAAAAAAAAAAAGGCAAGGACCATTTTGTCAGCTGGTATAGTGATGGCCAATCCTCACAGACTTCTTGGAAAAAGGCAGAACCATAATGGAACCTATTAGTCTTCATTGTTGGATCGTTTGCAACATGAGTTGACTGAAAAGAGACCGAGATTGAAACGCAAAAAGGTGCTCTTTCACCAGAATAATGCAGCATCGTACACATCAGCAATTGCAATGTCAAAAGTGCATGAGTTAGGCTTTGAATTGGTTCCTCATCCACCTTATTCACCAGACTTAGCACCAAGTAACTTCTTTCTGTTCCCAAACTTGAAAATTTGGCTTGGTGGGTAGAAATTTTCATCAAAAGTGATATTCACCGTCAACGAGTATTTTGCAGACCTTGATGGAACCTATTTTTCCAGTGGATGAAAAAGCTGGAACATCGCTGAACCAAGTTTGTATCCATCAATAGAGGCTATGTTGAGAAATAAGGTGAAATTTTCATTAAAAAAAAAAAAATTAGTTTTGGTTTTTTACCAGAATTATCAAATGACCTATGTACTTGTAACTTTTATTATAACAACTCACTCTATCAGAGCATTAGTTTTGAAATCAGTCATAAAAAAACTCTCACAGTTGCATTACTGCAAAATTATTTTGAAACTATATCATCCAGAGTGCTTGAAAAATTAAAATAATCTGCACAGGTTAGTTTGTAATTTAAGGTAGACGATTCTAGTTCTGTTCTGCAAATTTTGTTGGCTTTGAATTTGGGTGAATGCCACTGGCAGTGGAGTATAATCAAAATGATGGTGATGATGATAATACATCATCGTCATCAACATATCAAGGTATTTTGGTAGTAAAATTGCACATATTTTAAGGTCATATTCTGATAGCATTTGATAGCAAATCTGCTTCTGGAAACACCCAATAAATGATGCAAATATGGAAATGTTACGTGTTAAAGAGCATGTGTGTAAGTTGTAATATTTTATTTCAGGGAAGAAAAGAAACAGCTGAATCGACGTAAGCAAACAAAGAAATATAAGCGCTATGCTCTGATAGGCTTGGCAACTCTTGGTGGAGGCGCAGTGCTAGGCCTGACAGGAGGCTTAGCAGCAGCACCCCTTCTTGGTGCTGGAATTGGTACATTCTTTGGTGGTGCCAGTGCAGCAGCTTTGGGTTCAACAGCAGGCATTGCAATTATTGGTTCACTGTTTGGCGTAGCTGGAGCAGGTCTTACAGGTGTGTATGGAAGAAAAAAAAAAAACAAAAAGAAAAGCAACGAAATAGGTATAAATAAATATAATTTTGTGCTTCATTGTATCATAGTCCTTGCACATTGGAAAATAGGTATAAATACTTTGCCAGAATACTGATATAGATATTTTTGTGGAGAAAAATACATTCCTTTGAAATTAAAGACATGAAATAATTTTCCCTTGATCTTTCTGGATATTCAGCTTCTAATATAAAAGACACTATAATTTTTTATTTTTTCTAACTTTAATTTTTAGCAGGTAATACTATTATTGCATTCAACCTAAAATTAAGTACTGAGCTTTAGCATAAATGCAAGTTCTGGCAGAAACAGTAAAGGTATTTTAAAGTCTTATATATTTTAGAGATGTAACGACTGTTTTTTTGTAATTTATATCCTCCAACTTTGTCATATTGGATGATGATTGGAATGGGTGAAATGATGCTCAGAGGAACCCAGGTTCCATAGAGCTTAGAGTTACCCAACATTTGTCTTTAAGGATAAGGGAAAACCCTGGTAAAAACCTTATCCAGGTATCTCACCCTGACCGAGATTTGAACTTGGAAGCTCTTGAACATGAGGCAGACACACTACCATCTATGCTACTGAGGCGGGCAACGACTGTGGTGGTACATACTTAAACTACAGAGTTTGGAATTTAAATAATTGTGCACTTTCATTTTTCAAAGAGAACTCCTTTAGATGTGAACCATCACTTTCAATACACTGTTATATGCGGCTTTAAAAGTTATTCATTATGCATTGCAGTGTCACTGATTGAACCTCTCTTATTGCTAGATAGAGTCAACATGAAAAATTCAATGTCATGGCTGGGATTTGAATCATGGATCTCCTGGTTTCCATCCAGTCGCTCTAACCCATTGAGCTAACATGGCCAACGTGCCGTCCTGACATTAAATTCTCCATTTGACTTATATATTTACCACTAGGGCTCTTGCAATCGAGGTACACCATTTGTAGCGACTTACTATCGTAAGTTCTTGAATCGCAGGCTTCATCATTTAACTCTTATTATTTTTTAGTTAATTGATGAAAATTAATAATTTCTTCATACTAGCAATCCCGGCCACGGCATTGAATTTTTCATGTTGACTCTATCAAAATCCGTAGCCTATATACAGCTAGTATGAAGAAATTATTAATTTCCATCAATTAACTTAAAAAAACTCTCCTGTTGCCTTGCGGATCCTCCACTTTAATTATTCCAAGTTGTGAGGCCTGGAATTTTACATGTTGGTGTAGTGCAGCACGCTTCTGTCTGACATATGCAATGCAATTACATGCATCTTTGCTGATCTCTTTGGACTTCTCAGTACAGATTCCCTCACCTGCGCAATATTTTCTGGCATACACACAGTTCGTGGTCGACTAGGTGGGAATTTGTGTTATACACTGTCTTTCTGACGCCAATGACCGGACCATCTTCTAATAACATCAGAAGGATATTCACCTGATTCAGTTGTTGTCAAAATCCTTGTTGCGTCTCTATTATGGAACCTGTTTTGATAACCACTCAATAGCAACAGTTTTCTCCTCTATTGTCCAACCTCCATGGCTGACTAATCAGTCTGAGAGGGAAGCAGATGGCTAAAATAACTCCAAGGTCAACACATTACAAGGCTGCCATACACAATGAACAAAAGCCCCGCATAATTTGAAAATATGATATATTCAAATATCTTCATTACTGCTGGATCCTGTATATGTTGTGACATACCCTGAATGCAAAAAGAGCTCTTTAGAAGTGTGCATGTGAGAAAAAGAAAGTCGCAAGACAAATAGGTGGAGGGGAGGTTGAAAGACTTAAAAAAAAGGTATTTTTTGTGAAAATTTATAAGATATGTCAAATAGAGATTTGGTATTAATATTAATATATTTATTGATGCTATTGTTTTTTAATTTTCCAGTAGTTTATCATGCATTCTTTTAAGTTCTATGAAAGGATTTTTTTTTTTTTTTTTTTTTTTTTTTGTGATATCATGTAAGCAGATGAATTTCAAAGACAGCATTTAGCAATTCACTTTTTAAAGATTTGACTCTTGTTTCACCCTCCTTTATCATTCTTAAACCTCAATGAAGTGTATAATGAAACTATTTCTACACACATTTATTTCAGTTAATTTAAAGACAAAAAGATGTGGTTTTATAAGATTAATTTGTAGAAGAGAGAAAAATAAGAGAAGTTGGAGGAAGTCATTCAGATTTTTACATTCTCTACTACATGCATATGTGAGTAGACAAGAGTATTGTAACTGGGTCTTCCGTGTAGGACCGCGTCTTTGATGTTCCTCTGGTCGACGTTTCGTCCCAACTATGTGGGGCTTCTTCAGGACTTCTTCCCTGACAGCTCCATAGCAATTGTCAGAGAAGAAGTCCTGAAGAAGCCCCAGATAGTTGGGACGAAACGTCGACCAGAGGAACATCAAAGACGCGGTCCTACCCGGAAGACCCAGTTACAATGGACACCGGCCGCCGAAGCCTACGCACTGAGCAGACAAGAGTATTGTATTCCATTCAAAACTTCTAACCAGAGAAGATTTCACCAGAAATATCTTTTGAGACTCCCAGAAATGAATAAAACATTTCTGAAAGAAGGTTGTGTATGTGTGTATGTCTGTTTGTGAACAGCATAACTCGGAAACAAAAAACTGTTACATAGCAAACTTCTCTATTTTATCATGTAATTATGAACTAAATCCAGCAGTTAAATTACCAAAACAATTAAGTGGACTCACAGATATGATGGTTTGGGAAAAGATAAGGCTCACATTAATATTTTGAAATACTGCCAATTGATTGTCAATAAACTTGCTTTTTTCCAAGGTTTTCTTGAAAGTTGTATGTTGGGTAACTCCAAGCTTTATGGATTCTGGGCTCATTTGAGCATCATTTCATTCATCATTTGAATTTATATATACACACACACATTAAGAAACAATCTGTCATCTAATGGTAGTAATGGTAACATAACAAATGGGTATTAAACTGAAGATGCAAATGATTGACTTGGATATCTATTTTTGCTTAATATACAGGGTGTTAATGAACTACATGAAAATATTTTCAGAGCAAGTGAAGATGCCTTAAACAAGAAATTTGAGATAAAAGACTTATGCCCTGTTGGTTCAAATGTGGTAGTTACAGCTATAACTTTCTAAAGTGCCAGTATGCCATTGCTAATGATGAGTGCACAACACACAAAAGTAAAGAGACGTGTCAGAGCACTCCCTATGGCAGAAGGTTATGACATTTGTTTTGAAGTGACAAGTAAACGAGTGTGACTCTCCTTCACCGTTTTTGTCATTTTTTTTTAAATATTTTGTCTAAACTTTTAATTCTTGTATAAATGTATGCATTTTATGGAGTAATTAATTTAAAATCGTTCTAACAAAGGTTGAATCCTGCTTAATATGTTCACATGTTGTACATCTAAATGGGAGGTTGTTTAAAGGGTGAACAAACTTACATAAAATAAAAAAGTAAATGCAACTCTTTACATCAGGTTTATAGGAACTGCTAAAAATTAAGACCTGCATTTTCAATGCAAAATGTCCTGAGTTAAGGAAATCATGGTAGTTATTGCACTGGCCAATCAGATCACATTCTTAGTTATGAATCATGCCATTTCTTTCTATTTGAATTTACATATTAAAAAGACAAAGAAAAAATCAAGTATATGACAGAAAACAAACCAACAAACTTCACAACAGCAGTTTTCGGTACTATGAATTTGGCCATCAAAACAGTTATAGAGACACCACTAGATTATAAGACCTGAAGCTTTCCTGGCGACGAATATGCTCACTTTCTTCTCAGGAAGCAAGCCAGGTGAAAAGATGATTAGATATCAACATTTCGGCAGTGTGCATCTCTCCCATCATCAGGATATTTATTAATTTATTAAATGTTATAACCACAAATGAAACACTGGATATAACACAAATATAAACAAAGACAAAGCATTATCAGAATTCGCATTACTAACAAAAGACTGTTTTCAGTAAATTAAATGCCAGTTCAGGAGATGGCGTGAGTATAGAAAATTAATTGGGTCAAAGAAACGTAACTACTTAACTTGGTTATCAAGCTGTATTGAATCTTTGCTTCTTAAATCAACGGATTTCCATTTTTAAGGCCAGTTTCCAAGAGGAGCTGAACTGAAATCCAGCATCAGGATTAAGCATGCTCCTTTCAGAGGGAATCGCCAAGCCTCCTTAATTCTCTGCTCCCAGTAACTGTTGCATATTGCCAAGATGGTTGTCTCCTGAAGGTTGGCTCTATGGTCATTATCAAAACAATGCTCTGCCAGCCCAGACTTCTCAGATTAGCCACTAGATTAGACTACATGATGCATTAAGATGGGTAATTGTTATTCAGTGTCACACTGGCAGGTGATTAGTTCGAGATTTGAGAGATGTTTGAGGCATTAAACCTTGAGAACACCAATAAAAGCTGCTAAGAATTAATATTTGTATATTCAGGAAGCAGTTTTAAAGACATGCCAATCCAATAATTTCACCCATTTTGTTTAAATGCCAACTTATCACCATCTGATGCCAGTTAGGTTTAACACAATTATGCTTAGCTGCAGACCTTCATTGGCTATATCAACTTGCTTATATTATTCAAGTCTAATATCACTGAAATTATTTTGGTGTAGTTCATTAACATCCTGTATAATTATCAAAGTTAAGTAAAGTTTTAATCACATGTATTCTAATTTGTTAATATTTATTGCACTGTCTGTAGCCTCAGTTTTTAATTTTATGTGTGAACTTATTTTGCTGTTTGATCTTTCTATAGGTTTTAAAATGAGAAAAAGAGTTGGAGAAATTGAAGAATTTGCCTTTGGATACTTAACACCACAGCCTGTAACTGATGATGTAGATGATGACACTAATGATAATGATGAAAAGAAAGAGAAAATTGAAACGTCAGACATTGTGGAGCCGTCGCCAATAAATCAAATAGTAACTCAACAACTTCACATAACAATTGCCATATCTGGCTGGCTTTCGGATGAAAGTCATGATAACTTTACAAGGCCCTGGAAAACGCTGTATTGCTCTCAAGAACAGTATTATTTACGATATGAATCATCATACCTTCTTGAGCTTGGAAAAGCAATGGATTTAATCCTTAGTTTTGCTGTATCCATGGCAGCACAAGAGGCTTTAAAATATACAATATTAGCTGGTTAGTAGTGCATCTTTGTTCATTTATATGCATAAGACTTCTTTTTGTTACTAATAGGATAGAAAAATATTTTTGAATTTTGTTTTATTTAGAGAAAAGCAGTATATACAAGTTTTGATCCATAAGCTCTTTTTACTCTTTTCTATCTACTTATAGCATACAAAGATGGTTCAATAAGTACCCATGTTGGGAATGAAGATGCCAGTTTTTTCAAACACAAATTATTTATTTCTCAACATAGACCCCTTTCAGGGATGTGCACTTCTTCCAATGCTCCTGCCATTTTTTTAACCCCTCCAAAAAATAGGAATCGTCAAGCTGTGCAAAATAAGCATCTGTCTCCATGATGACCTCATTTGATCCAAATTTTGTTACTGCGAGCCATTTCTTCATGTTTGGGAATAGGAGAATATGGTGGTATGGTAACAATTCATAACATAATTCATGCAGTTTGGCAGCAGCAACTTTGGATGAATGTGATGGGGCATTTTTGTGGTGAAATAGAACTTTCTTCTTCACCATATGGTGCTGTGACTCCTTCAGCTTCTATTCGAATTGACCAATAGCTCACTGTAGTATGCTCCAGTAATTGTTTTTCCTTTTTCCAGAAGTCTATGAGGATGACATCCTTCGCATCCCAAAAAATATATGTACAATGAAACTAATTTCAAACATTTTCCTTGATAACATGAAGTAAAAAAAGAAGCTATATATGTTTGGAGGAATTTAGTAACAGTGACGTCAAAATTAATCGCGAAAACTATTTGTATTTGGTGTATTGATACTTGGTGTAAGTGATGAGTATCAATAAACCAATTACAAATAGTTTTTGCGATTAAAAAAAGAAGTGTTAAAAACAAGTGTTTGTAAGAATAGTTTGTAGAAGCTATGTAAAAATAAATAATGGTAGCAAAAGAAACTTATCTGAATGAAACTCGTCAAAATTAATTTTTTCTATTTACTTTTTCTTTCTCTATTTACTACCTTATCTCATTCTGTATCATTTTTATCTTGTTCAAAGAAACATTTAAAACCTTCTCAATTTATTAACTACATTGCTATAATTTCAAAAACTATTTCCCATTGAAACTACATTGGAGATTGAAAATGGAGGCAATTGCCTTTGAAACTAGTCTCACATTAATATAAAAAAGTAAGTGACAAGTATCAATAAACCAACTACAAATAGTTCTTGAGATTAATTTTGACGTCATTGTTATTAAATTCCTCCAAACACATATACATTGCTATAACTTCCCGAATAAAACAATAACATAATAAAATATGACTCCATAAGTCTTTTAAAAAGTTAATAACAATTATAATAGAATCTCAGATTCTTGCCAATTCTATTTGAAAATCACAGGAATTAATCTGCATTTTAGTATAATCAGAAAGAGAAAAATTCTTTTTTAAAGTAAGATCTAAAGTTTTCCTGGCAACGAACATATCCTAGATGTTCTCATTGCTTTGATAGAGCCAACTTCCGAGAGATGACCATCGTGGCAAAATGCAGCGGTTACTGGAAGTGCAGGGTTAAGGTAGCTCTGGCCATTTCCTCTGAGAGCAGCATGCCAGATGCCAGATTTCAATTTAGTTCCACTTGGAAACTTCAAAAATGGAAATCAACTTGCTCAAGAAGTACAGATTCAGGCAGAATGAACATCCACTCATGTAGTCACGTTTTTACAAGGTCTGTCCACAGTGGCCTAACTGAAGAGTTTCATGTTTTCTACCATGATGGACAGATGGGCCGGCAGTTGGGCAGGCAGTTGGGCAGATGGACGGTTGTGCGGGCAGGCTGTGGAGAACATTCTCTGGCTTCTCATTTTCAGTTCAAGCACTGTAAAACCTTTATTTGCAACCTTTTTTATTTTACTTTTAAAATCACAAAATATTATTGCTTTATGTGAAACATTGCAAAGCCTCAGAAATTGCAAGGAATGTGGTTTCTTTACAGGGGCATTATGCAAGATAAAAGTCGTGTGTTAGATTCTCTGTTAGTTAACCTTTCCTAAGAAAAACCTGTATATCTCCTCTTGTCACCTCCTCTTTCTTGGGTGCTGGATTATGAAAAATAAATTGAAAACTTCCAAACTAAGAAAAAATAGTCGCTAGATATTTGTGTATTCTGTCTGCAACAGTTTTCTCTGAGAGAGTATTTATGATAGCAGTTCTCATATGTGACAGAAAAAGAAGTAAACTTGATCCCAAAAGAGTGAAAATGCTAGTATTTTTGAGCAAAAACTTACAAAAGTGGACTGTTTGAAAAATTCATTTTGCTTCCAAATGTCTATTGGGGAATTTAAAGATAAGTACACTCATGGTTTTAAATGTTGTCTCATTAAATATATGCATGTAATTAATTTCATTGGCATTCCACAGTTCTCCCAACATTCCATTTTGTATTGAAACTAGAAGTAGAAATGACGGTATCAGGTATCGAAGCATTGAGTACTGTGGAGAATATTGTATATTGGTATCAAGCATTTAGTATCGAGAAAAACTGGTATCGACCCATCCCTATAATTTAAAAATACATAATTTTCCCATTCCTGTCTTCAAATGTGTTATTAGGGGAATTTATAAAGATTTTTCATTATTTCCAGATGGTTACTAATAATTTTTACTGTTTGTTGAGAAAGTGATTTATTCATATCTTTACTTTTGTAGGATTGGTCAATGCTATTGCTTGGCCTTCATCTCTGGTGACACTTGCTTCAGTAATAGACAATCCTTGGGGAGTTTGCTGTCGCCGATCAGCTGAAGTAGGAAAACAACTGGCTGAAGTTCTTCTCTCACGAGAGCAGGGGCAAAGACCAGTTACCCTTATTGGCTTCAGCCTAGGGGCACGAGTCATATATTACTGTCTCAGAGTAAGCATGATGTAATAAGTTTTGCTTTGTCTGAGGATCATCCAATATTTATTTTTCCTTACTTTTTTATCCCTAACTACCAATAGCAACTATGTTTTTTACTAAAAATAAGAAATTTTATTATGGTCCATTTGCAACCATTAAATGGCACATTACTTTAGTGCTCTAAGAAAATTAAGTCAAAATGTCAGCCTTCATGTAGAGTCAAAGATATATTTATTAAACAAAAACAAGCCATTCAAATTATAGGCAATGAAAGAATGCTATGTTCATGTAAGCCACTTTTCAAAAAGCTTTGCATACTTCCTTTGGCATGTGTTTATATACTGGAGACAGCTTTATTTGTAAAAAGAAATAGATTTAACTTTCAAAACAACGGAAGTGTTCATATGCATTACACGAGGCATATTAAGGATATACACGTAATCTCAATCAGAACTACAATGTTTAAGAATGGAGTACTGCATTCCTGTACAATAGTTTATAATTCCCTTCCTAATGACATCAAAAGCATAGATAACTACAACGTGTTTAAAACTAGAACAAGGACTTTCTTGCAGGAGTACTGCTTTTACACAGTAAAGGAATATCTGCAATTTAACAAATCCAGATAATCATAAAACATGAATTTACTTAGCTTGTTCATTTCTCTCATTTATTATTATATCCAATTTGTGTTACATTATAATTGAATGTAGGTTAGATATATTTGATGTTTAACTTTGTAATATTAACTGTAAATTTACTGACGTATCCTATATGAAGGTACTATGTACAGATTTGATTTTAAAGGATGAATAAATTTGAATTTGAAGAATATTTTGAGGTATGCTTCTTTAATTTTTCTTTGCTCCATTGTTTGTGGAGTGTGTAAAAGAATTTCCAGGCTATAGGTCTGAGTTCAATAGAACTTCTGTTACAGGAAATGTCTCAGCGAGATCGTTGTGAAGGAATTATACAAGATGCGATACTGATAGGAACACCAGTAACTGGATCGCCTCGTGATTGGCAGAAATTAATGAGAGTAATATCAGGAAAAATTGTTAATGCATACTGTAGGTAAGCTTTCGTTTCCAAAATCTTTTCACTCCTAATTGAGTAAAACATATTAAGAGGTTATTAACACTAAAAAAAAAAAAATTTAAAAAATGAATACAAGTTTATCTAATACTTTAAACATTTTTCACTAAATATTTTTTTCCTTTCTTTTTTTCAAGGAGTGATTGGCTATTAAAATTCCTATATCGTACCCTGTCCATCTCCAGTGAAGTAGCAGGATTGCAACCAATTAATTTAGAGAATAGAAGAATGTGTAATGTTGATGTTAGTGATATTGTTTCTGGTAAGTGCTGTATAAGATTATTTAATTTTATATGTTAAGAGACTTATTTTTAATTTGTCTACTGTTTATCTACACCAAGTAGGGGAAGTATTATATTCCACCTAAAAATCCAATTTGTTTTCCCAGAAGTACTTCCTTTAATTTATTTATGTTGTTAAATGCTAAGAAAAGGTGGTGCGCCATGGCTGAGTGGTTAGACCACTTGACTCTCATCAAGGCAACCTGGGTTAGATCCCAGGTGATGACATGTGAGATTTGTGGTGGACAACATGGTGCAGGGGCAGCTTTTATCCAGGATCTCTAGTTTTCCCAGACATTATTCCACCAATTGCTCCATTATCATCTTTTCTTTCATTCATTTTACCCTCATTCTATCATCTATTTCTCTCACCTTCATATCAGGCATTGGGCTGATCACCAATCCTGGGTTCTCTCTCTGATCCAGAGTTGTTGTTCCTCAATGCAACACCTAAAGGCATAAGGGTTAGGAAACAAGAATCCCTTAACACTTTGATAGTGTTAAAACTAGGGAAGCTAAAGAAGAAGAACCTGGTCTCTTATTTAGTAAGACATTCACTACACACCTGCCTCGGTAGCATAGATGGTAGCGTGTCTTGCCTCATGTTCAAGAGATCCCGAGTTCGAATCTCAATCAGGGTGAGTTACTTGGATAAGGTTTTTTCCAGGGTTTTCCCTTATCCTGAAAGACGAATGTCAGATAACTCTAAGCTCCATAGACCCCGGACTCATTTGAGCATCATTTCACCCATTTCATTCATCATCTGATATGACTTAACATTGGAGGATGTAAATTACAAAAAAAAAAAAAAAAAAAAAAGAACTCTACAGCAGAAATACATGTTTTGAGATGGTGTTAAGCCTCCCCACCCCAAAAAAAAAGTATTTATAGAAAGTGGTTATATGTGTATTCCTACGCTGAACAGCATTATTAAGATTATTATAATCTAGGACTTGACGACTCAGTTGGTCAGGCACCAGCCTACTTCTCCTAAGGTTGTAGATTGAAACCTACCATAGATGATGTTTTTAAGGATGCTTAAAAACGACAGCGCCTTGTCAGTAGATTTACTGGTATATAAAAGAACTACTATGGGACAGAATTCCAGCACATCAGTTCCAGCATCACAGCTATATATTTCTGGCAATTGATAACATTGTTTACAAACAAAACATTTAAACCATAATTGAAAAATGAAAAGTCAGATAAATATTAATATTTCGTAATAGTCAAACACCCTTTATGAGTACCAGGCAAAGGTTACAAAGAAAATCACCATACTTATGTCGTCTACATAGAAAAATTTTTAATTATTTATGTTTCACAAAATCACTAATAATGTTTATTAAGATATTTACATGACTAATAAAATGTATTGTCCTGCACCGTGGCATAGCAGGCTAAGGCTGTATGCCCACAGAAAGCGATCCAGGTTCGATCCCACCCTGGGGGTGTGGATTTTAAGTCCCGGGTGTAGGGC
The DNA here is from genome assembly GCA_030765055.1 of Mantis religiosa. NCBI lineage: Eukaryota > Metazoa > Arthropoda > Insecta > Mantodea > Mantidae > Mantis > Mantis religiosa. The sequence goes on from CM060958.1 coordinate 15,740,910, forward strand.
CAGTGCCCACTTAGCATCATGAGGAAAGTGAGGAGCTTATGCTAGGTAAGCAGCCCTGCTCACAAAAACCGATGTTCTGGCTGGGGATGCTGAGATGCTGACCACATCTCCTCCCCGTATTGGTTGGATGATCACCCACCTCTGCCATGCGTAAGTGGGTATGAGGCTGGCAGTCAGGTTGGTAGGCCTTGGCCCTCTTAGGGCTGTCGCACGAGGGTTTATTTATTTTATTTTATTAATAAAATGTATAAATATTCTTGAATTTTCTGTGAATAACCTCTGAAGTACTGATTCTAAATTAATTTTGTATAACTAGTAAAACAAAATAAATAGAATGAAAATTACTATACCAATAAATGTGGAGCTCATTTTAATATTTGGTTTTATTATTTAAAATAATCTTTTTTGGGCATTAACAATTTTCAAAATGTTTGTTGTTACATCTCTAAGTATTCCCATATCATTTGGAATGTGTAAAACATGCTGCATGGTTCTTCTTTTTCTCCCAAATTGGTCCATTAGCAACAAAAACAATTTAAAATATTATACAGTAGTCAAAATTTAACTGTATTGGAACACCACAGTGAAGCAAAACAATTATTAAATTATAGATGAGACATATTTATTACACATCAGCTTCACTTATGTACCTTACTCAGGTACTCAGGTGTTCCAATACAGTTAAATTTTGATATATTGAAGTGACCATCAAGTCAAGAGGAACACGCGAAAGTTAGATCCAGCCAATTCTAAAACCGGACAATATGGAGGTAGGAAAGTTCACATTTGAAAATTTCAACAAACATTTCGTCAACAAAAATTAGGTACGTAAGTGAAGCTGATGTGTAATAAATACGACTCATCTATAATTATTGTACAGTAGTGTTTTCATTTCCATACAATTAAGTGTTTATATTAGTTTTGAATGAAATTATTTCTAATTAAACATTTATTGCAAACCGCATAATGTAAACAGAAGAAACACTTTTTATAAAACACATTAAGTTGCAATGGATGGAGGAAGTCATATAGGTTTGTTGCAAAAGGCTTTTAATTCATAATATTAGAATTTGAGTTAAATAAAGTTAAAATTGATACATTAAAATATGTTAACTGTGAATGTTCAGCAGTATTATTGGAAACTTGTGTAATATCAGGTCATGGTGAATATCCAGAGAAGATTGATGCCATTCTGAAAGCCATAGGAGTACGGACACGAGAAGACATGGGAGAAGCCGAATCAAAGCTGAAGAAATCAAGTTCTGAAATACCAGGAACTACACAAACAAAGGTTAGGAATCAATAATACATCAGATTAAAGCTAATCATTCCCATTAGGGCTATACACAGGAAAATATTTACTTTAGGCATCATCAGCATTAGATAGTTATTTCAGAAAACATTGCTTTGCACATAGGACTTCGAATATTATTTTATGAGTTTTATTTCATCTTCTATATTTTATTTTGAAAAAAAAAAAAAAAAAAATTGAGAGAACATAAGCTTTCACGGCCAGAGTCCATATTACAATTAATTATTTTTGGGCTGTTTTGCCGTGGTTGGTGTAAGAACATCCAAACGTTTTGTCCACAACTGTGGTAGACATCTTCAGTGGAGCGGTTGAAGTTTCCTTGGAGAGAGTTTCGCTGCATCTGAGACAGTTGTCGATGAAACATTCTTACACCAACAGACCACAGGAAAACAGCCCGGAAATAATTGTAATAAAACAAATTTTGATTCCTATGATATGTGCTATAGTTGCTCTCTTCATGTAACAGATTATCTATGCTTAAGCTGCCTGTGGCATAAAGTATATCCAACACCATGGATGTTCATGTTTTGACTTTGTTACAAGTTTTCCAAACTGTCACTTATTTTATTTTAGTTAATTGATGGAAATTAATCAGTTCTTCACACTAGCCGTATATAGGCTAAGGTTTTTGATAGAGTCAACATGAAAAATTCAATGCCATGGCCGGGATTTGAACCACGGATATCCTGGTTTCCATCCAGTTGCTCTAACCCATTGAGCTACCATGGCCAACTTGCCGTCATGACATTAAATTAACTAAAATAATAAGAGTTAAATGATGAAGCCTGGGACTCAAGTACTTACGATAGTAAGTCGCCACAAACTGTGTATCTCGAATGCGAGAGCCCCTAGTGATCTACCGGGGAAATATACGAGTCAAATGGAGAATTTAATGTCGTGACGGCAAGTTGGCCAAGGTAGCTCAATGGGTTAGAGCGACTGGACAGAAACCAGGAGATCCGTGGTTCAAATCCTGGCCATGGCAATTAATTTTTCATGCTATCTGTCACTCATTTATTGTTCAATTTTTGCTGAGAGTTTGCTTAATTCATTTTATCACTTCACGCTTATAAATAGTTCCTCTGTTTTTTAGCACTTCATGGCTGTGAACTAGTTCACTTGTCACTTCATGATACTATGATAATGACTGAACTTATCTTTATTATTAATATATGTGTAATACCATGACTAGTTTCGTAAATCTGCTATTTGCATCATTAGCTAACTTATTTTTTAATATTGTTATCACTACTGCTGCTAGGTACATATTGCATATAAGAGCAATTAAATTAAGATAAAGTTTGACAAAAGACAGTAAAAACTTCACATATGTCATTAATACCAAATTATTTTTATGTATGATTTTCACACAGGTATCTTTGCTCTCACTGAGGCCATCAAAATCGGACAAGTCTTTGCATCAGAAGACTGAGGATGAATCATCTACAGAATCATCATCAGGAAGTTCCACTGGGGAAACGCAACATGACATATCATCAGAGACTGCTTCAGCGACAGTGCCAACATTATCAGATAGCACCAGCATTCCAAACTCATGAAAACAAACAATGTTAACTTGTCATTAAAAAGGGAAATATTTAATGCAGGTTGAAGGGTTTTAGATGTCGATATTATAATTGTTAATGCTTCACTTCTTCCACAGTTTTTCCTTGGAAGGCATCAGGTCTCCTTCCCAGGGCTGCTTCATAATCTCTAGCATGGCAACATATAGAGAAGGAGAATTTACATATTCTAAATATAAGATACCAGACTTCTCCTGGCATTTCATGACTGGCCTTTTAAACATCAAATGATTTAATTAATTTTATTTCTCTCCCCATATATTCTGTAGGAAATTACAGTACAAAGCTCCAGAAGATTTTTATAGTGAATGCTCTCTCCCGTGTACTTCTTACAAGAGCAGTTCAGTAAGCACCCATGTTAGGAATGAAGATGCTAATTTTTTCAAACACAAATTATTTATTACACAAATATAAATATTTGCTACTAAGGCTCCACTTATCTTAAGAAATTGATGTTAATACTTTTTTCTAATGGAAATTGATTTCAAAAGCAAATCGCTTTCGTCCTCAGTCCATCAAAAACAAACTCCGTTGTCAAGGAAATCTCGGTTACCATGTTTTTTTCTTATGTTTTTTCAGCATTAGCAACATCTGAAGACGAAACAAACCCAAAAACAGAATCAACTGCTGGTATGTCAACATTCATTATCAATTAAATTTAAAGGTAGTCGATTAATAACACTAAACAACACTTTTACATTTTTCCGGAACATGTTTCAGAGACTTTGCCTATATCCTCAACCGACCATCGACTGTGTAACAATACTGTTTTCAACACTTCCAAGAAAGGAATCATTACTCGATGTTTATTTTTGTAAATAAATATCTTTTCCCAAACTATTAAATTTATGGGACCATTTAATTGTTTTAATAATTTAACTTTGGGATTTCTTTCATGATTAAATGACCAAAAATGATCTGTTATGAAAATGTTCTTTCTTTCTGGTTTCCAAACTACGTTTCGTCTTTCCAATATAAACCTGATCACAATCTAAACAATTAAATTGATAAATACCAGATTTTTTATTATTAGGAATTTCATCTTTTTTTAGAAAATTGCAGTAAATTTCCAAAACCTTATTTATTTTGAGGAACTAAAGTTATACCAACTACTTTGAAATTGAAATTGTTTTATATTTTATATTTTTTAAAATTATCACTGGAAGTTATTTCCGGGCTGTTATGCTGTGGCGATAGAGATACCAGACATTTCGTCTACTTCTGCGGTAGACATCTTCAATGGCGCGGACGAAGTCTCCTTGGGGAAGGTTTCGCTGTGTCTGATGCATTGGCCGTCTGTGCCGCTGCATTTAAGCCGGGAGCGCTGCCCGCTGATTGGACCGGGTGACGGATGGCAGGCGGGGGCGGGGTTTCTTCTGTGGGGCTACTCCGTTCTGATTGGCTCGTGTTGTTTTCTGCTGTTGTGTAGCGTTTCCTGCCTTCGATGACTGGGTACCAGTTACTGTTGAGTTTTAGAGCCTCTTCTTTCTTATTAAAATTGTTGGGATGCTTATAAATTTCTATGGCTTCTCGCTGTAGTCTGGAATGATAGTGTACTGTTGATGAAAGGATATTAGTTTCCTGGAACTTGATGGTGTGCTCGCCTTTCGCTTCAATAGCGTGTTGGGCGACAGCAGACTTATCTGTTTGGCCCAGGCGGCAGCTTCTTTTGTGTTCAATGAGCCTGGTGTTGAAGCTGCGTTGTGTTGTTCCAATGTAAACCGAGCCACAAGAACAAGGAATGCTGTATACACCGGCAGACGACAGGGGGGTCCCTGGGATCTTTAGCTGAGCATAGTAAACTGTTTAATTGTTTGGTGGGCTTGAAATTGTTTTATATTTTATTAGCACAACTGTAAAGTGCATAACATGGCACAAAAAAGTGAACAAATTTTTAAAAAAATATCCACACATCCTTAATGGAAAGTTAGCAATACCATTGTTGTAACAATAAATGCTATTGGGCTAATACTTGTTCTGCCAGTCTTACAGAGAAACATTGCTTTAGTCGATGTCCGGCTGAAGATAGAGGGAAGGCCTCAGAAACATGTTCCGGGATAGTTTAAAAGTGAGTGTTGTTTTGTGTTATTAATCGACTCCCAATTAATTTAATTGATTTAGGTAATTCATTTTTCCCTTCACTGACTCACAGATTGAAAACTAAATTTATTTTGTGATGATAGGAAGTCTCTGGGAAAAGAACACATTTCATACTAATGTGCTATAGAAGCATAGTTCAGGCAGTTGTATTCCGATTCTTCATTTCTACCTATAGTATTCATCCAATAGAAAACTACAGTGCTTATTTTACTTTTGAGATTGAAATTTCAATGGCATTGTTTTTGTGATGTACTGTTAGAAACCACTAACTCTCATGTTACAAGTGTATGCTACCAACTAGTTACTCTGATGTTCAGCTTTTACCAGAACCACCTGAATGTATGAAGCTAATAATGTGTAAAAAGATAAATTGAGTGCCATGATAAACAATATACCTAGAAATGAAAAATACTAAAATTATAAGCTTTGCAAAAGAAATTAATTAAGAATAGATTAATGTATGGGATACAAACTTGATGAAAATATCTGAGAAATAACTGGTCATGTACTCTCAATACATGTTAAGGTACCAAAAATTTAAAAAGATTTTGAAAAAGTTTATTAACCCAAGTATGGTAAGTACATTTTTTAAAATTATAATTGTCTTTTATTTTATTAAGAGTTGAAACCTCATTAACAGTTTTTTGATATTTAAATTTTTCAATCTTCTTTTGTATAAAATCTTTATTAAAAGTAAGTAAGTTTTATTCAGCGTAGGAATATACAATATTCATGGCTTCATCAAATTTGTGGCCATAAGAATAATACAATTCTTATGCATAATACAATTATAAATAATACAATAGTAATTGAATAATACAATATTAATAGGAGCTGAAGCTTTCCTGGTGGCGTGAATATTCCAAGTTTTCTCGGGCTTCAAGCCAGGTGTAGATGTGGTGATGTACCGACGTTTCAGGAGCATACATTGTTCCCGTCTTCCGCTGAGATAGAATGGAGCACGGACCTAACAGAAAACCTAAAAGAAAACGGTCTATGTCAGGGGACTCTATTCGGGGTTAATTTGTGTTTTTATGTTGGATTCAAATAACTGTAAAGCCGGTTTCCAGGCCGTATTTAATTGAAGTCCTGCGTTTCTGTTCAGATTACGTCTTTCTGAAAGGATAGCTAAAGCTTCCTTAACTCTCTATGGCCAGTAGCTCGCACTTTTGGCAATAATTATTGTTCCTTCAAAATTGGCCCGATGATCCCGTTCGAAACAATGTTCAGCCAGACCTGATTTTTCCGGTTGCATCAGGCGGATACTCCTACTGTGTTCTTTTATTCTGGTGACTATTGTTCTCCCGGTTTGCCCAATGTAAGGAATCCCGCATTTGCAGGGAATGCGGTAAACCCCCGGCACTCTCAGTTTGAGGTTGTCCTTAACTGGTTGGAGTAGATTTCTGATTTTGGGTGGTGGAACATGTATAGTTTTAATGTTGTGTTTCGACAGTATTCTGCTGATAATACTGGATAGCTTGCCGGTACATGGAATGCGTGCAGTGGCCGTAGGTTCGACTGTCGTTTGTGAGTGGCCCTGGAGATAGAGGTTTTGATATCGCTGGATTTTTAGCCGTTTTGCCGGAAAGAATAGCTGAGGTGTTTCAGTTCTTCTGTTAGATGCTCTTGGTCACAGATGGCGGCCGCTCTGTGAACAAGAGTGTTCAATACGCTGATTCTTTGGGATTTATGATGGAAGCTTTGCGCATTGAGATATAGGTCTGTGTGGGTCGGCTTACGGTAAACAGTATGGCCAAGTTTACCATTGCTGAGGTTGAAGATGTTGATGTTGAGGAATGGCAAACTCCCATTTTTCTCTACCTTCATTGTGAATTGAATCTGTTGTCGATGACTGTTTAGGTGTGCTAAGAAATCCGGTAGTGTGTCCTTCCCATGAGGCCAGATGACGAATGTGTCATCCACATATCTGTAAAAATGGGAACGGTTTAAGTGACGGGCACATGGACTATCCCTTAAATAAAGGCACGGCGCTAGTTCAGCTCATTCAGCATATCCTGAAGACGGGAACAATGTATGCTCCCGAAACGTCGGTATATCACCACATCTACACCTGGCTTGAAGCCCGAGAAAACATGGAATAAATACAATAGTAGTTAAATAATACAATAGTGATTAAAGTAATGCGGTAGTAATTACCATTAGTAATGTAATTAAACATAATTAACCATTAAACGTAGTCAGGACGGCACGTTGGCCATGGTAGCTCAATGGGTTAGAGCGACTGGACGGAAACCAGGAGATCTGTGGTTCAAATCCCGGCCATGGCATTGAATTTTTCATGTTGACTCTATATATCACGTAATGAATTTTCACATACCAGCAGTTGATTCCGTTTTTTGGGGGTTTGTTTCATCTTCAGATGTTGGTAATGCTGAAAAAACCACATGGTAACCGAGATTTCCTTGACAACGGCATTTGTTTTTGATGGACTGAGGACGAAAGCGATTTGCTTTTGAAATCGATTTCCAATAGAAAGAAGAAAGAAGTATTAACATCAATTTCTTAAGATAAGTGGAGCCTTAGTAGCAAATATTTATATTTGTGTAATATTTATTGCTTCACTGTAACTAGCTTCATTTTCTATGTAACAAATTATTTAATTGAAAAAACTATTTGCAGTCGTTAAATTTTAGATGAGTCGTATTTGTTACACATCTGCTTCACTTTCGTATTAAATAGACATGTTTCGCAAATCATCGTTTGCATCTACGGCTCTTATGCGACTAAAGCTTGATCCAGCGGTGTGGGTAATTCTGGGGTTGCTGCTGCCATCTGTTGATTTAGTGATGAACTTAAATGTGGGATTCTCTTCTGGCGGGATTTCAAAGTTCATTAGTTGGTTTTTATGTTTTTCTATGTATATCCTCTCCCATATGACGAGTTCACTATGTTTTTGTACGTATTTTAGTAATTCTGTGCTATCTTCAATTTCATGATTTTCAGACCAGAAATGAGCTGCTATTGCGAAAGTGAAGCAGATGTGTAAAAAATACGACTCATCTAAAATTTAATAATTTTTCGCTTCATTGTGGTGTTCCAATACAGTTAAATCTCGATATTTGCAGTCGGTTTATTGACACTCGTGGGACTAGTTTCAAAAGCCATCACTTCCATCCTCAACCTCTCTCCAACCTTGCTCTCCTGTTGTTTAATCATTTTAATATCCTATAAATTGATATTGCCATGCATTCTTTATATGAACATGCTGAAATGTATCCCTGAATCATGTCTCAAAATTTGTTGTTATTATGATTAATGGTTCTAATAGTGTAGGAAAACAATTGCTTATATCTCAGAAGAAAAAATATTTTGAGGCTGATAATCTCAGAATGTTTTACTTTTATTTAGAGCATTCTACCTCATCTGCAAATTAAAACTTTTTTTTTCCAGAACATTCTATTTTTATTGTGAATATGCAGCAGCTTATGCTGTTGAAGTGCAGTCTCGTGGACTATTACAGCTAGAGGACATACAGTAAAACTAATTTTAAGAACTGTGGAAGAAGTAAAGTTTATAAACACTTGTAAAAGGAAAAGAAAATGAAATATCTGCACTAAAAATTTATTAATTACAGAGAGCAGAAAAATTACGGTTTGACTTTATCTAAAAGCCTTCAACTAAGCATACAATATGTTTTAATGTGTAATGAGAGACAAGGAGAGTAAATCTATTTTTATGAACTTAGAATTTCACTCATTTGATTTATAGAAATAAAATTCTGATAAAATATGTCATTACTAAACCTGGAAAAATATTAAATGAATCTGACATAAATTCTGTATCATGGTTTCAGTAATTGAACAATATGTTGCAATCATATCACTGTAAAAGTTTTCTCTTTCAGATACAATTTGCAAGAAGGTTATAAAGAAAAATGAGATTTGAAATTTATGTACAGTGGCAGTTTAAACCACTCTTTTGTTATAATCCTCTTTATTAGTTGAGCTATGCCCTGTGTTTTCTTATCTTCTTAAAGTTGTAAACACACAATATTGTACTACATGGCAAAGCGAGAAGACATATTGGGAAAGATTTGCAACACAGAGATGTTTACCTCAGCTTATTGCACTTACACGATGAGTCTAGTGTATGTATACTCTGTTCAGATATAATCATGTCTTCTGGACAGCAATGTGTCATACATCGGCAGGCGCGAGAAAACATATCATATAGACATACGCAGCTTCCAGTCACTCTATTTGTATTTCGTAACTTACTGTACATCAACTTACTAATATTTCACTCTTCTAATCGACCAGATAAGAGACGATAAGGGATGATGGCGGCGCTGGTCACCTGTAGGTCAATACACCACAATGCTCTGTCGAGTAATATGATCATCTGCTTTCGCTTCTGGTATTGGCTGAAACTGTTTGCTCCATAAGTGTCCCTTTCTCTAGCATAGAGAAAATAACTCCAACAAATGATAAACACTTATGCTCATGCAAGTGAAATATTGGAAGGAGCCACTATATAAAATAATAATGAATAGTCAGCGTAAAGTTTCACAGTGTTCAGTTGTGGAACAGTTGCTTCCATTTAAGAATCTAATTTTACGATGTTGGGTCCAATGGTTTAGCCCTTTATACTTCTGCAAATCCTTCTTTTGCCTTCTTCTACAGATTAATAATGTAAACAGTAAAAACAAGTACCACAATATTTTAGTTAATTGATGGAAATTAATCAATTCTCCACACTAGCCGTGTATAGTCTAAGGTTTTTGACAGATAGAGTCGACATGAAAAATTCAATGCCAAAGCCGGGATTTGAACCAGGAGATCCGTGGTTCAAATCCCGACTATAGCATTGAATTTTTCAGTCTGGCTCTATTCATCCAAACCTTAGCCTACACATGGCTAATGCAGAAGAAATGATTATTTCCATCAATTTACCTAAAACATAGTGGTTTAACTATGAAACCTGGGACTTAAGTACTTACAACATAGGAAGTCATCACAAAAGGTGCGTGTCTCATAGCATATGAGAACCCCTAGTGGTCTACTGAGAAATATACGAGTCAGTTGGAGAATTTAATGTCATGTCGGCATGTTGGCCATAGTAGCTCAGTGGTTTAGAGCAACCGCACGGAGAGCGGGAGATCCGTGGTTCAAATCCCGGTTATGGCATTGAATTTTTCAGTCTGGCTCTACTCATTAAAACCTTAACCTACACATGGCTAGTGTGGAAGAAATGATTATTTCCAATAAATGGTATATCCATCAACCAATAAGAGAAGTTTAAAGGCACATACTATTTTTCACATGCCGAGTAAAGTAAAATGAAACTGGTTATAATCCTAAGCTAAATTATAAACCTTTTGTTATTTGACTCCTCCTTTCCACAGCTTCTACAGTTATTTCGATTGAAGGAAAACTCTTCTTGTCTCTTGTTTCTAATAAAAACATATCAGAATCTTACAAAAATCTATTCTTATATGACATTTTCTAGATTAGTGTAAGTGCTTGTCTATTTAAGTTAAACTGATGTGATTTCCTTATGTAACATAGCCATTAAATATGAATATATTTCACATGCATATCTTTGCATTGCCTGTGAAGTAAGGCCTATTTATTTTGGCAGTGGTGAAGGTTGCACAGAGAGTCAATATTTTCTTAACAAAAATTGAAAAATAAAGGAAATAATTTAACTGAATTATAACTCAGGGACCATTTAGATATAAGCGCTGTGTTGTTTGGCTTTAATACCTTAGGGCTGTATTCATAGTCAGACTTGATCCGGACCAACTTGCTACTTCCGCTGGACTAACGTCGGACCATTGATCTTCTTATTCATAAACCGGTATTAGCGTTAATCCGGAGACCAAATACGTTGTTCCGGCTCAAATTTTGGTCCGCCTCCGAAGGGTAGATTAAAGGCAGACTATCTTTGCAACATGGACGACAATGAAGTGATGAATGTATCTGTGCTGCGTAGAATTCGTGAAGTAAGATGGAGGAAAACTTATCTACCAAGAATAGAAATTATTGCGAAGTACGATGACCTAAACTTCAAAAGCAGATACAGGTTTAGTAAAGCAAATGCCAGAAAGCTGATAGAAATGATTCATCCTAACCTGTACGTCAGGGACGATAACTGAGGCCTGACACTCAAATTCTAACAGCACTTCGGTATTATGCAAGATGAGGATATCAAGACAACACTGCTGACCTGCATGATATTAGTCAGGCATCAGTAAGCCACATTATCAGTAAATTTCCTTCTATGCTTTCTCCTTTCTCATATTTGTATTCGTCGACACGGATTTATTTTCTATAATGTTCATTCTTTTTTGGAGTAGAGAAAACATTGATCTTTCTCTGACCAATTGATACCACGCTTCTTCATATTATCCATATTCACAGCACACCAAACTTTGTTACCGAACCTCAAACAGCAGCAGTAGCCGTAAGAATGATTAAGAAACAGCTGTGAAACTACCACAGAGATTTATAAACTTGTAGGTACACTGTCGTTTGTTTAGCACTCTATAGGACTCGTGCATGGGCAGAAGAACCTTTCTACGTCGTGTAACATTTGTTCCGTGCTGGTCCATGGTTTTACTTGGTCCAGACCAAGTTAGTCGGAAGATAACTGAATACGGCACTCAATGTTTTGATGTTAGTCTCAAAAACAAGCCAGATCCAGTAAGATTTCCCATCACATATTAAATTAAGATGATGGTTCTCATGTTTTCATAATTGTGAGAATTCTTAAAAGTGAAGGTAATTTTTTTTAAAACCAGTATGATATGTGGGTTGAAAAAAGTATTTGTAGTTGGGTTTTAAGACTCTGTCACTTACATTTTTATTTTTTGAGGGACTAGTTTCGGAATCTGTTGCTTCCATTTTAAGCTTGAAGATCCAACTATCATGTGTTGTTAAAAGTATAAGTGAGGGAGTGTTAAAAAACCAACTACTAATAGTTTTTTTTTTAAATTAATTCAGACATCATTGTTACTAATTTCCTCTAAACATGCATAATCATATTTGAGGTTTACCAACAGTTTGAAATTGTGCAGTCATTTGTTAATGTACAGGGATGGCACTAACTAATGGATTGCAGCTCATCTAAAAGTAGTTTGAGTTCATCTTTTAGCACTTAATGAAAATTATTAAATTAACTATTAATTGAGGACTGAAGCTTATAAATTTTTGCTGTGCAACCTGCAGCAACTGCCTGTCTTTGTTAGTTAATCTTAAGTTAACATTCCAGTATTATTGTATAATAAAAGTGCTATAATTAATACTTCTGCTGCTTCAGAAGTTGTAGTTCTATAATACATATCACTTCACAAAAAATGAAAATGCTTTGAATTTTTTCCGCAAATTATCAAATAAATTTCAGCACTAGTAAGAAGAGGACCATGGTAAAACATCTCCTAAATGTCACTTCTCTCATTTCTTCAAGTGCATTTACATTTGTAACACAAAGCATTTTCATTCTGTACATAATATATATTGTATTCTAAACATATATTTAAAAATCATGCATTGTAACAATCAAGCATATTTTTGTAGAACATATAGATAGCTATTTTGCATAACATATTGTAGTATTTTTGAGATGGCAGAAATGTATTTTATTTGAACAAACGCTGCTTGTGCATTACTGAAGAAACTAAACATATCATTTCAATCCCTCCTAACAATCTGGAGCAAAGAGTATGTATGTAAATAAATAGTATATGTCAATTAGATGTAATGCATTGCATTGCACAACTGTGTACTCTCTAGTCTGTGTTTCATGGAAATGCAACAGATAGTATTACTAATATACAAAATTGCACATTATGTCAGTATTATCTAAGATAAAATAATGATGAAAACTGAACTAATGTCATCATATTGATATCTGTTTAATATGTCAACCTCTCAAGCACGCATTTTGTTTTATTCAAAACAAAATGTTTTATAATTAGTATATATATGAAAAGAAATTATTTATGCTGAAAAAGAAATGTGAAAGTTAATGAACTGTGCAATTCAACACACTTCTCACATGGCCATTTTCTCCAAGTTAGTTTAGACTTGGATTTAAAAGTAATTAGAATTAGTTAGATGGAGGGGCCTTTGGTAGCTGGAACATAGTACATATGTATGCTATAGTGGGCACTTTGTGCTTTCAACGTAGGGTTCAAGGGGATGACGGTGTGTGTTTAATAAGGACCAGGGGTGGTTCTTCATTGATGCGTTTGAATCGCTGAGTCACCTACTTGTTTTTGAATAACTTACATGGTTATGTTTTAAGTTCTAGCTTTTAATTTTCATTTATAAAAGTTCTCCAAATTATATTTTGTAATGGAAATGCTCTCTTGGCGCTCGCTTGTCGATAATGCAGCTAATCCTTGTTTCACATAAGCTTGCCCCGTATCTCTTAACGTTCACGTGACCTAATCACCTCTCATTGGCTGCTGTTGTGGTACAGACTGTTGTGCGGTAAAAATTAGTTTGTTATTTAACATGGCGATATATCTTTATATGTTGGAAGAGAATTGTCAAATTTGTATTTTCGTAACTGCTTGAATTAAATATATTACGCAACAGAGTTGATTTATCAGAAATGCATGCTAATTCTTAAACGAAGTAAAGAGGAGGTTCATTTGTTCTCAAGCACATGACACAATAGCACCTCATTTAGCAGTAGTGATGACATTTGTTTATATGACTTTTATCACTGACCTTGTTTTGAACTGGATTTGTCATATATTGCCATTGGGAGGTGTGCTGTTTCGAGTGCGAGAGACAAATTATTTTGTTGATCGTTTAATGCACATGTACTTATTATATGTATAATGGCAGAGTCTAGCGCCAGTTTTTCGCTGAAGCATTGCAAGGGTGAAACCTTTATGAACCGACGAAAAAGGAATTGTGGGCATGTGTTTATTGCACGCACAGGGAAGAATCCGTTTTTGTCAGTGAGAGAAGTGGAACGGCTGTGCTCTTAACTCACAGGTGTGAGTGTTAGATCCGTAGGAATATTGCGACGTGAAATTGAGACAGCAGGAAAACTTATCACTCCAGGCAAAAGCAGGAATAAACAAAAGTGCGTGCTCGGAGAATGCGATTAAGTTCGTGAAAAGTGCTGTGCGTCGTCATTTGCATAGATTTCTGCAGAAACGAACTCTGTAACATAAATAAGATTTCATCTACTGTAAATGAGGATGCAGATTTACCAGATTTACCACGTGACACGACTTTTAAGACTGAAGGACAAGCATTTTTGCAAGGTATGTGTGCTGGTTTTAAAAAATCCCAGTGGAAAAGGCCAAAGGCCTTTCATTATAAACTTGTATTTTTGCATGCCTTCATATTCTTATTTGTATGATTTTATCTATCTTCCCGGCAATTATTATGACGTTTACTGCTGGTTTAAATGTGATGGGAAGGCACTGCCTATGGCCTATGGCGCGAAAGCATTAGCCAATTAGGGTGAGGGGGAAGCTAGTTGCAAGTGGAGTGATACATTTCAGCAGGGCAAGGTTATATGAAACAGAGATTAGCTTATATAGAATAAAAAGAAAGAAGTATTTCAGAAAGTGGAGTGCCATTGTTACTAAAATTAGGCAAGTGAGTCAACCTTGTATATACTTTTCTCCACTTACAAGTTTTTTATGAAGACTAGTTTCTGGGGACTTCTCCCCTATCGTCAGCTCTGTGGTAGACTCCACAGAAGTCCCCAGAAACTAGTCTTCATAAAAAACTTGTAAGTGGAGAAAAGTATATACAAGGTTGACTCACTTGCCTAATTTTAGAGATTAGCTTACTTCCCGACTAGTGATTCGTTATTAAAAGCCAAGGTGACTGTAACACTTGCAGCAAGTGAGGAGATGTTGGAGGGGCAGAATGCATTGCTGGTAACCATGGCTACAAATTCAATTCATAGAAGCCATATATTCCGCACCAACTCGTGTTGCCAACAAATTACAGGAGCTTCTTCCTACATTTTCGTTTATTTGAAAAGAAATTTGTTGGTAGAAATGGTAACCCACTTGAAGTGAGCCCCGCGTGTCATATGTTAGTGTTTATTATTAGTTTGCATCCTGTAAAAATGTAATTTTTCATATTTAAGCGATTTACAATGAATCCAACACGACTTGGGGTGTTCTATTCTCCAAACATCCTTTTCTTTATGTAAAAATGATGACAAATGCAATGTGGTAAATGTCGGTAGGCCAACACCAATGCTATGTTTAAAAGAACTTTGCAGCGGAGCATCTTCAGAATACACCAGGACATTTAAAACTCATTGGTATGAGGAACATATTTGTGTCGGATTGAAGGAGCTAAGAAAAAGCACTAACAAAATTGCAGACACTTCGGGAAAGCTCGTCTATATATTGTAAAATACAATGACAACGTTAAGCTTTACAGGCTTTTCATGCAATATCCCATTAGGGAAGTAGACAAGAAATTACATTTCATGAACATAATGAAAGCAAGGACTTTTTAAATAAAGGTAATATTAATGAACTTTTGGATTCATATACAGAGGGAAGCCCCACCGAAATTTGAAACCACTATTCCAGTATAAAATCCATTTCTGTGATGCTGATTTTGCAAATTTAGGTTAGCCAATTTTCCGAGTCACCTAATTAATTTGGCCAGAACTGCACCTAGTAAGGACAAATCTTAAAGAAATGTTAAGGACTTCCAATTTGACATTATCCTGACACCAGCTATCTCTGTTCTAGTCACCTGCAACTTGGAGATAGGTTACAGAACCCTAGCAGTTCTACCAAGTGCCAAGAAATCATTCCAAAACATAAATTCCACCTTGCTGCGGCAACATACCAATCGACAGCACCTGATTCTACAATCCTGAAAAAGATTTGGATATGATAGGGCAGGATCAGCAAGATGAGCACCCGAAGTGTGAAATGCTTTACTCCTACAACTCCTTCCTTTTTTCTTCTATCTGGCAAGTAAACACGTGATGTGCACCATGCCATAGTGGTGGTCATTTGGATTTGGACATAACCAAATGCATACATTTGGATGCAAGGTTTGGTTGGGAAAGCACAAAGAGGGTAAATGACACTAGAGAATATGAGTGAAGGACGTAGCGACAATGTTAAATGGCTCTTATTAGCATTTTGAGAGAAATCGCTCACATTACTGATCTTAGCCAAACCTTAGGTTCACGAAAGCAGTTTTATAGAATTAACATGTGTATTACCTATATTTTTTATACAATTGTTGTTATGCAATGATAAATATTTCCATTGTGCTGCTAAAGACATTTAAATGCTTTCTATACTGTATTTTCTTAAAAATAGTTTTCACAATCTATCTAAAAAGTGCATTGAAATTATTTACAATATATACTTCTTTAATTTACACATTTGGTATCCTTGCTAGTTTCATTTTAAATATCAGTGTTTCAGTGCCCGGCAGCAAAGTAGATAAACTTAAATGTTGAACATATGAAGATGCTCTGGATAGCAGGGTCTTGTTGTGTATCAATATGTTGTACATTGATGAGCAGTACCAAACATGGCCTGCAGTTTGCTTGCAAAAAGATGTAGCTTTGGAAATGTGTATACAAATCCAAACCATGTTTTCCTGAACTGCAGAACTGCATGGAAGGTTTATGGACTCCAGCATGAGCCGCATGGAAATGCCTTCTTAAAGTGAAGCTCGTAATGTATCCAATGTTACTAAAACATATCAAAACTGTGCTTTACCACATGTAAACCACCACTGCACTGACAAGACCGCCACACGGCTATAAACAGAATCAACTGGTTTAGCTGGCTGTGTTTCTGATTGTTGAGAGCAGTGGGGACAAGAGGGAGGGTAAATTCACACTTACAGTGCTTCCTGGCCCTGTGATATGGACAGAGGGTAGAAGGGGAACCAACGTACTGTTTACCTAGTGATGCAAAAAACCATGAAAAAGTCCATGATCATAATGGCTGGCTGGTTTGCCTAACAGGAATTGAATCCACTATCTCTCAGATGGGAGCCTTACAAAATTACTGTGGAGCCAATCACTCTGTTCAAACCTAGATTTAATTTAAATAATTTAAGAAAGGATTTATATCAGAAATGGTGTTCCTAAGATAAATTGTTCATGAGGTTTAAACTAAAACCTTAGTTAAGTCTAAGTATTCCTTCAGTTAATTTAAACCTTTTGAAATAATGTACGTAATTGTCCTGTAAAATAAATAAGACTGGCAAGTATCAATGTTGATGGGACTTTGGTGGCATTGTATTATAATATATATTTTAAATTTCAGGAAAAAAATGCACACACATTTTTTTAAACAATTTTTCTCTTTTATTTTAAACTTTACCAATTTGCAGCAGTTAGACCAAACTACTTAAGAGATAGGAGTAAGGATAGACAAGTTTAGGTCCCGTTCAAATGGAAAACGCAAAGATTGCATCTGGTTATGTTATTCAATATGAACTTCAGGTACGTTCTGATGATTAGATTATGCAATTTATGGACCTAGCAACCTATGCAACCTTCTGCATTGTGAATGGTTGTTTTATCGTGCCTACCATAATGCTGTATTATGTTGGTGTTACATCTTCTTTGGTCCGCCTCGGTAGCGTAGATGGTAGCGAGTTCAATTCTCCTTCAGGGTGAGTTACCTGGATAAGGTTTTTTCCAGAGTTTTCCCTTATCCTGAAAGACAAATGTCGGGTAACTCTAAGCTCTATGGACCCTGGGTTCATTTGAGCATCATTTCACCCATTCCATTCATTGTCCGATATGACTTAACGTTGGAGGACGTAAATTACAAAAAAAAAAAAAAAACATCTTACAATTACTTTCTTGGAAGTGTTGAAAACAGTGTTGTTATGATAATTAACTTTAAAGAGAGTCGATTAAAGACACTAGACAACACTTACTTTTAAATTAAAAGTAAGTGTTGTCTAGTGTCTTTAATCGACTCTCTTTAAAGTTAAAAAACATCTTCTGTGTAAATGGAACCTTTAGCTTCTTGCAATTGTTATTTTTCTACAAGCTGATTATAAAATTAATTTCCATTACAGCCTATTTGGAATCTGAAAGTATTACTCAAAGTTTGTTTAAATCTGTTGCAAGAAATTTATTTTCTGTACATATTTGAAAATAAAAGCAAAATGTTACGTATTACGAGGCACATTCAATTCACAACACCTACTTTTTTTCCAGTACTGGGACCAGATAGGAACTTCTGGTTTATTTAATGTTTGTTTTTTCTCTTTGTGAATGCATGACAGAGATGGCAGCACTGTACAGTATATAGAACTCTAGTGGCAGCAACAAGAGTAAGGACTGTTTTTGATACTTAAAATGGCAACGTTTTCATTGCAAGAACAGCATGTAATTGATGTTCCATTCATGCCATCATCACGCGTCAACTTTGCCTGACAATTTGCCACGTGCACAGCCTTGTGATCATCTGTCAGCATTTGTGGCACCCATCTGGAAGACACAGACACCTTTTGCATTTTCAGATCATCATGCAGATTGTGTGCACAGATCCCATGGAAATGCCAATTTTGGAGGCAATGTCTGCAACTGTCTTGCTTTGTTGTCACACGATGTTCTGTCTTCATTGAACTGTCGCACCCAGGAACACACATTAGACACATCTATGGTACCATTACCACATACCTCACTTAACTGCCTTGGTTCGTTGTCACACAATGTTCTGTCTTCATTGAACTGTCACACCCAGGAACGTATATTAGACACATCCATGGTACCATCACCACATACCTCACTTAACTGGCGATGAATTTCAATAGGTGTTACACCACAAAAATGGAGAAAATGAATGATTACACGCTGTTCTTGCAATGAAAACATTGCCATTTTAAGTATCAAAATCAGTCCTAACTCTCGTCGCTGCCACTAGAGTTCTATGCACTGTACAGTGCTGCCATCTCTGTCACGCATTCACAAAGAGTCCGTGTTAAAAAAGTTCCTATTTGGTCCCAGTCCTGAAAAAAAAAATGGAAGTGTTATAACTTGAATGCACCTCGTATTAATAAAAGTTCTCTATTTTACAGTGCAGTATCATGGGAAAATTTTTTTGATTAAGTAACAGTAATTAATTAAAATGCATTATTAGTTAAGACAACCGTTAATTTCCTGAGTGTAAAGCATTGTTCAAGAAGTACATGATAGTGATTGCTCTTTAAAGCTGTGGTGGGATATTGCACAGTTCATTCTATTTTCAGACATAGTTGCTCAAATTTATATCTCAGGATTTCAAAATAAAAAATATTTCTTTATTTATTTAACACCGAGAATAATTATTGCATTATGCATGCTTGAAGAGAGTACAATGATTGTGTGGTCGCCCACAATTCATGTTGGGTGTATTAAACATAGATCAAACGCACAACTGTGTTGATGAAAAGTCTTCTCTCTGTTTTCACATCACATTAAATGAAAAATCATAAAGATCACTTCCAGGTTTTGAAATTCTGCATCATAATTTATTGTTAAGTGAAATATGATAATATTGTTTATTACTGAATAGTTGGGAAATAAGTTTCCTTTGTCTATAATTATATATGTGATGGGCAGTTGACTTCAACATTTCACTTAGATCATAATATGGGCTTCCTAAAAAAAATATATTAATATACAATATTCTATAAATGCCACAAAACAGGATTATCCAGTACACACGTGCAGTATAACGTGAATGATATATTCACTTGCTGAATAAAGGGTATGTGAAAGACTTTGACTTTATTAAATTGTTTTATGTCATTTTTTTAAACTTGAACTTAGTTTAATATATAATGTAATACCAATATTTATAAGATTGTTTTTCAGAATATTTGTTCTGCATTACTGAACATGGTCATATTTTCTTATTATACTATAGAAATGGATAACAAAAATACGTAAAATATGAAGCTATTAACAGTGAAGCAAATAAATATATACAAATAATTTGTA
Organism: Mantis religiosa; assembly: GCA_030765055.1. Lineage (NCBI taxonomy): Eukaryota > Metazoa > Arthropoda > Insecta > Mantodea > Mantidae > Mantis > Mantis religiosa. The sequence goes on from CM060958.1 coordinate 15,760,839, forward strand.
ACTAAAAAACTTCACTTATCTGATAAGAAATGATGACCGTTTTCTTACAAATTGGCAAGGATTGCGATTTCATGAATACCTCATTCACGTCGTCAGCTTGCTGTTATATGTAATTTTTTTATATTTACTGCACTAAACATTTTAGATATTCTAAATTTTTTATTGTGAAATGATTATGCTTTGTTGGTTGAAGAAAAATTTAGAAATGTCAATTTCAGAAGTTGTCAGGTATACCATAACAGAATATAATCAAGTGTTGCATCAGTAAATAGCAAAATATATTTTTAAAAAATCCTTAAGAGTTACAAAAATATTATTCTAATTGTTCAAGTTTCGGTGCTTTAGTTCTGCAGCTCTTATGGGAGAGCTGCCCATTTTAAAGTAATTTTTAAAATGCAAACTGAAGGTTAGTAATGTTATGATTTTTTCCCCTTAACTGCTGAAACTGCCCATTACATTCTATGACTAGAACCGTAATCCCTTCTCTTATTGATACCAAAAAATAGCTGTAGAAATAACTTGATTTTATTAGTAAGACATATGTGTATGTTGTATATCAATTTGTTGTAACCTTATATTGTTTATGCAAATCTAAGCTGTAATAAGCTTCAACTGTTAGAGGTGTAAACTAATTAATGACAGTTGAATATTTAATATAACAGATGTTTATAAAATGTTTGAAATTAATGTTACAATTTTAGAGTTTACTGGAAGAACAGAAGCATGCATTTATTTTTGTTGAAAATGGATGTTTTAAACAAGGGATCTCAATTGTTTTGTAACTTAAACTTTGATTTTGATTTAAAGAAAAATATTTGTTGGACTGATATAGCACAAGCTTTTATGGAAATATTTGAGTACAAGTTAAATAACAAAATCAGTAATGTCATGAATCAAACACAATTAATGACACTTAAATGAATATATAGATTGAATTAAAATATCTCTGTAGAATGGTCCATATGTTGGTCTATGATTTTCGCATTAATTAATGCAAAAAAGAAAAGATAAAAAACTTAAAACTGTAAAAATTACCATAGAATAATAGATGACCAAAATGCCTTGATTTTGATTGGTGTAAAATGTAGATAAAGGAATAGTCACTTCTATTGTGTAAGGGCTATGATAATATGAAGCACAAAATTAATATAATTTTGAGTCGAACTAGTACTCAATGCTCCATTTATTCCTAGTATTTACCTAGAATGTATTTCGTTAGGACCTTCCTAACACGTTAATTTACAAAAATTAACTTAATTTACAAAATCCTGCAATAACATTTTCAATAGAAAAAGAAACAAACAATTAAATCTCCTTCTTAGATTTGAAACTAATCAGAAAATATACAAAACTAGAATTTAGGCATACATAGGAAGGAAACATACACAGAAAATTTCATAAAAGCAGATGGATATAACTCAAGACAACAAAAGCATGTTGTTATCAACCGTTTAACTTACAGGCTGGTTAATGTACCTTTAAACAAGATAGAATATATCAAAGAGTACAATAATATAATTCACATTGCAGAATATAATGGATTCAGTGCTGAATTGGTCAAAAAGAAAACTGATAAATTCAAAAGACAACAAAGATGCAAACAAGTAACTACTCTTTCCCCAATCAGCAATGAAACTTCATACAGAAATATATTGAAATTTAACTGTATTGGAACACCACAGGGAAGCGAAATAATTATTAAATTATAGATGAGTTGTATTTAATACACATCAGCTTCACTTACGTACCTATATTGAGGACATGTTTCGCAAACCATCGTCCGCAAAACATGTCTTCAATATAGGTACATAAGTGAAGCTGATGTGTATTCAATATGACTCATCTATAATTTAATATTCATACAGAAAGTTTACATACGCCAGAGCTACACAGCTTTTCCAAAAAGTTTTCAAAGAGCACAACATTACTTTGGCCCCACAGAACAGATTTAGTGTACAACACCTTTTGAAATCACACAATACAAAGGAGATACCCACAGACAAAAAATCAGGTGCGTACCAGATAAACTGCAAAGGCTGTGACAACTTTTACACTGGAAAAACTAAAAGGAATTTGAACATTAGGCTTAAAGAGCATTTTAGGAACATCAGGAACAAAGAAATAGATAAATCAGCAGTAGTGTACCATTTTTGGAAAAATAATCATGATATAGATTGAGAAATCCACTTATTAAAATGTGTCCAAGGTCCAGCTGCATTAACCACATGGGAAAAAATTTTCATAAAGAAGTATGAAAGAAAATTGTTAAATTTCGACACTACCTTTGAAGAGAAGTCAAACTTCAAGTTCATCAAGATACCGACAGAGAGTTCACCAAACCAACATGCATTAGTCGACAACAGCTAATGATGTTAGGAATATCCTAACGAAACGTGTTCTAGGTAAATACTAGCAATAAGTGGAGTATTGAGTACTAGTTTGGCTAAAAATTATATGAATAGTCACTTGTTTTGTTTATTTGCTTGTTTTTAATAAAGAGTGTTGGAGAAAAATATGCTTTGACTACCATCATTTGTTTTTAGAAAAATTCTCTAAGGGGTAGAGGAAGGGGTGATTGCTCTCCTGAAGAACTGCTACAACTTATCACGCAATAAGAAAATAATTCTGTTCATTTTGCTTATATAGAAAACTAAGCAATTAACATAAATATATATTATAAGTATCTAGACAAACTAAAAGTCATAAGCAAAAATTGTTTTAAACTGGTATTTATTTTTCCGTAGAGTCTCCATTTCTTCATACATTTTTCATACCATGGTGGTTCAGAAATTGACGACACACTTCTTTCTTGTTGTCCTCTGTAACTTCTCGATTTCCTTGGTGTAACCAGTAGTATGGAACATAGCATTGTCGTGCTGCAGGATAACATGCTTCCGAGGTCATTCATCACACATTGCAAAACAGTACTCATTAAATGTCATAGAATTAATGTTCCACCGATGATCAAAAAATTGCACCTGAATCACCATTTGTGATGTAGAATTATAGTCTATACAGAAGTCAAGAAATGGAATCTCCAATTCCGCCTGAGAACCTTTCCTTTTCTTTACCAGAGAGTATCGATTTTGATTCCTACTTAATAGTTTTATGCCCTGCAAAAATACAGAATAATTACTTAAGAGCTTGCCATTTGCAAACATTTTTCTTAAGCCAAGAATTCCAGTGTGTGAGGTGTGTTAAAAAACGAAACTAAACTTCCACTTTATCAGCTATATTGCTTATTGTACAAAATTTTAAACATTGTCCACTTCAAAATAGTCTCCTCTACTGGCAATACACTGTTCCTATAATTTCTTCCATTTATGGAATGCCTCGAACACAATTTGTGGGATGTCGCACAGGTCTCTTGTCACACAGTCCTGAATCTCCTGTATGGTTTGGAAACAATCCTTTCAATGTGTTTTTCTGGTAGGGAAACAGGAGAAAGTCTGCTGGCGTTAGGTTCGGAGAATACAGTGGATGGGGCACAACAGGAATGTGGTGTTCCTACGAGTAAGGACTATGCTACAATGAAGCACAAAATTAATATAATTTTGAGTCAAACTAGTACTCGTTAGGACATACCTAACGAAATACATTCTAGGTAAACACTAGCAATAAATGGAGCATTGAGTACTAGAAATTAATTGTTCTTTTTTACTGACCGTGTGTAGGCTAAAGTATGGAAAGAGAGTCAGACTGAAAAATTCAGTGCCATAGCCGGCATTGATTAATGTCATGCCAGCATGTTGGCCATAGTAGCTCAAGGGTTAGAGCGGCTGGACGGCAACCAGAAGATCCGTGGTTCAAACCCTGGCTATGGCAGTGAATTTTTCACTCTGACTCTATCTTTCCATACTTTAGCCTACACACGGCCAGTGTGAAAGAACAATTAATTTTCATTAATTGACCTAATAGTGGTTAACTATAAAGCGCGGGCCTTCAAGTACTTACACGTTGTAAGTCGCCATTAAGTAGCTGTCTCATGTGTTTATGAGAACTCCTAAGTGGTTTACCAGGAAAAATCCGAGTCAGTTGGAGAATTTAATGTCATGCCAGCACGTTGGCCATAGTAGCTCTAGAGTTAGAGCAGCTGGACGGTAACCAGAAGATCCATGGTTCAAATCCCAGCTATGGCATTTAATTTTTCAATCTGACTCTATCTTTTCTTTGAGTACTAGTTTGACTCAAAATTATATTAGGAATGTGATGTTTTGCTAGATAGCTCTGCCTCTGCCTGCACACTAGGATTCCCTGTTTAGACTTCCTTGTTTACCTTCTGAGCACATGGCACAAATACATGATGGATAATACCTTTGTAGTCAAAAAACACAACCAACATCACTTGATCTTTGACTAACTCATGCATGATTTCTTGGATGAGATGATCCTTGTCCACCCACTGTGACGACTGCATCCAAGTTTGTAGCAAAACGTCATACACACATTCTTCAAGCTCCTTCATTGTTACTTTGTCATTATTCCAACAAGCAGGCCATACACGTGCTTACTTCAGCGGCTGTGGTTTGTTTGCTAGTTATTCGAGTGAAATGTGCTGATGGCAGTTTGTTTTTTAAACCTGCCGCTAGGTGCGCCCTCTCTGTTCAAAAGTTCAGTTTCTTATTGAACACATCTCGTATTAATATAAAGAAAGTAAATTTATTTCACTGATGTGTAAAATATTAACATTTCAATATTAATTGAACATTGTTTATGTTTATACTACCTCACTTACTTATGTAAAATGATTAAACTTACAGTTCAAAAACTGATTATTATTATTGAATGGTATTTCCATGTTTATCACATCTTTTACCAAAATTCTACTGGAAGATACTCTATGAATGGTCCTGTATTTTGCTGTATTAGCATTATTACTGCTTTGGATGGTAGTCAAAGTATAATAACATTGAGAGAATGTTTACAAATAATAAAAATATTTAAATAATTGAATTTAAGATAGATTGTACTGTTACCTTGTTCTAAATTTAACATTTGGAATCCCAGTAAGAGTGATATACATCCAGTTAAGCTTAGATTAGACAATGAAACAAAATAAAACATAAAATTTCTTTGCCAAAATTAGTCACTGCATGTAAATAGTAAGTATGTATAGTTATAACAGACTGGTCAGTATGTAAATCTTGTATCTCATTAACTAGTCTATTGTTTATATAAAATATATTGTAAAATATCTGTATAAGAAATATGTTATGAAATGGAAAAAAAAGACATAATGGAATTTTATTTTGAAATGTAATTAATTTAGCAACTTTTCATTACAAATTCTTTGCTGTTCACTAAAGTGGTACATCTTTAGCAATGAGGAGAACATTTCTTATTACATCTTAATATGTTTTGAAGTAAATCAGTGAAGTTAATGTTATAAAACTCAGCAAATGAATTGATTTTCACTCCTGAACTGAGAATCTTTTGAAGCATGTAATAATAATTATAGTAGGACATAGTAAATTGAAAAGATAACAGAAGAAATCATGCTCCCTAATAAATTAGAAAACCTATGCCCTAAATTTAAAGCATTTGCACTTGCAATTGGGAATAAAAATATACATATTGTGACTTTGCGGGTTCGTAGAATTAAAAGTCTTGTTTGAAGAAATTTAAAATGCTCTTTCTTGCAGTAAACAGTAACTTTGTACACCCCTTGCAGCAGTAAAAATGATCCGACACACAAACAGCAGTCTTCAAGGTCGTCTCACTCTCAGCTGCACGTAAACAAACAAAAGAATTTTCTGCGGTACAGTTCATTAACCCTCACACAACTATCACACTGCACAGCTGCAACTCAACTAGCAACTGACTCCGCTCTAACCCTTGCTGACTTTTACACCTCCAGTCATTGTTCTAAAATGCAGTCGATCGCTCACAATACAGTGAGACAAAGACGGAACTATCCAGACATCTCACTGTCTCTTTCTCTCAGCAAGCATTCAGCGCTTTCCCATGTGCTAGCTGCGGCTTGCAGTAGTAGCACAACAATGCTTCGGTGACAATATTATATTTACATAACATCTTTTATCAATGACTGCAGGCGTAATAATTACAAGAACTGAAAAGCTCCAAATATTTCAGCAGTGTTAATATGATAATATTACAAACATGTGCAACTGTACATGACTTTATGATAATAATAATAGTAAAGCAGAAATGTGCACTCAATGTGCAGAGAGTAGGTTGTCACTTAATTGTCTTTGCTATAAGCGGCTATTGATTTTTGTCTATTTTTACACTTCAGAATATGATATCAATCACATTTTTTTGAACACAGATACAGGTGTCACATGGATCGTGGAAAGCCTTAATGGAACACATCTTGTGGCGGAAGCCATGGATTGCCAGTCTTGTAGTCACATGTTGCATTTCGTAGTTCGCTTGCATCCAGGATCTGTTTTGCATCATGTTGCACAGAATTTCATTGTTATATTTGTTTTCTTTTCTTGAAGGTCTTGTAGAAGTTTTTTGTATCCTCCGTGGCTGGCAGCAGCAGTGTAAATTGCAGGACTTCTATTAACGTTTCCTTGGTGATAATTTATCTTTTTGAATTCATTAAAACTTAATATGTTCCACTTAGTTCCACTTAATATGTCATTAGTGGGGAGAGCTCAGGAAGGAGGTGTTCCCTAAAAAATTGTAGGTTACAGTGAAGGATGTGCTTAACTTAAAATTGTGTCAGGTAGTTCTGGCTTATATTGTGTTTGTTCTACATAAAGTAAATGTTAATGAGCTGCATACAACCAACAAGATTTCTCAGAAAAGGACAGCTGTGAGCTTTACCTTGGTGGAGATTTCTGGTGTCAGAAGTTCCATTGCTGGAGATCATAGGAATGTTCCCGCTTGGGCCAAATTCTGGGGGTTTAAATATTAAATCTCTGCCAAAGCAGCAACTGTGTCAAAGCTTTGTCAGCTTAAGTCATCAAGGCCTTTGTCTTTTGCCTGGCAGCCAAGCGTAACTTGCAAGTAACATGACAAAGTTATTCCTATATCTTCTGAATATATAATTTTTACAAATTTACTCCTTTTATAAATGTACAAAATGTTATCGTCACAGTATTATCAACTTAATTATGGTTGCTTATGTGAAGGTAAATACACTAGCAGGAAAGCCTAACAAAACAAAGTTATATACTATGCGAGATTGGAGGAATTTAGTAACAATGATGTCAAAATTAATTGAAAAAACTATTTCTTGTCAGTTTTTAACACTTTGTCACTTATATTTTTATATTATTGAGGGACTAGTTTTGGAAGCTGTTGCGTCCATTTTATAACTCGAAAGTCAGATCTTCGAGGTTGAAAATGGACGCAATGGCTTCCGAAACTAGTCCCTTCGATAATATAAAAATATAAGTGACGAGGTATTAAAAACCAACAAGAAATAGTTTTTCAAGTTATATGTGTTATTCTCATAATAAATGCTTTGCTGTTAGTGTTCCAAGTTTTGCAGCCAGTGGACTTGAGTTGGAGAAAACGAGCTTTCAAGAGATTTTTTCTTCTGTTATCTTTATGAACTAATTGGTAGAACAGAAAAAAAAAGGAATATATTAAGATTATATTCCAAAGCTATTTTCCTCGTTAACCTGGTTGTTTCTTACTAGATGCTACTGAGTTGTTTATAAAATGTATATGATGTTTACATCAATTGTCTTTTGGACAGCAAGTTAATTGAAGTGTAGATATTTGTCGTGATAATTGTTTTAACATCTGTTGTGTATATTACTGTCATACTTAAATGATGCATTACATAAATTAGTATAAAACATTAGTGTTGTGTATATTATATTCCGCAGATGTGGTAAGGATGGTATATAGTAGAATGATGAATCTGTGTGATTCTCAAAACTGTTAGCACTCTTAGGTTGTGTGTAAACGTAAGCTCAAAGTTCATAAGGATAGAATGTTATATCATCTTTGATTCATTGGGTAATATCTTGCTTTTATGCTATCAATTGTAAACACAAGTAGTAGTGCCAAATAGTTAGAGGCCTTGTATAGCTTTAAAGTTACAGCTCAGGATATTTGCCTAGTTTCAAGTATTATTTCTTAGGTATAAAAACAGTTTTACAGAAGTTTCATGCAGAACAGTAAAAGCAGTTGTAACATTTAATGTAATAAATAGGAAATAAGAAGGTTGTTTTCAATTTTCTAAGGAATATTTGAAAGGCTCAGTGGTAAATACACAGTGTTCATTTTTATCTGTAATTTTACCGCACAAAATTTGATGTCATCAATAGCATCGCTGATGGAACGAATTTATATATGATTCCCCTAGCGGTTTGCGGTCATATTTGATGTGCTGACAGCAGCTTTGAGGCTTCTCTCTACCGGCAGGTAAATATACTATTTGAGAGGTGGGTCCTGCCCGCGTAATATAAAGGTGCGTAATTTCGCAGATACAATAACTGCTTTTAAAACTATATACTGCAATTTAAAGCACTGCAAAGCTAATTATGCAGCCATATAAATATACCATGAAGAATATATGAAATGATAAGTCAATGAACATTAATTGATGGAAATTAATCATTCCTCCACACTAGCCGTATATAGGCTAAAGTTCTTAATAGAGTCAACATGAAAAATTCAATGCCATGGCAAAAATTCAATTTTTCATGTTGACTCTATCTGTTAAGAACTTTAGCCTATATACGGCTAGTGTGGAGGAATGATTAATTTCCATCAATTAACTAAAATAATAAGAGTTAAATGATGAAGCCTGGGACTCAAGTACTTACGATAGTAAGTCGCCACAAACGGTGTATCTCGGATGCGAGAGCCCCTAGTGGTCTACCGGGGAAATATATGAGTCAAATGGAGAATTTAATGTCAGGATGGCACGTTGGTCATGGTAGCTCAAAGGTTAAGAGCGACTGGATGCAAACCAGGAGATCCGTGGTTCAAATCCCGGCCATGGCATTGAAATTTTCATGTTGACTCTATCTATCAATGAACACTTATTTCACAATGAAATCTGCTTTTTGTTATAGTAGACATATATGCATATTAGAAACCTGTCACATAAAGTATAAATATTTCAATTTGATCTCATTCTTTTCTATCACTCACAGTTTCCTCACAATGTAACTTCATTACAAACCAGAAAATTAGCAGAACATGTTCTAGGAATGAAAAATAAATTAATGTTCAATATGTACAAAGCTTTTATCCAAGTCTAAACAAGAAAATATCTCTTAGTACATAGTCTTATGTGTCCATTTTATTTTATTTCCTTTCTCTCTTCCCCTTAAACATTGTATTGCGAGAAGGTATGCTTGAGGCCTTTCTGTCATAACATTATTTATTGCTTCTAGGTTGGGACCAATCACTTTATAGCATCTAGCATCTCTCTTTTTTGCGAGTAACTGATCCTTATCTTGAAAATGTTTGATGCACCTATTGGTTTTAAAAATACATAAGGATACCAACATTTATAGACATCTTAATTAAGCGTAAGAATGACAAAAATTTTATATCGTATACTGATAATACGTAAGATGTTTATGTTGCAAACGTCAATCTGATGGTACATGGACACTTTTAACAACACTACGCTCTGAGGGACTTGTCTAAATGCTGGCGAGCATTGCATAAATCCTCTATGCAGCGGTTTAAATTATATTTATATGTCGCACCAATTTTAATGCTGATACGAAAGTAGCATTCAACCATGAAGACGTGGTGCTCTGTGTTCACATCCAGGGGAAGCTGGTTGTATTAGTTACGAGCACAACCACACTCAGAGCACTGTAATTTGCTTACTGTTTCGCAAACATTACTGCTTCTTCTCTGTAGAGGGCACAATGAGATAGACTCACCAGTCAACTGTAACGTCATTCTTGCTCAATCAGAACGCAGGAAATAACGAATAAAAATGAACACTGTGTAAAATAACATTAGCATCAGCAAAACTTCAGTTCTGCTTTAAGTTACATAATTCACCAATAATTTAGTCTATCTTGGTTCCGTGATTTGATTTCCTTATGCACTAAATAACCTGTAAATGTTGCTCAGTTAGACATATTTTTTTCTTTATGCTTATGATTTTTCTGTATCATTCATGACAGTATTTTTGTTTTAAGAGACTGATAAATTGAACCCACATATATTTTAAATAGGAATGGGTCGACACCAGTTTTTCCAATACTTAATACTATTACACAATATTTTCCATGATACCCAATACTTCGATACTCAATCCATCATTTCTACTTCTAGTTTCAATACAAAATAGAATGTTGGGAGAAGTATGTAATGCTAATGAAATTAATTAAGTGCACATATTTATGAGAAAAAACTTAAAACTGTCAGTGTACTTATTTTTAAACTCTTCATTAGACATCTAAACACAAAATGTGTTTTTGAAACAGTCCACTTTTACAAGTTTTTGTTCAAAAATACTAGCATTTTCAGTCTTTCGGGGTCAAGTCTACTTCTTTTTCTGTCACATATGAGTCCTGCTGTACTATATAGTCTTTCAGAGAAAACTGTTGCAGGTGGAATATACAAATATTTAGCGGCTAATTCTTTGAGTTTTGGAAACTTTTAATTTATTTTCCAGTAATCTAGTGCACTAGAAAGAGGAGGTAACAGATTGTTAAGATATGCAATGATTTATTCTTGGGAACTGTTAACCCTTTCAGTCACAGCATCCATGATCATGGACATTAGCTTTTTCTCCTATTTGTAATGGTTTCATTTTTTCTGCTATATTCTTGTTATACTGTCCTTATTCAATTAAGTGCATATATTTCAGATATTTTTAATTGTAAAAAAAATTTTTGTTCTCACAATTTACATTGTACTTTTTTATTTTATTTATTTATTTATTTTTTTTAACAAAAGAAGCAAAATCCATGCAGCCGCAGTCAAATGATAACCCATCAGCATCCAATTATGCCATTACACCGATTATTTTACTGCCTGCCTCGGTAGCGTAGATGGTAGCATGTCTGCCTCACGTTCAAGGGGTACCGAGTTCGAATCTCGGTCAGGGTGAATTACCTGGATACAGTTTTTCTGGGGTTTTTCCTTAAACTGAAAGACGAATGTCTGGTAACTCTAAACTCCATGGACCCCGGACGCATTGAGCATCATTTCACCCATTTCATTCACCGTCCGATATGACTAAATGTTGGAGGACGTAAATTAAAAAAAAAATGTATATATATTTTATTTGGGCTCTCCCACATCGTTTACCACAGGCACATTTGACTGTGGTTACTGAGACTCAAACTCGTGACCTCCGGCTTTGAGTGCATGGTCAATGCACTACGTGATACTGTATCATTCTTGGCTATTCAAGTCAATTGCTTGAAGCTATCCCAGACGGCCTCTAGAAAACCAGTTTCGAAATAGAGCAATACCAGTGTAAGTAACAAAATAATGCCATACTGAAGGGGTTAACTAGCTGTGAATCTGACACATGATTATTTTCTTGCATAATGTTGCTATACAGGCACCACATTCCTAGCAATTTCTCAGGCTTTGCAGTAAGTGCCACTGAAATAAAATAAGGAAAAATTTGTGAACTGATCAATTTTTACGAGTCTGTGGTAGGGGAGAACAGGAAGCTAAAGTTCATTCAGTGCTTGTGCATGTTGTAACTGCCAGCAACAGATTGAACACTTTTGAGGAGAAAGTGCCATACATTTGTCGTGTTCTAATAGGTTATAACATCTTTATCTGATTCGGTACATGTTCTTTAAAATGTTGTACTTGTGGTGATAATATTTTGCAATTTTAAAATAAAATAAAAATTGCAGAAACACCACAAAGTATCAAAAAAGTACCCAGCAAATTTTCTGAAGTACTGTTCAATGTTGACACCATGCAAGTATCGTGAGTACAGAGGTATCGCAGGTATCAAGGACCCATCCCTAATTTTAAAGTATCTCATTTTGCATTGATTTGTGTAGTTATTTATTGCTGCCCTTTCATTAGGTAAAGTTAAATGATTTGCTTACTTGAACCATGAAATTGCATACATAAAGGCTAGAAAAAAATTTAGGATTTTTATGAGAATGCTGTATTAAAATAGTTTAATTGTATAGTCATATTAAATTTGTACTTTACATTTAGGTATTCATAAAAATGAGTCAATTGTTGCTTACTAGTTATTATATAAGACTAGAAACTAAAATTTAGAAATAGCGTTTTCATGCTGACGTATTTTAACATATAAAGCTACCGAATCTTTGAATACTGAAAGGTGTTAATGTAAGAGATGTTTTTAGTATGGCATTTAAACTGTAGCACTGTATTTATTGTTAACCATATTATATTTAGCTTTGTTTTTGATTTGTAAATTAAAAGAAAGAACTAAGAGCCTAATTATTTGCATTTCTTTTTTTATTTACAGTAAAATATGTGTACTGTACACTTTTAAACAATGTAGTTGGTCAGGACTGAATTTTGTGAACACAAATGTTGAACCAAAAGATGGTCTTCATTACAGCAGTATGTACAAGAAATAAGAAAACAGAATACAGTTGTTACTGTAAGGTTACTTGAAAAGTTTCATGGAAAATAAATATTTCTTTGTGCATTGATAAATCAAGTACTTTTTTAAACCACTCTCAACATTCTTGTAGAGTTTTTCATAAGTAAGAAATACATAGATTGTCTATAAAGTTTCCAACCTAATAAAGATACAACACATTTTTTCAGAAATTTTTTATTTTTATTTTTCAACATAGTTTCCTTGTAAATCTACACACTTCTCCCGGCGATGCTCCTAAATAGTACTCAGCATTTTTCTCTGCAAAATAATTGTTCACGGTGATTGCCTCTTCGTTTGACGAAAATCTCTGTCCTCTGAGCGGAATTTTCAGATGAGGGAACAAAAAGAAGTCGCTTCGGGCTAGATCTGGTGAGTCAAGCAGTTCCAACCGTAATTCATGGATTTTTGCCATTGCAACCGCTGAGGTGTGAGACGGTGCGTTGTCTTGGTGAAACAGGATGTTCTTTTTCTGCAAATGTGGCCATTTTTCCACAAGTACTGCCTTCAGCTTGTCAAGTAATGATGTGTAGTATGCTCCTGTAATGGTTTTTCCTTTTAGAAGATAATCGATTAAAATAACTGTATGACTATCCCAAAAAAAAAAGTTGCTATCACTTTCCCAGCCAAACAGTTTTTGCTTTTTTTGGAGAGGTTCTGCCTTTGCAGTCCACTGTTTGCACTGTATTTTTGTTTTGGGTGTATAATGGTGTATCGGAGTTTCATCTACATAATAAATTGGTGCTAAAACTTGGATTTATTGCACCTAAACTGTGCCAACAGAGCATTGGAAATGTTCATTCGAACACGTTTTTGGTCTAACGTGAGCAAATACGGCATCCAACGCGCGGATAGCTTGCTCATGTCTAAATGTTGATTTAATATGTGACAAACACGTTCTTTTGACATGTTCATAGCCTCTGCTATCTCTGTCACTTTAATTTGGTGGTTGTCTAGCACCATTTGGTGAACTTTGGCGATGTTTTTGTTGGTAGTTCAAGTTTTTGGATGTCCCGAACGTTCGTCTCCCAAGCTCTTACAGCCACGTTTAAATTGAGCTGCCCAAAATTTCACTGTGGTAAATGATGATGCAGAATCCCCATACATAGAATCCAACTCATCTTTGATTTGCTTAGGCGTATTGCCTTTCAAAAACAAATATTTAATGACAGCTCGATACTTGATTTTGTCCATTTTCATAAAAACACTCACATCAACTCACTCAGACGACTGTTACATAACAACTGAGTGTCCAAAACGGCTGAAACTTTGGTGAGTAACTTCAACAGATGAACAATGAAATTACTAGCTTTTATTTATTAATGCTGCCATCTTCATGTTGAGGTTGGAAAGTTACCAGACCACCCTCGTAAAGCTAAAATGAACATCTCTAATAAAATACGTTAATCACCCCATAGACCTTTCCGTATGGGAAAAAATCTTCATTAACAAAAATCGTCATAGAGTCATGAATTTCGAAACTCCACCACCGGACATCTTTGACAAGTACATCACGCCATCTATTGACAATACGGAGAAAGAAGAAACCACTACAACTTGCACTAGTCGAGTATCAGCTGAGGATAGGAGCAAGAGCTCTTGAAACATGTCCTGTGAATAAACAGTGTGAGTGAAGCAATGTGTCAATATATTCTCGATTCACTTTTGTACTAAAATGAACTAATTTGTTAAAAAAAGTGATTGTACATGTGAATTTAATATTTTGGAAGACATTTTACCAAAAAGTTACAATTTTCAGTCGAGAAAGCTACCTGTAGTCTATTTTTAACACTGTCATATTTTCATTAATTGTCTGTTGTTAGCTGCTGTCTTCTCTCTGGTGGTGAACTATGAGAGAAGAAACTGGTCCCTCAATAATAAAAATGTAAGTGACGGAGTGTTAAAAACCAACTGAACATAGGTTTTTCAATTAATTTGGGACATCTCTGGTAATAAATTCCTCCAATATCACATAACATTTTGTCATTACACAGGATCAACTTCAACCAAAAGTTTAAATGGCTGTAGGTTGTATCTGATTTACTTGCATGAACAGTTTCATTTGCTTCATACAAAACCTTTGGTGGCAGTGGGAACAATTACACTGTTGGCTTGTTTTTAACAACTTTCTCTGCAATTTGTGCAACTACTGTAACAAATGAAAACTTTATTATCTAATAAGGTGTTCAAATGAACTCTTGATGAACATTCTCAAACATGATGGCATATCTTTGCATATACTTTCCTGATTGTCATGTTTAACTCTTCCACTTTGTATGAAAAAAAGTATGCTGCTTACGTAAAGCTGAAACTAGTGACAGTGAAGCGACAAATACCACACAGATATAATTATTTGTAAAAATAAGTATGTTGCTATTTAAAATTTTTGATTGTCATACCTGTGAAATTGACTGAAAATTTCCTTTTCAAAATACGAGGGTGAATCAAATGAAAACCTTAAATGTTTAATAACATCGAAATTTTGTGCCGTTATCCTCTAAGTTGGTAAGCATGCTACAAACAGCATGCAGAATGGTCTGTAGGTGGCAGCATAGTGCAGATGCACACGTACCATCGCAGTATCAGTATAAAGATGGCCGTCCCACTTGCGACTTGCACCAGGGAAGAACAGCGTTCTGTTATTCTGTTTTTGTGTAGGGAAGGTGTGAAACCTATTGAAATTCATCGACGAATGAAGGTTTAGTACGGTGATGCATGTTTGTCACAGCAGCAAGTCTACGAATGGAGTAGGAAGTTTGCAAATGGTGTGACTTCAGTGGAAGATGCTCCACGTCCAGGTCAGGCACAACAAGTTGTGACTCCACAGAACATTGCAGCAGTTGAAGCTATAGTGAAGGAAAACCGCCGAGTGACATTGAATGACATTGCAGCATGTTTACAGATTAGTCATGGGTCAACACACCACTTTGTGCATTATATGCTCCAGTTTCACAAAGTGTCTGCAAGATGGGTGCCACGGCAGCTGACTCCTGAAATGAGAGAATGACGTGTTGATTCTTGTGAAGAACTTCTTTGGCACTTTGAACGGGAAGGTCATGGCTTCCTTGCAAGAATAGTCACTGGGGATGAAAGCTGGGTTCACTTCCACCAACCGGAAACGAAGAGAGTGAGCAAGGAATGGTGCCATCCCTAATCACCAAAGCCAAAGAAGTTTTGAACAGAACCATCAGCAGGGAAGGTTTTGCTGATTCTCTTTTGGGACGAAAAAGGCGTAATTTTGGAGCATTACATGCCTAGAGGGACCACTGTCACCAGTGCATCATACACAGATCTCCTAAAAAAAATCATCTGTGGCCTGCAATCAAATCAAAGCGACATGGATTGCTGTCAGCAGGTGTCATTTTGCAACATGACAATGCAAGGCCACACACTGCCCGTACAATAGTTGCAACAATCACAGACCTGCATTTTGAGTGTCTTCCTCGTCCACCATACTCACCACACCGTGCCTCAAGTGATTTCCATGTTTGGACCACTCAAAGACGCAATGGGAGGAATGAAGTTCCGTTCCGATGAAGAGGTACGCCACGTGGTGCGTGGACTACCAAAAGAATTTTTTTCTAAAGGCATTTATGCACTTTGTAAGGGCTGGAGGACTTGCAATGACCGTGGGGGAGATTATGTTGAAAAGTGATACAGCTTTGTACCACTTCTGCACAATAAATAATATTTAAAAAATATTAAAGGTTTTCATTTGACTCACCCTCATATTAAATTTGACTTGCCTAACTTTTTTAAACATGAGTTAATTTTGGTTTTATTTGTATTCTTCCTTACTTACATATAAAAGGTCTTGAAGCGTTTATAAAATAAGTATAAAACTTCTAAATTAATATAATTTTGAGTCAAACTAGTACTCAATGCTCCATATATTGCCAGTGTTTACTTAGAAGGTATTACGTTACGACTTTCCTAACATCCTCAGTTAATGTTGACTGTTGAATTTTGATTTGGTGAACTCCTTGGAGGTGATAGGGGCATATCTGTTGGTATCTTGATGAACTTGAAGTTTTGGGTTCTCTTCAAAGGTAGTGTTGAAATTGAGTTTTCCTTCATATTTCTTTATGAATATTTTTTCCCCGCGTAATTAATGCAGTTGGACCCCGAACACTTTAATAAATGAATTTCTTATTCTATATAGTGGTTCTCATTGCAAAAATGATGCGCTACTGCCGATTTGTCTATGGAGTTTAAATGTGTTGTGTGAGATAATGAACCATCAGCTCATAGGCCCTTTTTCATAGAAGGAACAGTAAACTCGCACAAGTATCTCAACCTCCTAACAAACCATATTCCACAGATGCTAGATGTTCCTCTGCAGACTAGGAGGAACCTGTGGTTTTAGCATGATTGCTGTCCAGCCCATAGGCACGAATTACTACAGCTGGTCTTCACGTATTGTTTCCAAATTGATGGATTGGACAAAGAGGACCTGTACTTTGGCTGGCCACTTCACCGCATTTGACTCCATTAGGCTTTTTTCTATGGGAAAACTGAAAGAGATGTATACAAGGACGTACCAACTACACCAGATGATATGAAACAATGTATTACTGCTGCCTACTCTGAAATGTCTGTTGAAATGCTAGAACGTGTGCAGCAGTCTTATTACGACAGACTGGAAGCTTGTATTGAGGCTGCAGATGGTCATTTTGAACACAAGCTTGAAGGTCAAATTTCTCTTTACTTGTCAGGATCCACAGAGGTAGTGCACTTCCTTTTGTTTTTCTTTAGTTTGCACTAACATAGGTAGTACAAGTGTCGGTGTGTACAGTTTGTCCGCCCGTTCTCGGCTCTGACATTTCTGGAGAGGGGGAAGCGGACTGTTGCAAGTTCTTTAGTGGGAATTTCAAGCAGAAGTACATGCATATTTTAGGCATTTACATATTTCATGAACCAGTAGCTATATTATTATATCGATAATAATAGGACTTATGGACACTAAAAATTGGAATTCACGCACGCACAAAATAGAAAAGAAACTTCACCAGCACAAGCAACTAAAGCCACATGGTCCAAACAAATTTAACCTGGCAACACAGTGTTGGATACGGAAGCCACGCCTAGCAGCGACAATGCTGATTGGCGCTAGCAGACAGTTTTAACTTCCTGACCACGACACTGGATGTAGAGACTCCCATTACTACCAACAGATGCAGTTAGTGTGTGTGAAAGGTGTGAAAGAAATATTCGAATAAAGTGGTGTTGTAATGAATATCTTGCATGATAACGAAATTGCAAGTTGGATTTCAGTGTTTTAATGCCTATACTTTCATTCTAAAGATAATTTTGAGGGCATGTTTTCAATTGCTCATTACTGTATGTTGGTACTATAAACTTCCCCCTCCACCTCCTGCAATTGCAAAACGTCAGAGCCAGAGATCCAGCAGCCGTACTGTAAAAGTTTCAATATAAGATATCTCGTGAACTACTGGAAATAGAATCCCGCAACCATTAACATTCTAATTTACCATACTTTTGATTTTTTTTTGGGGGGGTATAATTAGGCATTGTTCCAGTTAAAAAGTGTATGTTTGCTTCAAAAATACTTTCTAAGTTATTAAATTTTAGATGAGTCGTATTTTTTACACATCTGCTTCACTTTCGTACCTATTTTGAGGACATGTTTCGCAAATCATCGTTTGCATCTACGGCTCTTATGCGACTGAAGCTTGATCCAGCGGTGTGGGTAATTCTGAGGTTGCTGCTGCCATCTGTTGATTTAGTGATGAACTTAAATGTGGGATTCTCTTCTGGCGGGATTTCGAAGTTCCCACATTTAAGTTCATCACTAAATCAACAGATGGCAGCAGCAACCCCAGAATTACCCACACCGCTGGATCAAGCTTCAGTCGCATAAGAGCCGTAGATGCAAACGATGATTTGCGAAACATGTCCTCAAAATAGGTATGAAAGTGAAGCAGATGTGTAAAAAATACGACTCATCTAAAATTTAATAATTTTTCGCTTCACTGTGGTGTTCCAATACAGTTAAATCTCGATATACTTTCTAAGTGTTATTAAAATCTACTTGTAGGCTAGAACTACAAGCACCTAACTACCACCAATGCTGTGAAAACCACACATCAATTGCACCTTACATTCTGGAAATATTGGTGGTGCAAATTTTAGGTGATTCACCCTGTATATCAGGAAAACACGTATTATACATACTGGTAACATCCCTCTGTAGCTCACAGTTTGGCTTATAACCTGTCAGATCTCAACTATTAAAAAGAGAGGTATAAAGGGCCATGAGTAGGTGCATATTTGAAAAGTAAATAAAATAAAATTTCTGTATTAATATATTTATTCAGCTATGCTGTAAGATATGTATAAATACTAATTAAAAATTCTCTTCTGAATAGCTGACTGCAGTAAAGCCAATCATTTGGTCAGAACAGTTTTAGTCTTTGTGGCACATCTGTTCTTACTTTCTGGCAGTTGTAGAGCATCTGGAGTTGATGCAGTGGTGTTGTATTTGGAACGGTTGACATTGGTGAACCTTTGGTTAGCTTCTGTATGACATAAGTAGTAACACCACTATTTTCTGTGTTTTCTTCTCCATTTGCAATGGCCACATCTGTTTGTACCTGTGCATCGCCATTCTCCTGGTTAACAACTAATGTATACTTTCCTGTAATAATAACAAACAATTATTAATAAAATACTGATGGCAAAAAACAAATTATATTAATATATTTTGAGTCAAACTAGTACTCAGTGCTCCATTTATTGCTAGTATTTACCTAGAATGGATTTCGTTAGGACCTTCCTAACATCATCAGCTGTTGTCGACTAATGGATGTCGACTATCACCTCCAAGGAGTTCACCAAAACAACATCCATTAGTCGACAAGAGCTGATGATGTTAGGAAGATCCTAACAAAATGCATTCTAGGTAAATACTAGCAATAAATGGAGCACTGAGTACTAGTTTGACTCAAAATATATTAATTTTGTGATTCACTGTCCTGTCCTTACACATTGGAACAAATTATATACTTGATTTTCATACAAATGGTTCCTTAAGAAAAAGAAACTGACAAAGACGATAAAAGATGGTCAGATAGGAAGGGTGATGAGGGAACGGGAATAGTGAAAGGAAGATGTACAAGTGAGAAAAAAAATAAGGTATGAAAAATTAGGCCCTGTGAAGGGACAATAATAAGAAGCTGAAATAAGACAGGAAGAGACAAAAATTATAAATAGCAATGAACTGATGCAAACCAGACTTATTAAAAGAAAACAGAAGGGAATAAAAAGGAACAAACATATACGAGGAAGGTTGAAGTTTCCAACCTCAACATGAAGATGGCAGCACTCGTAAATAAAAGCTAGTGAATTTTGTTCATTAATCTGTTGACAGTTACTCACCAACGTTTCAGCCATTTTAGATGCTCAGTTGTTATGTAACAGTGGTTTGAGTGAGTTGGGGTGAGTGTTTTTATGAAAATAGACAAGATCGTGTAGACAATATGCCTACACAAATCAAAGATGAGTTGGATTCTATGTATGGGGACTCTGCACCATCATTTACTACAGTAAAATTTTGTGCAGCTGAATTTAAACGTGGCCGTAAGAGCTTGGGTGACAAACATTTGGGACATCCAAAAACTGCAACTACTGACGAAAACATTGCCAAAGATCACAAAATAGTGCTAGACGATAGCTGAATTAAAGTGAGAGGGACAGCAAAGGCTATGAACATGTCAAAAGAACATGTATGTCACATATTAAATCAACATTTAGACATGAGAAAGCTGTCTGCGGTTGGGTGCCACGTTTGCTCACGTTAGACCAAAAAAACGTGTTCGAATTAACATTTCCAATGCTCTGTTGGCGCAGTTTAGGCACAATAATCTTAATTTTGGCACTGATTAATTACTATATATGAAACCTGGATACACCATTATACGCCCAAAACAAAAATGCAGTCCAAACAGTGGACTGCAAAGGGGGAATCGGCTCCAGAGAAAGCAAAAACTGTTTTTTTTTTTTTTTTTTTTGGCTGGGAAAGTGATGGCGATTGTTTTTTGGGATAGTCATGTAGTTATTTTAATTGATTATCTTCAAAAAGGAAAAACCATTACAGGAGCATACTACGCATCATTACTTGACAAGCTGAAGGCAGAACTTGCGAAAAAACGGCCACATTTGCAGAACAAGAAAATCCTATTTCACCAAGACAATGCACCGTCTCACACCTCAGCGGTTGCAATGGCGAAAATCCAGGAATTACGGTTTGAATTACTTGACCAGATCTAGCCCCAAGTGACTTCTTTTTGTTCCCTCATCTAAAAATTGTGATTGAAGAACAGAGGTTTTCGTCAAATGAAAAGGCAATCACCTTCGTGAAAAATTATTTTGCAGAGAAAAACGGCGAGTACTATTTGCACGGTTTACAGAGATGGGAGCATCACTGGGAGAAGTGTATACAGTTACACAAGACTATGTTGAAAAATAAAAAAGAAAGTTTCTGAAAAAAATGTCTTGTATCTTTATTAGGTCGGAAACTTTTCAGACCACCTATGTATGACAAGTAAATATAGTGAGGGTTACCCTAATTGCAAAAGAGTCAGATGTACTTTCTTAGCACAGTAGGCAGAACTTAATGACCATCATTCAGAATCATTACTATAATAGGGATGGTGTTTTAGGCACAGAATGCAATCACTAAGTTCTTGATACTGTTTTGGAAATGTACTTATGGCAATAGTACTTTGATAGACCTGGAGCACTGTGCAATGACTAAAAGGCCACAATGTATTAGTTTTATTAATTTTTTATTAAAAAACTATATTAATAAATGTGATAATAAATACCTGAGTCAGTTGCTGACTGTTTTGAAGCATTCTCTCCTTTTGCTTCCAATTTTGAAGAATTCCCTTCAGACTTTGGCTGTTCATGAACTTTGATATGTTTATAACATGCAGACATTTCTACAAAACCTAAAAAGAAAGAAAACAGACATTTCTATTATAAAAGATCTTTTCAATAATATAAAAATCTTTCAAAATTTCTACTTCTCATTTTCTCACTGATATTTAAAAGGTTTTAAACTTTTTTCCTAGATACAACATGCCTTTGTGTATACAGGTTGTTTTGAAATGACACCAAACGAATATAGCCGTTTCATAGTTGATAACTTAACTAGTCCGAATTTTGGTGTCGCAGCTTTGAAATTCTCTTAGGTATAATTTTATGCGGCATTAAATATTACATTATTTTGTGATTAGGCAGCGCAGGAACCACTGGTGTGCGAACCTCAAAAGTTGTTAATGGGATGCACCAGCCACAAAAACAAAGGCATTGCTCCTTGCTCTTTATCAGTGACCCTAGCCTACCTTTCAGGTAATGTGGCAAAGGGCAGTTACTTGTGAAAAAGTCAATAATGACTTGTACAGTTCCAAGGTTGCTCATTTTGCTATGATCTTAATTTTACAATGCTTTTAACCAGTTACTGTAAAATCAACAGCTTCCTTTTCAGTTACAAATGATTTATTTAGTATTATTAAACACAGTGAAATAAAATGCTTGTCTCATTGCATAAAGCATTTAGTTTTGGTTAACTTTAACTACAATACTTTGATATTATCCTCTGCTCTTTTTATCATTTAATGCTTCAATCCTCAATCTCACTAACATTAACTTCTCTCTAAACAGTTTAAGTTGCATATGTCCACCAGCTTATTTGCGTCATCGACTGTTATAACGGAATGCTGGAATACGTTAAACACCCATAAACAAATAACTAAAGAATAGCTCCTTTACTGCGGTTTCATAAGCCAGAGAAATTCTTAATAGTAGCAAGCTACAGTGGAGTTGTTCCTGTAACTGCCTAATCCACACTCATTTGGAGCATTTTTATGCAGCTATATTGGCGGTAAAAACTATCTATGTATGTGTCACATAGAAGCTGAGCAATTACTATATATTCTTTCGGTGTCATTTTGAAACATCCTGTATATCAACTTTATATTTACTTTCCCTAATATCTTCCTGTAATAGGTAAGATAAGCATTGCATTCCATAAAAAATTTGATGAGATTTCACCAGAAAATACATGCTTTGAGATCTCCGTAATCCTCCCCCCTAAAAAGCATGTATTGAGTGTTTTTTTTCTCCCTATGATGTAACTCAAAAATTAAAAGTAAGTAAATACCAAACTTAGCCCGCCTCGATAGCGTGGATGGTAGTGTGTCTGCTTCACGTTCAAGAGGTCCCAGGTTCGAATCCCAGTCAGGGTGAGTTACCTGGATAAGGTTTTTCCGGGCTTTTCCCTTATCCTGATAGACGAATGTCGGGTAACTCTAAGCTCCATGGACCCCGGATTCATTTGAGCATCATTTCACCTATTTCATTCATCGTCCGATATGACTTAACGTTGGAGGACGTAAATTACACAAAAAAACTTACAGGGTAATCCATTTGAGATGTCACAAAAGTAATTACATTTATGAATTATTAATTTTTTGCTTCACTGTGGTGTTCCAATACAGTTAAATCTCGATACATTTATGAAGTTAATGTACACATTTCTGAGCAATTTTTTTTAATCTAAGCGGAAAGGTTGAGAGTTAACAAATGAGTGATGTTTCCAGTGGCAAACAAAAGATCATAAATGCTTGTTATGATTGAGAAGTTTGTCATCCCTCAACCACTATCTATCAGTAGCATGGCGCTCTAGCACATTGGGCTCTCATAGTGCGGAATAAATTAAATCAGCTATTCAATGATCGGTGGTCATTGGACCCATCCCATGGTCTCCTAATAGTCCAGATTTTTTTTTTTTTTTTTTTTTTTTTTTGTAATTTACGTCCTCCAACGTTATCATATCGGATGATGAATGGAATGGGTGAAATGATGCTCAAATGAGCCCAGGGTCCATGGAGCTTAGAGTTACCTGACATTTGTCTTTTAAGATAAGGGAAAACACCAGAAAAAACCTTATCCAGGTAACTCACCCTGACCGAGATTCGAACTTGGGACCTCATGAACGTGAGGCAGACATGCCACCATCAACGCTACCGAGGCGGGCAGTAGTAGCTACAGTGATAGGTATTATGTATGTGTGAGTTATGTGACAACACTGTGTATTTTAGATGAACCTAGCACCTTGTCATATCCGGAAGGCGAGCATAAACATCATGCAGACAGCAAAAGTGATTATGCTACACATTCCTCTGCCTTGCCTTCTTGTGTTGGGTGGACAGCACATATATATTGTGACAAAATGACAATGTGAAGTTGCACTAAGCTCACTATATTTATTATCAGGGCACAATGCTACTTACAATTTTGTTCACTTTTATAAATACTGTCGTGAGCCCATTGTTTCGATAAGCACAGCTGACACTCACAAGGGGCAGACAGTGTAGCATAGAGATAAGGAACAGATAATCCCATGCAGAGATAAAAGGCTTGCGACACAGATGAAGTTAGACATCTGGAATGTTCGTGTTTCATCTGGTGCTGTCTTACAGAACATCGATTATCTTTTGGAACCATGAAGAGGTATTTAAAAAAGCCGCAACTCGCCAAGGGACAGTCATAATGAGAGTTGTAAACAGAGTCATAACGAGAGTTATAATTGTGTATGTGACGTAATTCTGCTACTGTAAGGATTGACCAAAGTGTATTTCTACGGAAATAAAGAATATTTTGAATTTCTGCAACTTGGACTTTTAATTCCATGAACCCACAAAGTCACAATACACAGAGCAAATAATCAGTATTAAAAGACATTGAGTCTTCTTTTGCAGTCAAAATATGTCACAGTAATTTTAATATTTAAGAAGCGCTGTTTTTCTATGCAGCTTAATAACTAACTCTACACTATTCATAGAATCACCCTTGTAATGCCAATACATACATACCTTTTCTACAATATTTACACTGGTAGGGTTTGATTCCCCAATGACGATTCATATGTTCATTGAGAGACTGCTGCCGTGTGAATGTTTTCCCACATTCTTTGCACACATATGGCCTCTCACCTGTATGTATTCTTCTGTGCCTTTCCATATCACCTGCATTAAAGTGTCAAACATTTTTTAAAAGAAAGTCTGCAATCTGGAATCAATTTAACTGTGTCTGGAACTTAAGTATAAAAGTGAATGAAACAGACTATGTTTTTCCATTTCTTAAGAATGTATCATGCAGGTTTCAATGTCTTTCGAATGCAGAAAAACATTTAAAATTTAACTCTTGTAATTTATGATTTCAAACTTATATGGAAGTTTTTACATTATTAAGTAAATACAAAATGTTAAACAAAATATGTGTAGATACTTAAAATTCCTATGATAAATATCTCCTGCATCCCTTATTATTAACAGGTTGGTTCCTAGAGAGAAAATTTAATACTTCTGTCTCTAAAGGAGAGAAGAAAGTAATAATATAATATAATAACATAAATCCAGAACCAAAATTACTAAAACATACAACAGGAAAAGAAGAACTGTCCACATGGGAACAAATCTTTATTTCAAAAAATAGGAACAAAGTATTCAATTTCGACATCCCCCAGAAAGATTTGTTCAGCAAGTTCCTCGAACCGCCACCAGAGGAGACCGATGACAAAATATTGCCAGCTACACCAATGAGAACCAGTCGATGTCCGGCTGAAGATAGAGGGAAGGCCTCAGAAACATGTTCCGGGAAAGTTTAAAAGTGAGTGTTGTTTTGTGTTATTAATCGACTCCCAATTAATTTAAGTAATAATATATGTTTGGTTTTCTTGTGCAGTTTCTAAATTAATTGCTCTTTAGAATGCAGTAAGTTTTGGATAGTTTCTAACATTAGTGTTGTCATTCATTAAAAGAAGATTTTAATGTCCACCTTGGGGATGAAGAAGCAATGTGTCTGCTTCACTTAACTGAAGAGAAAAACTTGTTACTCACAAGGAGTTTGAAAAGGATAGATCAGCTTTAAACAGAATTTAAGTTAATTGATGGAAATTAATCATTTCTTCACACTAGCCGTACATAGGCTAAGGTTGTTGATAGAGTCAACATGAAAAATTCAATGAAATGGCTGGGATTTGAACCACAGATCTCCTGGTTTCCATCCAGTCAACCTTACCCATTGAGCTACCATGGCCAACTTGCTGTCATGACATTAACTTCTCCATTTGACTTGTATATTTCCCTGGTAAACCACTAAGGGCTCTCGCATTTGAGATACACCATTTGTGGCGACTTACTATTATAAGTACTTGAGTCCCCAGCTTCATCATTTAACTCTTATTATTTAAGTTAATTGATGGAAATTAATATTTCTTCACACTAGCCTTATATAGGCTAAGGTTTTTTTTTTTTTCTGATAGATAATCAAACTAAAAGATTCGATGCCATGGCCAGGATTTGAACTACAAGTCTCCTGATTTCCATACCGTCACTCTTACTCATTAAGCTACCATGCCGTCCTGACATTAAATTTTCCAATTGATTCATATATTTTCTCGGTAAACCACTAGGGACTCTTGTATTTGAGATACAGTTTGTGGCAACTTACTATTGTAATTACACGAGCCCTATTGAGAGTCTGTTCTTCCCTGAAGTACAGCTCCAAGGTGGTTTAATTGTTTAAAGAGAGGAAGAAACAATCAATTTCAATTTCAAAGAAGGGTGGACCTAGTGTTCCAGTTACTGCTCTTACGGAAAAAAATATCAACATCACTGCTGTCATTCAAGATTGCCAAATAAAGTATAAAATTGAAAGAAGCATAGAGACAGTGAAGCACAACTTAGCACAAAAGTGAATCAAGAAGATATTGACACACTGCTTCACTCACACAGTTTTTTCACAGGGCATGTTTCAAGAGCTTTTGTTCTCATCATCAGCTGGAACTCGACTCAGTGTGTGAGTGAAGCAGTGTGTCAATATCTTCTTGATTCACTTTTGTGCTGATTGGCAAATAACCTTAAGAACACCTTCTCAAAATCATATCTGGCACAAAAGACATTTCTGTGTAACACGCTGGGTGTTGCACCAGATAATGCACTGCCACATACTGCCAATGTTGTTGCTGAATATCTCGCAAAACTCAATGTAAAGGGTGTCCCACACTGTTTCTAGAATATGGATTTAGCCCCGTGTGACTTTTAGGACCTCTCAAAAAAGATTTCCAGCATATCTTTGCAGACTGGCAGAGGCACTGGGACAAGTGCATCCCATCTAAGGGAGACTATTTCGAGAAGAACTATCACAATTATGAGGATGGGTAAAGATATGTCAGAAAAATTATGATCATTCTTTATTGAACAGCCCTTGTACTTGATTTACTGGTGATTAAAAAATAAAACATTCCACAAACCTTTGGTTAGGAATTTATAAGGACACACAGAGCACTGATACTTGCGAAGGCCTGCATGCCTCTGCTCATGCAATCTTAACTGAGACTTCTGTCTAAAAGATTTGCCACATTGATTGCATAAATGTTCTCTTTGGTTCAGATGCATAGCCATGTGGGACTGTAGAATACTTGTTTGTGAAAAAGCCTTCAGACACACACTGCACCTGAAAATGAACAGAAGTCTTAACTTCTGCTATTAATTGCAAGGTATAAGTAAATCATTACACATTAAATAGTGAAATATAAAATATAAATTCATAATTTAATACCTCAAATCTAGGGCAGTAAATGAAACCTACACAAATTGGACACTGGGAACAGTTGGTTCATTTACGCTGAGAAGAGACACATCAGATAACTCTTAAGCTCTAGGAACCCTCCATTTGAGCATCATTAGATGTAACACAATAGATTACTGCATGAGATGCAATCGCTGTCTTTTACTCCCAGAGAAGGTAAACAGGTGTTTGCGTCAACTCTGCACATACACCACACAACAGAGGGCATATTCTGTACTATTGCTGTCAAAGGGTCAAGCGGCGGTGGTTTGTTGCTGTGGTTAGAGACATTCCATTCCCGTTGTCAGTTAGTGAATGACTGACTTCTGGACAGCAATGCCTCCACAATATAATTTAAAGTCTGTCTAGTCAATGCCAGTGCAGTTGTTCCACAAAGGAAACGGACCCTACCGCCCACTGATGACCGTCATAAATCTATCTCCACACTTAAGAAATGAAACACTGTCGTTGAGGACCAATAGCAACCCTGATTTTCTGGAAATAACAGTCACATGTTTACTCCACGTGGAGTCTCAGTAGCCAAAGTTCCAACTTCTAGTTGATCTGTTTCATTACGTGCAGAAATTTGTTGTCAGTCAAGTGAAAATAATCAAAGTGATGACAATAGTGTGAATGAATTGGAAAGTGTTGCAGGGCCGAATTCTGTTACTGGAGAAGCCTCAAAAAACAAAGTTATAACGAGAACTGTTTCTAAGTAAATTCAAGCACTTGTTTTGAACACATAAATATGTGCTGAAAAATAATCTTGGTAAGGGGTATGGCAATGAACCTGATGAATTCTGGGTATTCACAGAAACCTCGTACAATAACCATGACATATCGAGAAAGGTGGCAATCTTGCAGAAAGGACTGGGAGAAGGAGGGCCGGTGTTGTAAAACGATTATAAGGGTTCATCAAAAGAGGCGGCCGAACTGCACACACATTAATTAAACAGACTACCTGAATCAATGGCTTGGAGTGCCATGGGATGGATGGAAGCTGGAAAGATGCAACAAGAGTTGGCTCGAGTTATTGGGATGTCTCAAAGTATGATCTCAAGACTTTGGAATTGTTTTCAAACAGGTACTGTTCACAGAAGAGTAGGACAAGCTTGCCCAATGGCAACAACAGCAAGGGATGAGCATTACTTGTTAATAGCCCACTGGAATAGATAGCAGAATGAAACTTAACTGAGAAGTGCCCTTCTAACAGCAACAGGACACAGAGTATCAACCCAAACCATCTGTAACCGACTTCATACATGTGACCTTTATGATCTTGGGCTCATGGTATGTACCAGGTTAACTCCACAACACTGTAGAGATTATGCAAACTGAGCAGAGGAGCATTGTGTAGGCTACTGAATGGAGCTCAGTTCTGTTTTCTGATGAGTCACGATTCAACATTGAATCTAATAGTCAATGTGTTCTCATCTAGAAGGAACAAGGGCATGAAACAACCCAGCTTTTGTACAAGAAAGATCCCCATGTGGTGGTGGTGGTGGTGGTGGTGGTGGTGGTGGTTGGATGGTGTGGACAGAAATCAGCTTGGGTGTACGTACGGATCTCTATATCATCGCAGGTGGTTCTTTGACTGCTGTAAGATCAACATGCTTCGATCTTTTGTCATGCCATATACTGGTGCCATAGGTTCTTCCTTTGTGTTTCCGGACGATAATGCATGTCCCCTCAGAGCTGGATTGGTGGACAACATGCTGGAAGAGGAGGGTATCTGGCATTATGTAGTGGCCAGTTTCCTTTTCAGACTTAAATGCAAATCAGCATGTGTGGGATGCATTAGGCAGGCACATTGTAGGCAGACCAGCACCTCCCACAGCTTGCTCTTACGGAAGAGTGGCCACGCATCTCCCAAGAACTCATTGATCATTTCATTGCATCAGTGTCACACAGGTGTGAAGTAGTGCTAGCCTTTTGAGGAGTCCACACATCATACTGAAGAACTGTTTTCAGCCATGGCCCATGATTATTACAGATTAATATTACTTTATTTGTTTGCCATATTCTCTCTTAATTCATGTCATTTGATTCAAACACTAATCAGGGGCTCTCTGGAATTATGGCCTGCTTTATCTGTCAGTACAGCATTCTGTAAGTAATATATGCTTGAAAAAATAAATGATCTTGTATTATGGTCTAGTGGCTATGATACCTGGCTTTCATCCAGGAGGTTCGGGTTCGATTCCCAACACCGGAATGCACTTTTATTCCTGTAGGGGGGGGGGGGGGGGATCCGTCCCCTTCAGCTGCCGTGGTGCGGTGCTGCAGACCCCTAGCACTCGTGGTATCTCTGACGTTACTAGAGGGACCTCGGTCCGAACATTCGAGCCCCTCCCTGAATGGGAGTTGTTTGGATTGGGTTGTACTCGAGGGGGTAGTGGTTCCCAATACCCATGGGAGATCGGGTACATCTCCGGACAGGGTTGAGGGAAGCCATATATTCCCGCGTACTAGCCTGTATAGCTAGTAGAAGGTGTGCTATATCACCAGGCGAACCTACCGAGGTCTAATCGGTAGCCTTCCCCTTTTGGGGTTGGCACACGTAAGTGGCATACGCACTTCCACCCGTCTTGTG
Organism: Mantis religiosa; assembly: GCA_030765055.1. NCBI lineage: Eukaryota > Metazoa > Arthropoda > Insecta > Mantodea > Mantidae > Mantis > Mantis religiosa. Next base: position 15,790,604 of record CM060958.1, read on the forward strand.
TTCTTGGACCAGATGGGGGGGGGGGCCTTGTTAATCTTTAGGTCTTGCCCTACTGGAAAGCCCCACAGAGGCACCCTTCAGGGACAGCTTGGTAATTCCCTGGTACAAAAGGGAGGACAGGGACGGCTGTCTGAGTAGACCCTACTAGTAAAAATATTATTGCACCATTTTTAGATGATCTTACAATATCCTCTAATTTTTGTGAGCAGTGTAGTCCCTCAATAATATAAAAATGTAAGTAACAAAGTGTCATAAAACCGACTACAAATAGTTTTTTCAATTAATGTTGACGTCACTGTTACTAAATTCCTCCAATCATGCATAAATGCTGATTATTGGTTCATCACTTGCCCTCCCCACCCCTTGGGAAGCAAGAACTAATTAATGCCAACTCCCAACTGATCAACCATCTCATGAGTACAAAATGTCTCTCTGAAATATTGTCCTTTTAAAAACAAGTGGAGCAAAAGTGTCTTTGATTAACAGTTTTCAATGTATTAAATCATGTTCCACCAAATAAAATACTAAATTTATTAACTATTTTATGAAACTATCCCAAGACTATAATACTTGCTGTGTTTAATCTGCTCTTCTGTGTTAAATCTGGATGAAAATAAAAAGATAATGACTTAGTATTGTTATCTAAGACTTACTGGTAGGGCCGCTCGCCTGTATGACGTCGCATATGCACTTTAAGGGATTTCTTTTCAGTAAAACGTGAACCACACTGTGTACACTGCCACGGCTTTTCTCCACTATGAGATTTTAAGTGACGTTTAAGATTCCCCTTGGTGCTGAAAGAAGCGTCACATCTGGTGCAGGAGAAAGGCTTCTCACCACTGTGTCGTCTTCGGTGTACTAAAACAACAGTATAATGTTTACCTTGTAAAACCTGCAAAAATGAACTTATTCTGAATAAGGTACATTTTAAATACTTTTTTTCACTCCAAGTTAGTTTTTTATACTTTAGAAGTATTTCTAAGAATGCATGTTCTTTTTTTTTTTTTTTTTTTTTTTTTAAATTCTGGCTCCATGTACGATAAGACCAAAAAATTGAATGAAATTGGCATTTTTGTGAACATTTTGGTAAAATAAAAGTTTTTAATTTAAGATTCAGTCAAGCACAATGAAACTTATTGCTCCATAATCAGCATGGCCTAGATTTTTATGCACTAAAAAGCTTGAAACTATTTTTAAGTAATGATTCTAAAAATATGTCATAACTGAAATATATTTTCAAAAATATCAGAAGAAAACCTCTAGCTTATACAACAATGAATACTGAAACATTTTTGGGACCATCTCAGTCCCATCCTCAGCTGATTGGCGACTGACCACTATCTTCACAGTCAGCTATCATATGGACTTCTTTTAACTGGCTCTCTTTCTCTCTTGGAATATTTCCTACATAACTGCATTAAACCATTTGCCAACCCACCTCAAAATTTAAAATATGTGAAATGTCCTTTATAATAAAAATCTTCCCAAGTTGAAAGTTCATATTTTGTAGTTAATAGTTTCAGTAATTTAATCTCCTCTCCAATGTTGTAGTTCTCATTCCAAAAATGAAAAGCAACTGCAGACTTTTCTACAGTTCGGCCGCCCGTTCTCCAGCTCTGACATTTCTCGAGAGGGGGAAGCAGGCTGTTGCCAGGTCTTCAGCAGGAATTTCAAGCAGAGGAACATACTTATTTTAAATATTTCAGGCATTTGCATATTTCACGAACCAGTAACCATATTATTATAATAGTGATAATAATAGAACTTAAGAACACTAAAAATTGGAATTCACGCACTTACAAAATAGCAAAGAAAGTTCACCAGCGGAAGCAACTAAAGCCACGTGGCTCAAACAAATTTAACCTGGCAACATAGGGTTGGGTTTGGAAGCCACGCCTAGCAACGACAATGCTGAATGGCGCTAGCAGACAGTTTTAACTTCCTGACCACGACACTGGATGTAGAAACTCCCAGTACTACCAACAGAAGCAATTAGTGTGTGTGAAAGGTGTGAACGAAATATTTTAATAGAGTGGTGTTATAATGAATATCTTGCATGATAATGAAATTGCAAGTTGGATTTCAATGTTTTAAAGTTAATATAGCCCTATATTTTCATTCTAAAGATAATTTTGAGGATATGTTTTCAATTGCTCATTACTTTTACTTTAGCAGTTGTGCGCCCTTAACCCCAATCAACTATTACTAAGTTTCAACTCAAAGTTTCAACTTTGAAACTTAGTAGTAGTAGATTGGGGTTAAGGGCGCACAACTGCTAAGGTTATCAGTGCCCTGATAACGCTAAAATGTCTACAAGTTAAAACCAATACACTAAAACCGTAAAATCATATAGCACTGAGAATCCCAATAAGCAGCTAAAAAGTACAACATAAAACACTAAAAGCAGATGTCAGTCACTGCAGAAGGCAAAGGTTAAAAGAAGTGGAATAAAATGAGAGCCACCAAAAGGTGCCTCAAATGGGTCAGAGCAGGCACCAGACCCCACTCTGCCGGATAAAAGCAATCAGACCTTCCACAGCATCGAATTGAGTCCCATATTATTTCATCTGTTTATTGATGACATCCTGGAGAAAGTGGCGAAGAGTAATACACATAACCCGGCAATAGGCAATAAGGAGATTGTATGCAGATGACCATGTGATAGGATCCATACTATAATAGGACTGCAAAAGGCAATTGATGAAGTGCAAAGATTTTGTGAGGAGTGGGGAATAAGAATAAATATTAATAAATCTAAGATTATGGTTTGTAAAAAGGGGGCAAAATTAAAAAATGATGAGAAATGGTTCTTGAGGGGGAAAGAGCTTGAGGTAGTGAAGGAATTTGAATATTTGGGAGTAAGGCTGAGTAGCAATGGGAGTGGGGAGCTAAGGGGAAGACAGCTATGGTAGGATTGAGAACCTGTAAAGATAAGTTAGACATGCCGATAAAATGGTTAGAGAGGCTTATGAGACAATGGTAGAGGCAAAAAGGATATATGCAGTAGAGATTTGGGGAGGCTCCGATATAACTAACAAGGTTGACAATATGTATAAGTTATTCTGTAAAGAGGCTCTCGGATTGACAAGGACGGCTCCAGGTGAAGTGGCACTTCTTGAAATGGGGAGGTCCAGGAGAAAAGGAATAATCTTGGAGAGAATAGTGAAATTTTGGTTTAGCTGTTTGAGTAAGGAAGATGGAAATATTTTAAAGGTATGCATGGAACAGCATGGAACATTAGTAAATAAGAATAGTTAGTGGAACGTGGTAGAGAGAAATATGGAAAAAATAGGAATTGGGGATATATGGACGGCAGGTGCAGGAAGTGAGAGAGGATTTTGGAAAACGGTAAGGACAAGAATGGAAGACATAGAAAGGCAAGAGATATGGGGAAGCATGGAAAACAAAATTTCATTAAAATTTTATAGGATTTTGAAAACGGACGGGGGAAGAGAAGGTTATATAGACAACTGTAGTAGGACTGAAAGGGAGGGATTAGCATGGATGAGAACAGGTGCAATATTTATGAAAGGATTAAGGTGGAGTGAGGTAGCAATATATGAATTATGGGAGGAGGGGGAGAAAGTGTAGAGCATTATTTAGTAAGATGTGAAGGAGTTGAGAAGTGGAGGAAGGAAGCAAGGGAGAAAAAATGGGAGGAAGTTGTGGGTAAAATTGCAAAAATAAGAATGCTGACAGGGAAGCAACAGAATAGGAATAAAAATGTAGGAAGATTTCTTGGTAAAATGAAAGATAAATGGTTGAGGATAGTTAGAAGCAAAAGTTATGAAGGGGCAAAGGAAAAAGTGGGGGGAGGAAGGATTTTGCTGGGAAAAGTGTGTGTGTGTAGTGTTTAACGCCCGCTTTTACTACATACGGCACCGCAGGCGATGACACTGATGATACATGAGATGAAGATGGAGCACCGGTGAAATGAGATGGCGGTGGAAACCGGAGGTCCCGGAGAAAACCAGCCCCAGCGCCGTGTTGTCAACCACAAATCTCACTTTGCGGTCGCCTGGGATCGAACCCAGGCCGCCTTGGTAAGAGCCAAGCGGTCTAACCACTGAGCCACAGCGCAGCCACTGGGAAAAGTAAGAGATACAGGTAACCCCTCAGTGAAGCATGGCTGTTATGCCAAGCTGGCTGAGGGCTGAAAGAAGGTAGTCACTCAATTCTTGTACATAGATCAAGGAAGGATTGTATGTAAACAAAAAGGTTTTCTGTAACTCACTTGTAAATTACTTTCTTATGTACAAATAAATATCAAATATCACAGTAGGGTTGCTATCTGCCAATACAGCAGAAGAGTGGCTGGCAGCGACAGACTGGCGCATAATGAGCCTAAAAACCGACATTCAGTTAAAATGTGATGCACCATTAGGGGTAAGTCACCGTAGTCACACAGAGATGTGGATTCATCATGCAACAAGTGACAATTGCTAAAACGACAGAGTCTGATATGTAAGCAAGCTAAGATAACTTCTTCCCAGCTGGAAACTCGGGTAGAGGTGACTCAGGCAACCGGAAGGGGTTTAACCGCCCGAAGCTTGTTCCCTCACTTTGAAACTTAGGGAATGCCCAAGGGTGGAATGTAAATTTTTTGAATTTCCAACTTTTATCTGTCTTTTAAAGAGCAGTGATGTTTTAAATTCTTGTGTCTACAGTTCTATTGGTCATTTTCCTATAAGAATTTGGATTATAATCATTTTTCTGTACTACATTTAATATATATTACAATTCACTATTATACTGTTTTAGAGCTAGAATTATATCGTTAAGTCTATGAATCCAGCTTCTAAGGGCTGCTAATCTATGTGAAAGATAAAATTTATATTGTGAACATAATATAATTTGCAATTTTCTTAAGTTTATTTAGGAGGAAAAGATGTTTTTGTTGTATTCAGAGAATTGTGTAGTATACATATTAAACATATTAATTTCAAATATGAAAATATTTGCTCACCTATCAGGTTTCCTCTTGTAGAAAATCGTGCGTGACAGTCAGTACATGTATATGGTTTTGTATGTGACCAGGAATGAGCTGTAGAAGAAAACCATGTAAACAATTAACAAGAGTAAATACAATAAAAGAACAAGCTGATTGCCTATGTAGCTAACCTAAGCTCAAGCTATGAATTGAACTTTGATCTTACTAAGCTTTGGTTATATAAATGCTAATCTAACAAGGGACCTCGAACACTCGGAACCACATGAAAACATGCTTAGAACAATTCATCATAAACCAAACAGTGGTCTGTCATTTCCATGCAAAATGCTGCATTCTGCTTCAGTGACATTTAATAAACAGAAATGAAGTAACAAGACATCAATACCATAGGAGGGAAATTACATATAATTCAATGACGTCAAGGTATAATTACATTTTCAATCAACAGTGCTAAAAGCCCTCTGCTTAAAGTACCTTTAATAGTGCAAAACACACATATACTACACAGCTGACAGTGATTATATTAGTCCTTGAAGTGCAGATACAGGATTTTGATGAAGTGGTTAAAACAAGAGTAAGAGAACAATGTTCGCACCTCACTAAAGTCACATATCATATTCCAAATCACTTTCACATTCATGCAGTCCAATATGAAAAGTCACACTAATTACATTTGCAAATGATGACGCATCTGTACATCCCCGCCTCATAAGATATAGTACATACATTATCTTTCTATAGTAAATAGCAACAAACGACCCACCATGTGACAAGTGAAATTTCCATTGTTTAAATAACTAGCATATGACAGGAGAGTATCATTTTCATTGTTATTGGCTAGCCTGTCCATGCAAATTGAAAATAAAATCAGTTTTTCTGATGTTATTCAGCACATAAGATCACAAAGCAAGTTAAAATATATTTATGAAAGAGATGGCAGAAAAATGAAAAGACAACATGTATTGATATTGTGACTTTGTGGGTTCGTGAAATGAAAAGTCCAATTGCACCATTTAAAAATGTTCTTTATTTCCACCGACTTACATTTGAACACTTGCCAATTACACAGAATTACGTAATGCACACAATTACGATTCACCAGTTCGTCCGTTACAGTTCCACTTGCACTCGCAATCACGTAAACTCCTCCGACGCACGTACACAGTCTTCTCGTCTGTACACTAGCACGACGCTGCTTCGCTGCTCGCCAAGAACTGACTTTCCTCCAGCCCAACGTGTTGCTTATATAGGGTCAGCTGGCCAATCTAGAAGGTTCTGGATTAGATGGAATATCCCGTAAGTTCGAGAACTCAGGTGGAACGGAAAGAGACGGCACAGTGATGTTTTTCCAGCCAACCCTCGTTACCGATATAAGACAAATGAGGGGGCGTGGCAAATGCCTACCGTCTCCTGCTGCCGCCGGCCGGTTCTATAGGGAGTTCCGACATTCGGGTGACAATATTAAAATAAAAATTAGAACTAATTGAAAGGTTTGAGAAGAGGGGAAACTGTTGCAGAACGTAAATGCTAATTATGGGATTGGAATACATACTACTCGAAGTGCTGGGTGAAAAAGTGTCAACTCCTCTCAAAACCACACCAACATCACAGATTATTTTAAGAAATAAACAGGCCTATAATATTATTAAATTATAGATGAGTCATATTTATTACACACCAGCTTCACTAACGTACCTATATTGAGCACATGTTTCGTGAACTATGTTGTTGTGTTGCTGTTGTTGTCAAATGCTAGGCTTTGGCAATGAAGCCATTAGCTATCTTGCTCTCCAATATTTCTGTGTAGTGGGTCCGGCAGGTAGTGCTTCACAGGTAAAAAGATGCAAGGATGCAAGGGATAGTGATGTGCATTCCATAACCTCTCCTATCCAAATCCCAACCTCAACCTGCCCGTGGTGCAACCTGCTTTTACCAATGAGGCTCTGGGGACCGAGTATTATCGGTATAACTATATCAGAAATAGAGGAAATGCTGGAAATGCACCTCTTATGCTGGCCTGTCACGGCATACAAATGTTGCACAATTGGTGCTTGTGAGAAAAGCTGATGGACTTTAAAACTCCTCCTGGCCAGGTCCGATGGACCCCTTTAACCAAAGACAGGTGTGGCCCTCCAGACATACTAAAGGTTAAAGTGAGTGGATGATGTAACCACCATTACAAGCAAAAAATTGATGTCCACTTAAAAAACGGTTACATTTATGCTACTTAAAACATGACAAGTCCTTCAGATAAATTTTCCAGAGGTAAAATAGTCCCCCGTTCGGATCTCCGGGTGGGGACGTCTGCAAGACATCAATTACAGAACACCCTCAAAATTCTCCAATGGAATGTTCTGTGAATTATTGTTCGCATCATCAGCAGAACATGTCCTCAATATAGGTACGTAAGTGAAGCTGATGTGTAATAAATACAACTCATCTATAATTTAATTATTATTTCGCTTTGCTGTGGTGTTCCAGTACAGTTAAATTTCGATATAGGCCTATAGTACACTTTCACAGAAGTTGAATAAACCTTTTAACAAAGAATGTGTTTGAAAATAACCTTTTAAAGCAATTTTCTATTTACATATATATGCATATCTTAAGAGCTCAAATTATGCATTCCTTGTTTTTTATGGTCTTTTATTATTCATGCTTCTTCTACCCCGCATTACCCTTAATAACTGCACCCTGTGAGGGTAAACTTTATCATATGGTATTAACATTCATATAATGGTGCTTACTTGTAAGTTGGGATGGAGTACCGAAAGTTCTTTGGCAAAATTCACACTCGTAAACTGGATCATCTGCATCAGCTTCGCCAGTGTTTTCTCCCTCATTCTTTCTTTTGACTCTACGACCTCTCCTCAGGACATTTGGTTGAAAAGGAGTCTCCTTAGTCACAGGAAGCTGTGAATCTGCAGTTATCATCAGATGAACAGTGTTGCTTTCAACTCCTTCTTCGGTACCTCCCACCTGATATGAAAACAAGCATTTCTGTATTATCAATGGTTAAATGGCAAGAGTAAAGAAGACTTAAAAAGGTACAGGGAATGTAAGAAGCAGTAAAAATATTTATAGTGTAAAGAAGAATTGTAGGGAAAGGCTTGGGCCGAAATTGATCATTCACTAGGATACAGAACTGCAGAAGCATGGAGATTTATGAGGAGGATGATGGCAGTTAATAATCCATCACCAGCGTTAATTCTTGTAAGCAAGAAACAATAGAAAAAACATTTTAAAAATCTAGTAGTGGAGAAAAGAAAGGGGATGGGAAGTGAAAATATTAAGCATATGGATGATACATTGCTATATGTAGAACTTATTTTGGAGGAACATGTAAATCTGGCACTGAGAATTATGGAAATATGGACCGCATTTATTAAAAAGACTTATATGTGAGAAATGATGTGAAGTGATAATGGCAATCAAATGGAGGGACAGGAAATACGGGGGATGTAATTAACCTACCCAGCATTCGCCTAACAACTGAGGAAAACCCTCGAAAAATCCCATTGGTCAGGTAGGTCGGCCAGAAGAGTCGAACCCAGACCTCCTGAATGCGGGCCACAGATGTAGCCATTTGAACCATCCCGCTTTGTTACTAACTGCATATTTCCAAGATAACTAAGATAGAACAATGACACAGAAAGACTCATTTGAGCATCATTTCACCCCATTTATTCATCGTCTGATATGACTTAACGTTGGAGGACGTAAATTTAAAAAAAAAAAAAAAAAAAAAAAAACAATGGACATTTATCTAGCTTCCTATCTTGACCTATACCTTTCAAGTTTCTCACTCCTGTTCTCGCCCAAGCAAAACCTTCTTGCCCTAACTTATTACATATGTCTATATATCCTTCCCTCCCCCAGGTTGTTTTCATCTCTCTATATAACCTCAGTGAGCTTTCGTCACTTGTACTGGCAAAAATTTCTTTTCTATCAATATTTTCTAATCTTAACTTCTTTCCGGAAGCCTCCGTACCCATACTTTGCATTTATCCAAGAATGACCCATACCTATCTGCTTCAACACGTCATTCATTTTATGTGTCTAAGACCCTCCCCAGTTACTTCTCCTTTGAATATGAAAACATTCTTTAATTATATTGCCATCTTCCAAGTTAGCGATCCTGTATAAATATTTCATTGCCCTTGGAAACATTTTAAATTTAGTAGAATGCCTGCCCAGTTCCAATTGTGCTGCCCCATTAGGTGATACTATTGGTAATCCCAATATATATTTACAAAAGGACCTATGTACTCTATCATCTCTCTCCAAGCCACATCTACTCCCCAAACCTCTGATCCATGTAACATTCAATTTTCTACTACTGCCGTATAAATCCTCTCCAACCATTTGACATTTATATTTGGCAGTTTACTGTAGCATGATCTTATCACCCTCATGGCCATTTTGCCTTTTGCCACAGACATCTGTTTTTGTTCTTTCCAGCTACCATCTGAACTCAACCTTGTCCCCAAATAATCAAATCTTCTTACCACTGCTATTTCTCTTCTATGAATCTCCCATTTCTCAACCTTATGCAACCTGTATCCTTTTTGAAGACCATAATCTTGGTTTTGTTTTCATTCACTTTCAAACCCCATTTATTGCAATAAGAATTGGCTACCTCGATTGCTCTTCTCAGCCATCCACTTGATATGTACCCAACTGCTAGGTCGTCTGCAAACAGTAGCCCTGGGATTTCTTTATTATTAATAACTGGCGAATGTGCCCTACAACTTGATATCTCCTCTAAAATACCATCAATATATAGGTTAAATAATACTGGATCAAATAAGTTTACATCCCTGCCTTACTCCTATCTTACTTGGTATAGATTTACTTTGTTGCCTGGTAGTTTTATACACAACCCGTTCTCCTGGTATATCTTCTTAATTACTTCTATAAATGCATGACTTATCCCCTTAATGCTTAATTTTATCCACAATGCTTCCCTGTTAATAGAATCAAATGCCTTCTCTAGATCAATATATATCATATATACCCTTCCCCTTTTATTGCTCAGATATTTCTCTACAACTGTCATTCTACCTTTTCAGAAAAAGTTTAATTAAACTTCAAATTTATGTACAGGTACAAGTTGAAATGCTTACTGTATCCTGTGCGATCTTAGTGAAGAACGTTTCTGTGACAGGATCTGCAGATGTACTGGTTAGTAGTTCTGTTGCCGTTTTCTGTGCAAGCCTCTTGCTGGTCACTTCAAGTGTTTTCTCACCATTCATAACCAGGTCTTCACTTGTCCCTTGTTGCTCCTGTCCATTTTCCATTTCTACTGCCACTTGCTGCACCTCATAGTTGGGTAGCAGCTCCAAACCTCCTGATACACTCTCTGTGACAATCAGGTGTCCATTGACTACAAACACATACACATTTTATTGGCCTACTTTTCCTCCCAATAAAAACAAAGTCACAAATAAAACTCACTTAAATTATTTTTTCAAATTAATATCCTTTAACCAGTTAGGTCATACTGGATAGTGAATGAAAAGGGTGAAATGCTGCTCAGGGTCCATAGAGCTTAGAGTTACCCGACATTCATCTGTCAGGATAAGGGAAGACCTCCAACGTTAAGTCATATCGGACGATGAATGAAATGATGTTCAAAGAAGTATAGGGTACATAGAGCCTAGAGTTACCAGGCATTCATCTGTCAGGATAAGGGAAAACAAATGCTAAGTCATATCGGACGATGAATGAAATGATGTTCAAATGAGTACAGGGTACATAGAGCCTAGAGTTACCAGACATTCATATTTCAGGATAAGGGAAAACCTCCAACGTTAAGTCATATCGAACAATGAATGAAATGATGTTCAAATAAGTACAGGGTACATAGAGCTTAGAGTTACCTGACATTTATCTTTCAGGATAAGGGAAAACCTCTAACATTAAGTCATATCGGACAATGAATGAAATGATGTTCAAATAAGTACAGGGTACATAGAGCTTAGAGTTACCTGACATTTATCTTTCAGGATAAGGGAAAACCTCTAACATTAAGTCATATCGGACAATGAATGAAATGATGTTCAAATGAGTACAGAGTACATAGAGCTTAGAGTTACCAGACATTCATCTTTCAGGATAAGGGAAAACCAACATTAATTCATATCGGACATTCATCTGTCAGGATAAGGGAAAACCAATGTCAAGTCATATTGGACAATGAATGAAATGATGTCTAAATGACTACAGGGTACATAGAGATTAGTTACCATTCATATTTCACGATAAGAAAAAACCTCCAATGTTAAGTCATATCAGACGATGAATGAAATCATGTTCAAATGAGTACAGGGTACATAGAGCTTAGAGTTACCAGACATTCATATTTCAGGATAAGGGAAAACCTCCAACGTTAAGTCATATCAGACATTGAATGAAATGATGCTCAAATGAGTCTAGGATCCATAGGGCTTAAAGTTACCAGATATTCAACTTTCAGCAGGGTAAAATCACCCCAAAATAACGTTCAGTAACTCAACTTGGGATCTACTGAACATCAGGCAGAGATGCCACCACCTACGCTATAGAGGCATGCGCTTAAACTTGTCACAATAGGCATGTATGCAAACATACCTTATTTTTGTTTGCAAGGGTTTGTTGTGATCACCTCTGAATTTATCACTTCTGGTCGTCATAACTATCCTCATGATTATTATTTGTATGTTTCTGATTAAACATTTGAATGCTGTTTCTACATATTTTAAGCAAAAAATAACTGCGAGGGCTGTTCAATAAAGAAGGATCACAATTTTTTTTTTTGACAACATACCTTTACTCATCCTCATAGTTTTGATGGTCCTTCTCAAAATAGTCTCCCCTGAATGCAATGCTCTTGTTCCTGTGTTTCTGCCAGTCTTCAAAGACATGCTGGAAACCATCTTTTGAGGGATCCTTCAAAATCGCCTCCGCAGCCTTCACCACTGCTTCTGATGATAGATAATGCCTCCCACAAAGGCATTTCTTCAAGTTAGGGATAAGAAGAAGCCACATGGGGCTAAATCCGAACTATAGGGAGGGTGAGGGATTCACTTCATGTTGATTTTTGCAAGATATTCATCAACATTGGCAATATGCGGCCGCGCATTATCGTGGTGTAGCATCCAGCCTTCTTGGTCTTTTGTGCCTGATATGGACTTGCAATGTTTTCAGGATATCCCTGTAGTACTGTCCAGTTACTAATGTGTGTGCAGGTACAACATACTTATAAACCATTCCATGAATATCAAAGAATGAGATGACCATAACTTTCCCGGGATAATCAACCACTTTTGCTTTTTTTGGGGGGTTGGTGATGAAGGAGATTTGCACACTGACCTTTGCTGTTTGCTCTCATGATCAAAATGATGCAGCCAAGTTTCATCAGCAATGATTACATTTGATAGAAACTCCGGATCTTCCTCTAATATCAAACTTAACTGCATGTTACCTCCATTGCAGCAGTAGGTGATACTGAACGTGTCTGAACTTGCCTGGTTCTCACAGGCGGGAACCAGGAGTACCAACAATGAAACTACTACGGCATGTTTGTTTCACATTAAGCTAACGGAATATAATAAGATTGAATTTTAGTGCGAAAAATTATGATCATTCTTTTTTGAACAGCCCTTGTACTTTTCAATTGCAATACATATTTGTTTTTCCCCCCAGAGGGAATCCAATTTTAATGTCATCACATAGTAACATGTTCTTAAAACGTTTAACTGTCACTTAAGCATATGTATCCCTTTATTTCCCTTGTAACTAATGGAAATATGTAATAAAACAATTTCTGCAAATGCTTATCATGAAAAGCATGAATGATAGAAGAATAAACATTTACAAAAATAATTTGATGAAGACTGAGTAGAGGAAGTCATGTGAATTTCGCTATTAAATCATTTTTGTGTACACTCTGTTTTTACCAACAGTACATAAACAAACAGCCAATATACTTACTATGCCTTAGCTCTTTACAAAGTTTACCATTTACAGCTGTTGTAGAATCCTCCGTGTTAGAAATGTATCTTGCCATAAAACTTGGTGCCATGCCTAAAGAGACTAGCTGGGAGGCATCTATGTAATCTGGAAGCTAAAACCAAAGAAAGCGGAATTATTAAAATTAGTGCTTTCTTATAATACTGCAATTATTGTGTAGTTTGTACAAGAATGTAATACAGTAAAGTGACTTAAGTAACCTTACCACAAACAATTAAAGGTTTCAAATCTAAAACTCCACTATCTAGACAATGAATTACTGACTATTGTGCCTTTAAATAGTACTGAGTATACTCCAAAGAAAATTAAAACAAGGTAATAGAACTTGAGAAATTCACTGAGAAGATTGTCAACTAGAAACTTAAACTTAATAAACAAAAATGCCTGAAAAGCTACTGCTCTTATATACAAAGTTTATTGATGTATTGCACCACTAACTTTGATTTGGTTTCCAGTATTTCTATCAACTACCACATGTTTTCAGATTAAAGTGTTAAGAACATTCGCTACTTTTAGTAAAGTTTCTGCACAAAGCATATTAACAATTCTATTACGCATGTGTAAGTAGTAAAATATTACTCCAGATTTTTCTCCTTCCATTTGAAAGGCAAGAGCACTGATATCCTCCACAGAATGATTAACAATATCTTGTAATCTTTCGGACACAACATTCCAGTAGTGGACCGCCTTGAGTTTCTCCTCGGCGTCCATCGCGTGCACCATGGTAATTGCATCTTCGATCTGCAATGTACAAAACGGAGGTTATTTGTCGTCTTATTACTCTTCCCAACATAAACAACTTGACAAATTGGTATGAAATTTGACTGTACCTTGTTTACCCAATCAGCTGATGCTTACCTGGAATAACTGATCAATTACTCCACATATGCAACAATACATATACATCAAGCAAATAACGACGCAGGCTTACCTTTGCTTTGAATGCATTTAATACTGCTTCTTCCATTACGTTTGCAAGAAAATAGTGTAGGTAAATCCCATTAATGGTCTACACATTAAAAAAAAAATAAGCGAATTATAAGATTATTATGAACAATATGGCTGGAATATACACTCCATCAACATTTCCAGACTAAACAAATGCCACTTCGTGAATTCACTGTTGTGATTCGCTGATGTCCGAAGTGCTTCCACCATTCGTGCTTTGGTGGAGTATGGTTGAATACTATTATGCTTTGAAATCTAAGAGAAAGAAAACGTGTTGTAATTTAAATAGAAAGCAAAACTTTACTGCTAAAGTTAAGTGTGAAATTTCCTGACTTTGCTGCAAGTGAACCAGTGCATATGGATTGCTGGTTTGATCAGTGAGTGCAGATATATGAGAACTGGTCAAAACTAAGCGGATTTCGTGTATAACCTAACTTACATATATATCACCAGAGACTTTTGTGTTCATTCTTGACAAAACGCCATAGGTTTCGAGTGCACCAGAGAAAATTTATTCACATAATTCACAAAGCTCTTAGAAAAAACTAACATATATATCACCAGAGACTTTTGTATTCATTCGAGTGGATTCCATAGGATTCGAGTGCACCAGAGAAAATTTATTCACATAATTGACAAAGCTTCTAGAAAAAACTAATATATATCACCAGAGACTTTTGTGTTCATTCTTGACAAAACGCCATAGGATTCGAGTGCACCAGAGAAAATTTATTCACATAATTGACAAAGCTCTTAGAAAACAGGAATTCAGGTAAGTGCCAGTGCCAGGGATGCTGCTACGGTTTCGTATTGGGGGTATTCAGTGCGGAGCATTAACCCAAGGAAACATTGTAACGATTCCTATAGCTAAAATTTGATCAAGGTTTTTTTTTTTTTTTAAGTTCAGGTATTGAAAACTACAATATTCAGGTCAGATTACAAATTAATTTACAAGTTTTCCCAAAGATGCTACTTGCTCCCTTAAACTTTTCATGTCTTTTGGAGCTACTAGCAAAGTATGGTGATCTCTGCTAGCGTATGACTTTATTACTAACAAATAATGCCATTTTCATGGAAGGATTCATTTAGCGTAGCTGAAGGATGTGTTTCATAATGGGAGGGAAGCAATGATGATCTAAATAGCTAACCCCCATTGATTGTGGGGAACTTGAGCCTGTGGTCCACGCAAAGACCACTTTTACTACAGAGGCCGACAGAAGTATTAGAATAATGTAACATGTAACTTTGCACATACTATAAATACTGTAATATTTATTTGGCAGGGTTGAATTGTTAAACATGTACACATTAACCTTTTGTGTCTCGGAAACACTATTTAAAATATCACTTCGCATGTATTTATTATAAAATCTGTACTCTATTTATTCTATTGTCCCTCTTATTAGAGGACATAAGTATTCCAACGTACCCAATCGAATAGAGAGAAAGGTGGTTGGACGTAACCTATATGTCCCTACCACATAGCAGGTGTGTTTATGCTCTGCCTCGATACAGTGTGCTTAAAGTTATTCAGCTGATTGTGAACTCACTGGTAATATGGGACGTAAAGGTAAGGAGACAATGGTGGCAGAGAGGAATATCGTGATAAATATGTACAAACAAAATAAATCTCACTCTGAAATTGCCAAAGCAATTAACAGAAGCAAACTTACAACAGTGTTCCGCATAATTCAACACTTCAAACAACAAATACTGTTGTAAAGAAACCTAGAAATGGTGCTCCTAAATACACCACTGGGGACAGGAGGCAAATAATAACAATGGAGAAGTAGAATCCGAGAATCACTGCATCTGAGATTACAGGATGCCTTGAGCAATATTCTGGCACTGTGGTTCACACCAGAACAATTGAACGGGTTTTAAATAGTACTGGGTACAATGCCTGCATTCCTAGGAAGAAACCATATGTTAATAAGGTGAATAAGAAAAAAACGTATAGAATTTGCTGAAGAGTATATGGTGAATCCAACAGAATTGTGGGATAAGGTTCTCTGGTCGAATGAGAGCAAATTCTGCTTATACAAGAGTGATGGACGTCTTAAAGTGTGGAGACTACCAATACAGATTGGAAACCTAAGAACATGGTAGCTACAGTAAAACATGGTGGTAGCAGTGTGATGGTACGGGGCTGTGTAGCTTCATCTGGCTTTGGGGAACTGGTGTTCATAGATGGGATCATGAACAAATTTGAATACCAGAGGATTCTTGTAAACAATCTTAAAAAGTGTGCAGAGAAGCTGTGATTAGAGCATGATTATTACTTCCAGCAGGGCAGTGATCCGAGGCATACAGCTGAAATTGTAAGGCTTTGGATCGTGTACAATGCTCCTCACACTTTGAAGACACTGCCCCAATCTCCAGATTTAAATCCCATAGAGAACATCTGGAAGGAACTCGAGGAGCGTGTGAGGAAGCAAGGACCATCTGAAAGAACTTCTTCAAACAGAGTGGAGAAATATGGACTCTGCAGTCACTAAACAACACATACAGACAATGCCCAAACGATTATCAGCAGTAATTCAAAAAAAGGAGATACCTAAATACTAGCTGTTCTCTGTTCGAATACTTATGTCCATATGTAAAGTAACCGTTTTATTTTTTCTTGTAGTGCAAATTAGTTTCAGTTGCTATTTATGGGTTTATATGTTTAATGGAAGACTCAGGTTTACTTTGTACCAGTTGTATTTACGTATGCTTACTCTGCGTAGCTTTAAAATAATATAAGTAATAAACATGTTTACATTCGAATACTTATGTCGACCTCTGTATGTGCATTACCATAAGATCTATAAAATTAATATATTCACATGAAATTTTGAAAGCGTCTGTATATACTTCCAGAATGCTGTTGAACCAATTTATTTAAATTAGATTACACCAAAAATGATCAGTAAAGCAGTGTTTGCTAGAAAACACAAATCACTAAAACCTCGTGATTATGCTCCCAATTATAACGTGATCCCGTTTATTAAGTCTATTCTGTAAAGTCCATGGGCGTTCCATATCATTGCTGTATAATTATACGCAGTTTAGTGCTTCAAAATTTCGCTATTTTCGTTGCTTTTCGAATAAATAAAAGACGTATTGATATACATACTAATTCTTAATATGTGTAGTGTTTTAAAAGTATAGTGAAAAATAGTTTGTGTGCCTGTACTAAGTGGTCATTGTAGCTCAAGTATTTTACCTGGAAATCTCTCCAGCCTGTACCACTGGTACCTTTTCGTGAATGAAATTCGCACTTTCAAAAGCTTGGTTTCAGTGATTTTCGTAGTCTTTTTGTATATATATATATTTGTCCAGTGTGCAGGGAGTTGTACTATAGGTACAAATTGGTAAAGTATAAACATTTCTCATAAGCAAGAAATTAAGAATTTTGCCAAATCTGTAGGAATTCCCTCACGTATGTAATCTACAAACAATAGCAAAAAGTAGGGATGATATAACCAGTACCAGTGGTGGTTGTAAGAAGCATTAAATATGAGGATGTCAAAGAAATTTATACTGAATGGACTCAACAATCTTGTGATGCTTCATTACCATTAAGTGGCCAGTCATAAAAGAGAAAGCATAAAAATAGCAAGCAAACTGGACGTAGACTTAAGCTTAAGACTTAAGCTTTCCTGGCGACGAATACGCTCACTTTCTTTTCGGGCAGCCGTGTTATATCCAGTATTTCATTTGTGGTATAACATTTTATAAATATCCTAATGATGGGAGAGATGTACACTCCCAAAACGTTGATGTCTAATCATCTTTTCACCTGGCTGGCTGCCCGAGAAGAAAGTGAGCGTGGACGTAGACGTGCTTACTCTAGACAAAAAGGAACACAATATAAGACTCTTCTTAGACCTCTCGAAAGCTTTTGATTTGGTTAATCATGAAATATTAATAAAGAAGCTGGATTGTTACAGCATAAGAGATAAAACACTTTTTTTTTTGTTCAAACCACACTTAAGTGACCGAGAACAGGTTGTTGAAATTACACCAAAAACAGAAAGAACAACACACACAAAACTTATCACTTAGAAGGAACATTGCTTGCAGAGTTCCACAAGGCTCGATTCTTGGTCTCTTTTGTCATTTACATAAAAGATCTGCCAACTTTCTGCATCCACATGTTATTACATTCTTTTTAGATTATACTACAGTAAATATCAAAAGTCATAATAAGAATGAATGGTTTTAAACATTTTATTGGTAACAAAAACTGCAATGGTTTAAATAAACTGAATGTTTTAAACAAAACAAATTACTAATCTTTTTCTTTAATTGCCCTCTTATACCGCTACATGGATGTCAGGGTATTCTTGTTCCTCTTAACCCTTATGCGAGTTGAGGAACAGAATCTCTGAATCAGTGAGGAACAGAATCCAGGATGGGTGATCAGCCCGATTCCTGGTATGAGAGTGAGGGAAGCAGTTAACAGAACGAAGACAAAATGGACGAAAGGAAAGATGTTGGAGCAATTGGTGGAATGCTGGAGGTGAAAACCAGAGGATCTGGATAAAACTTGCCTCAGCGCCATGTTGTCCAGCACAAATCTCACTATGCGGTTGCCTGGGATCAAACCTACGCCTCCTTGGCGAAAGCCACAGCACGGCCTAAATTATTAATCAATACTGTAAAAACTCTAGCTATTTCCTTTGGCCATAGACGCAGCCAAATCCAAACATGTTCCAGATATACTTGACAATGATCAAGTTCAATATAAATTGACAATAAAATTTGTAGGCATTTGGATTGATGAACATATGAAATGGGATGTACATACATAAGGGTTAGCGACTAAAGTAAGCCAAATGAACTTCATGTTTAAAGTTATCAGTAATTCAGCAAGTAAATTTAAAGACGCAACAGTATTCTGGGATTCAAATTCTGCCTTACAAGCAATAACAAATCAGTATTCAAGTAATACTACAGTAAATGTAATACTCCATTCGTTAAAGCTGCTACATAGTTTAGACAAACAATTAGTCTTACTGTGGATTCTAGCACATGTGGGATTAGTGGGAAATGAATAAGCTGATGTACTGGTATAAACTGGGGGGGAAAATTAAACAGTTAAAAATTAATAATTTAGGTTTTCACTCTGCCAAATAACAAAATATTAATAAAATAAAATCATTTCAGCAAGAAGATTGTAATATCATCTTTGAAGACAAATACATCCCCGATTACCCACAAAGAAAATCAGTAGCAACATTCTGCTTTACTACCACTCATGATTGCCTAGCTGCACATCTTCATAAAATAAATATATACAATTGACTACAATGCACTCTTTGAAAGCACCAGACTCAATTATGGATAGGGAACATTTGATAGTATGTCTTATCAACTCCAAAAATACAAGGAGATATTCAAACTCAACTCCATATTGGGAAGCC
The DNA here is from genome assembly GCA_030765055.1 of Mantis religiosa. Taxonomy (NCBI): domain Eukaryota; kingdom Metazoa; phylum Arthropoda; class Insecta; order Mantodea; family Mantidae; genus Mantis; species Mantis religiosa. The sequence goes on from CM060958.1 coordinate 15,809,927, forward strand.
AGAAGGAGAGTGGTGTAAGATCCAGAGCATTAGCAAACAGAAGATGAAATACTGAAATGGATTCAAAGACACCATAAAAATGGAATTAGAATTAACACAAGTATGGTTCAAGTATGCACTCATAAGCAAGTGTTAGAGTATAATTTAAGGGTACAATAGGTTGGTGCTAAAAGTTAATGGAGCGTCATGGGCTTAGCATGCACACTGAAATCAAAATATTGCAGTAAATGGCGGAAGGAAAATAAGACAAAGGTCAGTTAGATTTTATAAATTAATTAAAAAAACACTTTCTGGCTTTATACCTTAATGGTAAATGTAAAAAATGTTATTTTGGAGAAAAATTGCTTAGAAGTTGAGGTGTGGCTGGCCCCGTAGTTCAGTCAATAGAGCACCTGCCTGTCGTGCTAGGGGTCCCAAGTTCAATTCCCGGCAGTGGGGGTGGGGATTTTTCTCCGACCAAGATAATTCCTCATCTTCCCCATAGTCTGGAAGTATGGATGAGAGTACGAATGTGTACGTGATATAATGATACCCAACGAATACGAGTTAACACCTTCGTTATGTTCCAAAGGAGAACAGCCGCCGATATGACCATTGCAGTTAAAGGCCAAGATAATTCCTCATCTTCCCCAGACTGAATACATTTTTACATATGTTAAGTTTCAGAGTGATCTCTAACCTCTCTTTTACAGCAACATTTTTACACCAACAATAATATCGTTAAAAAGAAATTCTCTAATTATTTTAAAATATTAAATTTTAGATGAGTCGTATTTCTTACACATCTGCTTCACTTTCGTACCTATTTTGAGGACATGTTTCGCAAATCTTCGTTTGCATCTACGGCTCTTGTGCGACTGACGCTAGATCCAGCGGTGTGGGTAATTCTGGGGTTGTTGCTGCCATCTGTTGATTTGGTGATGAACTGAAATGTGGGATTCTCTTCTAGCGGGATTTCAAAGTTCATTAGTTGGTTTTTATGTTTTTCTATGTATATCCTCTCCCATATGACGAGTTCACTATGTTTTTGTACGTATTTTAGTAATTCTGTGCTATCTTCAATTTCATGATTTTCAGACCAGAAATGAGCTGCTATTGCGGACTTATCAATATTTTTGTATCTTAAGTGCCTGAAGTGTTCTTTCTTTCTAGTGCCTATGTTTCTTTTTGTCCTCCCTATGTAAATTTTTTCACAGTCTTTACACTTAATTTTGTAAATGCCTGACTTTTCCTCTGGTTTTATCTTATCAGTATTATTACTGTGAAGTAGGTTTTTAATGTTGTAATTGTTTTTTGGTGCCAATGTTATATTGTATTTCTTGAATATTTTTTGGAACTTTTTTGTGGCCCAGGGGTGGTAAGTAAATTTAGCAAATCTAGTTTCTTGTTTTATTGGTGTGAGAGCTGTGATCTGTTTTAATTTCTTTTGAAGTTTGAATAATTTTAGTTTTTTATCTACAAGGTTTTTTCCATATCCATTTTTAATTGCAGTTTTTAAGATTTGATGGTCTTCGTTTTGATATTCTTGCTGGCTGAGAGGTAGATTTACTAATCTGTGTGTCAGACTGTTGATGGTTGCATGTTTGTGTGGAATTGGGTTGAAACTATTTGCTTTGATGTAATTATCTGTGTGTGTTGCTTTTCTATGAATGCCAAATTCTAGTTTTTCATTGCCTTTTTTGATTTTAAGGTCTAAAAAAGGTAGAGTACAGTCCTCTTCAGTTTCTACTGTGAATTGTATGCTGGGTTCTTGCAGGTTGAGTAGTTTCAAAGCATCATCTATTAGTTTGTAGGGCACTATTGCAAAGATGTCGTTTACGTATCTGTACCATGTTTTAAACATATGAGGGAAGGCTTCAGTGATATGTGTTTCGAAAAAGCTCATGTATAGATTGGCCAAAAATGGTGATAGCGGGCTTCCCATAGCTAGTCCTGAAATTTGTTTATAATATTTTCCATCGAAGACAAAATAATTTTGATGTATACATAATTCAGTCATTGCCAAATATTCTTCTATTGCATTGGCATCCAGGTTTATAGAATTTAGCCATTTTTTCAGTTGAATCAAAAGTTTGTCTAATGGAATGCTAGGGAAGAGGGAGCGGACATCAAAGGATACTAAAGTGTCATGAGGTTTTAGTTTAAGATTTTGAATTTTTTCTACCAGGTCTAAAGAGTTTTTTATACTCAGAGTATGGAATTGTGGAAAGGACTGAAATTTTTTGGTTAGCCATTTTGCCAGAAGGTAAGTAGGAGTGTTTATATTATTTACAATGGGTCTCATGGGTATGTTGGGTTTGTGTATTTTAGGCAAACCATATATTCTTGCAAGGGTAGGGTTGTCTGGTTTGATAGTTTTTTGTTCTGTAGTTGTTAAAATTTTACTATTAATGATGGTTTTTTGTACATCTTTTATGCATCGGTTGAGTGGATTAGAATCTATTTCCTGGAATTCTTTCCAGGAAATAGATTCTAATCCACTCAACCGATGCATAAAAGATGTACAAAAAAACATCATTAATAGTAAAATTTTAACAACTACAGAACAAAAAACTATCAAACCAGACAACCCTACCCTTGCAAGAATATATGGTTTGCCTAAAATACACAAACCCAACATACCCATGAGACCCATTGTAAATAATATAAACACTCCTACTTACCTTCTGGCAAAATGGCTAACCAAAAAATTTCAGTCCTTTCCACAAGTCCATACTCTGAGTATAAAAAACTCTTTAGACCTGGTAGAAAAAATTCAAAATCTTAAACTAAAACCTCATGACACTTTAGTATCCTTTGATGTCCGCTCCCTCTTCCCTAGCATTCCATTAGACAAACTTTTGATTCAACTGAAAAAATGGCTAAATTCTATAAACCTGGATGCCAATGCAATAGAAGAATATTTGGCAATGACTGAATTATGTATACATCAAAATTATTTTGTCTTCGATGGAAAATATTATAAACAAATTTCAGGACTAGCTATGGGAAGCCCGCTATCACCATTTTTGGCCAATCTATACATGAGCTTTTTCGAAACACATATCACTGAAGCCTTCCCTCATATGTTTAAAACATGGTACAGATACGTAAACGACATCTTTGCAATAGTGCCCTACAAACTAATAGATGATGCTTTGAAACTACTCAACCTGCAAGAACCCAGCATACAATTCACAGTAGAAACTGAAGAGGACTGTACTCTACCTTTTTTAGACCTTAAAATCAAAAAAAGCAATGAAAAACTAGAATTTGGCATTCATAGAAAAGCAACACACACAGATAATTACATCAAAGCAAATAGTTTCAACCCAATTCCACACAAACATGCAACCATCAACAGTCTGACACACAGATTAGTAAATCTACCTCTCAGCCAGCAAGAATATCAAAACGAAGACCATCAAATCTTAAAAACTGCAATTAAAAATGGATATGGAAAAAACCTTGTAGATAAAAAACTAAAATTATTCAAACTTCAAAAGAAATTAAAACAGATCACAGCTCTCACACCAATAAAACAAGAAACTAGATTTGCTAAATTTACTTACCACCCCTGGGCCACAAAAAAGTTCCAAAAAATATTCAAGAAATACAATATAACATTGGCACCAAAAAACAATTACAACATTAAAAACCTACTTCACAGTAATAATACTGATAAGATAAAACCAGAGGAAAAGTCAGGCATTTACAAAATTAAGTGTAAAAACTGTGAAAAAATTTACATAGGGAGGACAAAAAGAAACATAGGCACTAGAAAGAAAGAACACTTCAGGCACTTAAGATACAAAAATATTGATAAGTCCGCAATAGCAGCTCATTTCTGGTCTGAAAATCATGAAATTGAAGATAGCACAGAATTACTAAAATACGTACAAAAACATAGTGAACTCGTCATATGGGAGAGGATATACATAGAAAAACATAAAAACCAACTAATGAACTTTGAAATCCCGCCAGAAGAGAATCCCACATTTAAGTTCATCACTAAATCAACAGATGGCAGCAACAACCCCAGAATTACCCACACCGCTGGATCTAGCGTCAGTCGCACAAGAGCCGTAGATGCAAACGAAGATTTGCAAAACATGTCCTCAAAATAGGTACGAAAGTGAAGCAGATGTGTAAGAAATACGACTCATCTAAAATTTAATAATTTTTCGCTTCACTGTGGTGTTCCAATACAGTTAAATCTCGATATTTTAAAATATGTTTACAGCAGATTTAAGGACTAAATTACTTTTGTATCTTCAGAATTTAAGAACAAAGAGTCATGAAAATATATTAGCATTATAACAAAATGTGGATTTTTCAGTAGATCCCATTGAAATATGTAGGTTTTGAAGTTTCACTGAAGTTGAGAGATAGAAATGCTCTTGATTTTAATGTATGTTTAAGTGTATGTTGCTAATATAACATTTAAAACATACAAAATTAAGTAAAAGAGGAGATACTAGCATTACATTTGTTTTATTTCTCCAACAATAACTTGGTACAGAGCTAAACTCAAGCATAGTGAATCCTGTATAACAGTTTTGTGAGATGTGGATCCTTACTCAACACTATGGGTACAAGTGACTGTATCCTACCTGATTTCTGTTGGGGAGGGGTTTCAATCCCTTCAGCTGCTGAGATGCAAGTGCTGCAGACCCCTAGCGCTTGTGGTACTTCTTGCTTTATTAGAAGTACATTGGACCAGACATTTGAGCCTCTCCCTGAATGGGAGTTGTTCTGATTGGATTAAGCTCGGCAGGGCAGTGGTTCCTGACACCCATGGATTTTGGGTACATCTCGCAGGTTTGGCTGCCCAGACGGTTTTGAGGGACGCCTTAAAAGTCCCGGGTAGAGCTAGCAGCACTGTGTGCTAGAATCAGCTACCCTACCAATGTTTTCTGTAGTCTTCCAAGATGGATTGATGCACGCACATGGTGTATCCACTTCCATCCCACAGGCATTTGTAGACTTCTGGTATAGGCCTATGGAAAAATCCATGTAGATACTCCAGCACTCCATAGTTTTTAGTGAAGAACTCTTCAGGCTTCCAGGTAGCCTTGTTCTAGCATGTATCTTACCTGATTCCCTTAAGCAGAGCATTTGAGAATGTGATGTAAAGAGATTTTAAAGCATAAAACAAAGTATGCTTTAGAATATGCATCATAATCTAAATTTACTGATTTGTTTTATGGCAAAGGAAATAAGATAGTAAACACAGAGTTAACAGATAAGATGGTTTCATTGTGTAACAGGATTATATGGTGATGATGTGTGGCGGGATTATTCTCACCTGCACTCATCCCGCGTTGTGACTGGGGTCGTGGTATCTCTGCTGCCCTCCTGGACAGTGATGATGAAGAAGCCATGAGTTGCAGATTCTTCTTGATCTGAATTTTTTGTTCAGATCTAGCACTCTGATGTATTGAAGTATATAAATTCTCCTGTGCTGCTTCAGTCTTTACATGAGAACCCTTTTCTCAGGTGTGGTTGCAAGCGAAGGAATTGTTTAGTTAAATAAACACAGAAATAAGTAAATTTTGTTCAAAGTATAAATTTGAAAGAAGCGTAGAGACAGTGAAGCACAACTTAGCACAAAAGTGAATCGAGAAGATATTGACACATTGCTTCACTCACACTGTTTATTCACAGGACATGTTTCAAGAGCAAAAGCAAAAGCTCTTGAAACATATCCTGTGAATAAACAGTGCAAGTGAAGCAATGTGTTAATATCTTCTCGATTCACTTTTGTGCTAAATTTTGTTTATTTTAGTTAATTGATGGCAGTTAATGATTTCATCACCCTAGCCGTATATAGGCTAAGGTTTTTGATAGATAGAGTCAACATGAAAAATTCAATGCCATGGCTGGGATTTGAACCACGGAAGCTTAATGGGATTTTCCTAGAAATCCCACCAGTCGATAATTTGACGGAAACCAGGAGATCCTTGGTTCAAATCCCGGCCATGGCATTGAATTTTTCATGTTGATTCTATCTATCAAATTTTGTTTAATTTATTAAAATCCAAACTTGTAATTTAACTGTGATACTTTATGCCTTTTTTTATACAATACTTTACATAGAATGATATTTCTTCTGCACAATTTTCTGAAAAATTGTGTTAACTATTTTTAATATTCCACAATCTAAAACACATCTGTTCTCTTCAACGTTATGCAATCGAAAGACGCTTTCTTTCTTAGCTATTTTACCAAAATTATTGATTATTCAACCTCCCGTTGTCATCACTACCGATCAAACTTTATTTTTTACTGGTTCACGTCACACATTACATAATCTCATTTTTAAAACTACCAGTCATAAAACATTCACATCATATCAGTTATATGTTGTATCATCTCATGACCTACTGAATTTTAACAATTTCCGTTCATATTCATTTTAACAGGTCTATATTGATTTTTAAACCACATATTTAACATATTTTTCAACTCTTGGAGCCTAAACCAAAACAACCGTTACAATTAACATCGAGAATTAAGCTCATTGATACAATTCCTTTCTTGGAAGTGTTGAAAACAGTGTTGTTATGATAAATTAACTTTAAAGAGAGTCGATTAAAGACACTAGACAACACTTACTTTTAAATTTTTCTGGAACATGTTTCAGAGGCTTTGCCTCTATCATCGGCCGGCTCTCGACTGGTTCTCGTTGGTGTAGCTGATGATATTTTGTCACAGGTCTCCTCTGGTGGCGGTTCAAGGAACTTGCTGAACAAATCTTTCTGGGGGATGTCGAAATTGAATACTTTGTTCCTATTTTTTGAAATGAAGATTTGTTCCCATGTGGATAGTTCTTGTTTTCCTGATGTATGTTTCAGTAGTTTTGGTTCTGGGAACAATGTGGATAGTTCTTGTGGATAGTTCTTGTTTTCCTGATGTATGTTTCAGTAGTTTTGGTTCTGGGAACAAATCTTCATTTCAAAAAATAGGAACAAAGTATTCAATTTCGACATCCCCCAGAAAGATTTGTTCAGCAAGTTCCTTGAACCGCCACCAGAGGAGACCTGGTTCCCATGTGGATAGTTCTTGTTTTCCTGATGTATGTTTCAGTAGTTTTGGTTCTGGGAACAAATCTTCATTTCAAAAAATAGGAACAAAGTATTCAATTTCGACATCCCCCAGAAAGATTCGTTCAGCAAGTTCCTTGAACCGCCACCAGAGGAGACCTGTGACAAAATATCGTCAGCTACACCAACGAGAACCAGTCGAGAGCCGGCCGATGATAGAGGCAAAGCCTCTGAAACATGTTCCGGAAAAATTTAAAAGTAAGTGTTGTCTAGTGTCTTTAATCGACTCTCTTTAAAGTTAATTCATTGATACAAGTTTAATGTAAACAAGCATACACAACTTACATATCTACAGTCTAGCAATCCTAAAATGAAAACAATTTTGTGCTTTTAGATTCTTTTATTACAAATGATCAGATGCTTCTGTAATACAGTCTTTGCCAATTTTTTCTCTCAGAAATGTTTATTTGTTTTAGATCATGGATAATCTTGAAGTAGCTTTTTATGTGGAACCAGTTGCAGAAGATTTTGATCCAAAAGTTCCTCCTACAACAGGTCAAGAATACATACACAGAGTGATGTAAGTACTATTTATGAGTAGACAAGGTGCTATAGAATATTTGCAATTTAATATACTTTGAAATTTTAGTTAATTGATGGGAATTAATCATTTCTTCACACTTGCCGTATATAGACTAAGGTTTTTGTTAGATAAAGTGAACATAAAATGTTCAATGCCATGGCTGGGATCTGAACCATGGATCTCCATGGATCCTGGCCATGGCATTGAATTTTTCATGTTGACTCTATCTATACTTTGAAATGTTTATTATTTGCATTGAATTGCAGTTTGTTCTTTTAAAAACCTATATTTTTGTTATTGCTATACACTGTGACTTCAAACATCTCCAAAATGAAACAAAATATTAAAAAGCCAATTGGCCGAAGCGTATTAATGGCTGGGCTCACACAATAAGAAGTATGCACAGTCCATTAAAGTAAACAAATAACTTCAACACTAAGTTGCATTTTGTTAAAAAGAACATGCATAACGTGGAAAATGAAGCTGGCTACGGTGAAGCAATAAATATTACACAAATATAAATATTTGCCACCAAGACTTCACTTATCTTAAGAAATTGGTGTTAATAATTCTTTCTAATGAAGATCGATTTCACAAACAGATCATATTTATCTTCAGTCCACAAACAAACTGAGTTTGTGACCGGGCTGTGTTGCCACTACTAGACTGTACTGCCCTGTCGACCATTACCTCTGTGACCGACCTCCTTCGGTTGGATGAGAGGACCTTATATAGGCCCTGAGGGACGAAGCAGGGTAAGACGGACAGGCTAGCGGCAACCTGACAATACAAAATTTCTCCAAGCTGCCCGTTTTTATATATATCATTTGGAGCAGTAATGTCCATAACGTTACATACTGTACCAAACATTGGCACTGCACTGTTATTGATCTTAACTTGAAAAATCCAGTGGGGATCTTCTTGTGCGGACCAGTAGAGTATGTTCTGCAGATTCACATGACAATGATTTGTAAACAAAGCTTCATTCATAAACAATGTTTTACTTAGGAATACTGGATTACCTTGCCACTGCTGAAGTGCTGTTAGCCACTGTGCCACTGCTTATTCCAGAAGCTTGTGCAGTGTGTCATGCACTCACCTCAGGATTGTGTGCTAATAAATCCAGTAATCAGTAAAGTGAAGTCTTGCAACTAGTTACTTCATCCATATAATGAAGTTTGTGCCTCTTGTGTGCTGTTTCATTCTTCCTTTAACAATAAGTATTTTTAACAGCCATCTTGAAAAAAAAATGCTTTAACTATTGTTAAAATTGTAGCATCTAACCCACTCTGCTGAATTTATGACATTTCTACATAAGTTATTTAGTACTTCTGCCAGGTTAATACATATGAATTTGCAAATAAACAGGAAGTGTTTACATGATATTTGGAGGTGTTTAGTAACAGTGATGTTCAAATTAATTCATGAAACTATTTGTAGTTGGCTTTTCGTTAAGTGTTGTATATAGCAGTAAGTCATATTAACTTAACGTTGGAATGGGTCAAAATGCTTTTATCTCTATTTGCATCTATTTATTCAGATTAGCTTCTGGGAGCATCTTCCCCATCATAAGTTTTGTGGTCGAATGAATGAATTTGCCCTACTTGGCATTGTAGTCCCTTTCGCTCTTTCAGTTAAATGGATAATGTCATCAGTGCCAGGGATTCCAAAATTCATCAGTTTTCCTTGATTCTTGATGATAAACATGTTCTCCCAAGGGCATATTTTAGTGGCTTCTTTATATGTTCACTAATGCCCGATTTCACCAACAGATGTTAAGACTTAACACAACTATAGCAATAGTTAAAACAAAAATTGCATTTCGCTAACAAGTGTTAGCATAACACTCATGTTAAATCTCTTGTTAAACTAACAAGCCAAATTTCTGATGTTAAGTCCTTAACAATTGTAAATAGTCAAGATGGCGAGCATGAACTTAGCTGTTGATGTCGATTTGCTATATTTAAGATCATCTAAATAGCATTCGTAATAGAGTACAGTCCATGAGGAAAAATGATTTTGAGGAGCTATCAGAAGAAAATTTTTTACGGAAGTATAGACTGTTGGAAACATGTTGCTATGAAGGTTACTGCGGAAGTACAAGAGAGGTTAGAACATACATCGAAAGGAATATGGCGATCTCGCCTTTTCTTCAAGTATTAATAACCTTGGGATTTTATAATTCACTGAATTATGTGGATAATACACTGTCCACCTCCCGTCTTGAAACGTTTGTCACTTGTCCTTCGCTCCTTGTTTTAAATTTACATAATACTGACAAGTTGTTTGGTACTTGTAGCAGTGACACATGCATTTGAATTAAATTCATTTCCAATATTTTCCCTGTGACATCTTTCTCTTTTACATTCACCGCATCCGTCCTCTTATTATCCATGATATCCTTACACTTCATCACTAATTCAATTAACAATTCTTTCTCCATCGATGAGAAATTTGTTTCACGACTATTTGTGATTTTGTTCATCCGCCATTTTTCAGCTTGTGCAGACGAAAATGAAAACAAAAGCGCATCACAGTACGTTCAGAAAATAATACAACTTATCCATAGCCTTCTACAGCTGTTATATTTACAAGTTTCTTGGCGTTAACACGGGTTTGTTAACATTTTCAGAAAACAGGTTGGTGAAATGCAAGAATTTAATATTAGTGTTTGCGCTGTGACAATTGTCACGTTACATTTGTTAACGTCGATTTTAACATCTGTTGGTGAAATCGGGCATAATTGTATCTCCTGGTTTATTTTGTGATGTAACAATCGAAAGTGATATACTATAGCAGACTTGTATATATACTTGAATTTTATGTTTCAGGTATTTATATCTAGTATCCTACAATATAAGAAATAATAATAAATGATGATGACAGGGGCGGTTCTCCCTGGTGTGTTTGAATCGCTGAATCACCTACTTGTTTTTGAATAAATTACATGGTTATATTTTATCTTCTAGCATTTAATTTTCCTTTATAAAAGTTCTCCCAATTATATTTTGTAATGGAACCGCTCTCTTGGCACTTGCGCATCGGTAATGCAGCTAGCTTACTTCCCTACTACTGAGTCATTATTAAACGGCCAAGATGACCTTAACACTTGCGGCGGGTGAGTAGAGGTTGGAGGGGCAGAATACATTGCTGGTTACCATGGCTACGGATTCGACTCATAGAAGCCATATATTCTGCACAAACTTGTGTTGCCAACACAACACAGGACCTTCTTCCTACTTTTTCGTTTATTTGAAAATAAGTTTGTTGGCAGAAGCGGTAACTCGCTTGAAGCGAGCCCCACCTGTCATGTGCTACTGTTTATTATCAGTTTGCATCCTGTGTAAAAACGTAATTTTTTGTGTGATATGTGATTATTGTCTGATATGTGAAGTGTTTAATTTTTCATTTTTAAGGGATGTACAATGAATCCAACCCACAACTTGTGTTCCATTCTCCAAACACCCTTTTCTTTAAGGGAAAATGATGACAAACGCGACGTGCTAAATGTCGGTAGGCCAACACCAGTGCTATGGTTAGAAAAGCTTTGCAGCGGAGCATCTTCAAAATACACCAGGAAATTTAAGACTCGTTCAGATGCTTTGGGAAAGCTCACGTCTATACATTGTAAAATACAATGAGAACATTAAGCTTAAGACTTTTCATGCAATATCCCATTAGGGAAGTAGACAAGAAATGACATTTCGTGGACATAATGAAAACGAGGACTCTTTAAATAAAGGTAATATTAAGGAGCTTTTGGATTCTTATACAGAGGGAAGCCCCATTAAAATTCAAAACCACTATTCCAGTATAAAATCTGTTTTTGCGATGCTGATTTTGCAAACTTAGGTTAGCAAATTTTTTGAGTCACCTAATCAATTTGCCCAGAGCCGCACCTAGATGATGATGATCTACAGTGCAGCTGTTTCATTAATAGGCAGGATGCAATTGCTATTGTATGCTGTATGCACCTAATTGAAGCATGTTTTCTATTCCCTGTCCCCCTCCATTAAATATAAATCAGTTAACTTTAAAGAGAGTCGATTAAAGACACTAGACAACACTTACTTTTAAGGCTTTACCTCAGAAACATGTTCCGGAAAAATTTAAAAGTGTTGTCTAGTGTCTTTAATCGACTCTCTTTAAAGTTAATTTATCATAACAATACTGTTTTCAACACTTCCAAGAAAGGAATTATAAATCAGATTCTTGAATTGCACATTTCACTTTCTTAAAGCTGTTGAATCAAGAAACCATGTCACCCTGCAATGGATTACAGCCCACGTTGGACTTTTAGGTAATGAACATGCTGACCAACTAGCAAAAAAAGGTGCAATTCAAAATATAAAACCCGTAAGACAAACTGAAATTAATAAACAATTAAACAACATTAAGCTACATTTTAAAATATAGCAGAGACTTGATGAAGATAAACTAAAAGACAAGGATTAAAAGAACATTGGAGACAAAACTGACATACAAAAACTACCAAGAAAAACTGCAGTGGCCCTATTTAGAATGGAAACTGGCCATGATTGTCGTGCAGAACACCTTTATAAAGTACACTGCATACCTACACCCAAATGTACTATCTGTAAAGAGGATGTCATCATGAACAAACACGATTTGGACAAATGTAATGGTCTCAAAAGTGGGAATCTACAGGCTTTATATTGGGAAGCTAGGGGGAAAATGATGCAAATCAACTAATCCCCAGTGCATTTGTCAACAACAACATTTCACTTTCTATGATGCAGGCATTTTATAAGCTTATGGGTTGTGAGAATATGTTTCCTTTTCTTTTTTAGTTCTGAAAAAGTTCCAGTATTAAGTTAATAAGCCATTATCTCAGGGAAGTTATATTTTAAAACATTCTACTTTTTATGTGAATGTTTGACAGTATCAGCATCAGTGTAATAAAAACGTTTCGAAATTCTATTTTCTGCATTTTGTCCAAGGTTCTTTATAATCATTGCTGAATAATTTATTGATCTGCAGCTAATTTTATAAATCTTTCTTCAAAAATGTTGAACTAAGTTAATATTTAAATAGCAATTACTAAGAAACTTTTACTTATTGTGTGTTTCAGCTGGGAGGCTTCCAATTGCAAAGATGTTATTGTTGCAAAAGACCACCCATACACTGCACAAAAGACGCAGAAGGTACAAATGGTATGTTTGTTACTTGTTATTGTTTTCTGTTTACTTATTGTTGAGTACAATAAATATTTGATTAGAATAATGGTTTTTTTAAGAAAATACCACTGTCCCTGTAAGTGTAATCTGTTGCATACACTGCAGTCACACTCCATTTGTTTTGTAGATTTTGTGTGACAAATAATGGTTCACAATAACTCAGGAATGGAAATGTGAAAATAAACAAAATATGTATAACATTTTGATTCACAATATCTCGGAAAGACAAATTGGAATGATATAACCAATTAAAATCAGCAGTTGCCACTAAACACTATTTATCACTTAACTCTTTCACTGATATGGACGTCATATGACGTCCAAGTTAAAATGCCCCAAACCAATATGCACATTTATAGACGTCCAGCACGTACATGCATTTAATACATATTTAATGCCAATTATTTTAATCTTCCTATTTTACAATAAATTTCAATTAGTTCTATAAGGGATGTAAACACACCCTTCAAGATTTATTTATGAATTGTACACCTCCAAACCTGGATAAACACCCAAGGGCACATCTGCAGATTCACACCAAATAATATTGGTTTCCTTGCAAACTTTTTTTTCGTAACACACTAGACATTTTCGAAATGGTTGCGACTTTTTTTGGTTGTGGGTGGTATCCTTTTAGGAAAGTGTTTTCTCTCAAGTATGATGGGTGATTTATTAAATTTAAAGGGAGTCGATTAATGACACTAAACAACACTTTTAAATTTTTCCGGAACATGTTTCAGAGACTTTGCCTCTATCCTCAACCGGCCAAAGAATGGCTTTTGCTACAGTGAAACAAAGTAGTGAAATTTCAAGGATTTATTAATGTAGTCTCTACTTTTCTGTTACTGTAGATGTATACTACCTTTAATGGCTTTTAAACCAGTTTTTGTTTCGTTTAAATAACTTAATAAATATGGAAGATATGGAATTGTATTTATGATGCATTTTTACAGCATTTAACAATTTAAATGTCTTGTTCTGTTTATTGGGTATCTGTTTCCAGCCCCTGAAGGGTTTAAATGGCCATCGGTGAAGCGGTTAAGCACTAAAGTAGCACTTTGTTACACTTAATCAAATTGAAACTTTTATTTATGGTTGACCCTAAACAAAATTTGTTTATGACTTTTGTAAAGTTGGTTAAAATTTGAAAAATATTAAATGTTAGTGTAGTGTAATATAAAAGTGATTATAAGTGAAAAACAAGAGGCATACAGTTAGCAACGAAAAATTATTGATTTATAACTAATTATTGAGTGGTTACTAAGGGGATGGAATAAATATCCAGAAGATGCTACTAGAAATTATCTCTCTGCGAGGAAGACATATTTCAGAGAACATTGTTTTAAGTTTTATTTTTCAATTTATTAGTTGTGTTTATGAAGTTTATAACAATCCTTATAATAATACAAGTGTTACCATTTCATTAATTTATGAGAGGCAAAAGCATCGATTCAAGACCTCCTCCAGGACATTAATCTGTTTCGGAGAAAATAAATTAATGTTTATTATAAAATGTTGTAGATTACAAAGTTGGGCTCTTCTTTCTAATATGCGATGCGGCGATTTTTTTGTAGTTTCTTTACACTTTTTGATGGTTTTATATACAAACATGATTTTTAATATAATTTCTGTACTTTTAGTGCAATTTCGTGTTGGAGGGCATTCTTTTAATGCTATTAATTGTTTGTTTATTTACTTATTGTATAATGTAGCCATACTGAAGAATTCAGTGCAGCCAAACTATGCCTGTTTCTCCACTTAAAGCAATGCTGGCAACAGTCTTACTTGTTCCGAAATTACACTATCTAGCAGACTAAATGTATGAGTTTGCGGACTGTATCGGACTGGTTCAGCTACTGCCGTGAAGTGTGCATGGTGTCAAATGACACCAAGTATACTGCAAGGGGGAAAATTGGCGGTCCCAGTCTCATCGTTCAAATCAATGAATGCAAAATTGGACAATGCAGGTTTCATCGTGGGCGCTGCTTTCAGATTGTAGAGCGTATTTGCTTCCCTCCTGTTGTTGGGGTATATCGTCATCTGCACCTCATTCGGTTCCATGTCAATCATTCCCAAGATCCAGTTGCCCTCTATGACGCACCCACGATGAAAGTTGCGTCGTCCTATTCTGTATTCGTCGATTTGAAGGATCTGGCCAGGACTGCCAATTTCCCCCTTGCAGTATACTTGGTATCATTTGACATCATGCACGCTTCGTGGAAGTAGCCGAACCAGTCCAATACAGTCCGTGAGCTCCTACATGTAGTTTCTACGGAGCACTCCATTATCGTTGTGTCGTAGGATTGTTTATGTGCAAAGCAGTGCATGAGTAACAAAATTTGGCCGGGCATTAAGTTAGCCTGCTCAAACCTTGGCTTCAAGTTTTACATATCTTTCTCATGTTGGCTGCAATGCCAGAACCGGCTGCTTGCGTATCTGTATACATGCACCTTTGGACTTAGAAAATATTCTCGCGTCGCACATAAGAAAGTTTCTCCCAAAGTTGTCACAACACACGGTAGTATATATATTCATAGTTTTGTATAAATAGGCAAAGAGTGTTGATTTGTATGTTAGAGACTGAAAATAAGGATATTATAAAATGTTGAAAGTTGTAGAGTAATTTATTTCAATTTTGCTAGAGTCAAAAACCCAGATGTGTTTTGCAAATATCATACCAAAAATACTCTTTAATAAAATTGAAATTTGAGAAAAATTTGTTGATATGAATACAATATGCATGTCTCTCCTTTCAATAATTTAATAACTCAAATTGTTTCAGCTCTTAACCAATAAACCATATATTAAATTGTAGTAATAACTATGACAGATTTTTCTATTACAAAATAGCAATTGTTTCCTTTTCAGGTTCCAGAATGTGAAGTGGATACTTCTACAGTTTTTGCACCCTCCTCAGAATGGCAACAGTGTCAAGTATCTGATTTTTCAGCTGTACGTCAAGAGTTGGCAAGAATCAGAGCATTAGGAGTACCTGATTCAAGTGTGCCATTGGTGAGATTATAATAACTTAAAATAACTGAATTATAATACCTTAAAATAATTGAAATTGTAAGTGCAGAAAGAGGAGGAAGAAATACATATTGTGATGTGTGTTTGGAGGAATTTAGTAACAGTGACGTCAAAATTAATATAAAAATTATTTGTGGTTGGTTTATTGACACTCGTCACTTACTTTTTCATATATTTATGAGAGACTAGTTTCAAAGGCCCTGGCCTCCATTTTCAATCTCTTTCCAACTGGCATCTGTTGTTGTCTGCTCTCTCTGGTGGTGGAACTATGAACTTTTTTGTCAAATTATCTACTGGCGAGATTTCAAAGTTCATTATATAATAAGGATCGCGTAATGAACTTTGAAATCCCGCCAGTAGATAATTTGACAAAAAAGTTCATAGTTCCACCACCAGAGAGAGCAGACAACAACAGATGCCAGTTGGAAAGAGATTGAAAATGGAGGCCAGGGCCTTTGAAACTAGTCTCTCATAAATATATGAAAAAGTAAGTGACGAGTGTCAATAAACCAACCACAAATAATTTTTATATACATATTGTGACTTTGTGGGTTCTTAGAATTAAAAGTCCAATTTGCAGAAATTCCAAATGTTCTTTATTTCCGTAGAAATACTCTACAGAAATACCTTACAGTAGCAGAATTACGTAACATATGCCAATACAATGCTCACAGTTCGTCTGCCACACCCACAAAGAGTTCACTTTTCAAAACAATTGCAGGCACATGATACTCAGTTCCGATTACACACTTACTCTCTCGTTATGACTGTCCGATAAACTAGCTACGGCTTCTTTTTATACACGACCATTCATAATTCCAGTCAGTTGTAGAATGTTCTCTATCAATCATGATGTCACTGGAATTTTCCATTTATCTAACTTTATTTGTTTCGGCAGACCTTTTATCTCCGTGCTATTTTTATCTCTTTCGGCATACTCTTTATCTCCGTGCTGCACTATCAGTCCCTTATCTCTCCGTGCCGCACTGTCCCTTTGTGTGCGTTGCTGCCAGTCGCGACAATATATTTTAATTTTATAGAAAAAAATCTGCAGTGAATATCTGGATAAATAACAAATTAGTGTAGGAAGACACAAAATAGTACAACCAAGTGAGATGATTGAAGTACTAGCAGCTCAACTTGCATTTGGGAGTTTGCAGTCAAACATTATAAATTGGCCAATCTGAGTAGAAGTATTTTATGGTTTGCCAAGTATATACCAAATTGAACATTCGATACAATGACCCAAAATTCCATCAGACCCTCTCAGCATCACAATGACTGCATGATGTATACCACTAAAAAAGTGCCAGCATGTGATGTAAAACAATATATGAGGGCTGTCCGATAAAGAATGATTAACTCTTTTTGACAGCCTACTTTTGCTCATCCTCAAAATTTTTATCATTCTTCTCAAAATAGTCTCATTTAGATGTGATGCACTTATCCCAGCATTTCTTGGAAACCATTTTTGAGAGGTCCTTCAAAATCACCTCCACAGCCTTTGCTACTGCTGAAAGAGGAAGGGTATACGAGGGTTATGCCGAAAGTTTTTAGCAGAGATTCAGAAATACATTTTATTCACAAACTATTATAACTTTTCAAAATACCCTCCACGAGGACTATTACACTTTTCCATCCTTTGAAACCACTTGGAAAATGTCTCAGTCCAAGCTTCTTTAGAGATGTCACTTAGAGCACTGTTGTATGCTGCAATAGCCTCTTCATCGGATGAAAAAGTCTGCCCATGTAGTTTTTCCTTTGTCTTTGAGAACAGGAAATAGTCACATGGGGCCAGGTCTGGTGAATAGGGTGACTGAGGTAAGACTAACACTTTCTCCTTCTCCAGGAAGTCCATGGTTCTGGCAGCCATGTGTGCTGAGACATTGTCGTGATGCAGAAGAAGATGCCCGCCCTTCATCTTGGGATGCTTTGACCTCCATGTTGCAAAAACTTTTGGCAGACATTCAGTCACATACTACTCTGCAGGGACTGTACAGCGTGTGTCCAAGGTCACAGAGGTGAGATGACCCATCTTGGTGAAGAAAGTGGCCATCATCTTCTTTCCAGAGCTCCTAGTTCTCCGAGTTCTTGTGAGTGGTTCCTGACCTGGAAAGCACCATACTAATGACTGCCTCTTGGTTTCGGGGTCATAATGGTACACTCATGTTTCATCACCTGTGATGATATTGTAAGTGTCTTTGGACCGTCCTTGGTCAAATTTTTCAAGCATAAATTTACACCAATCCACTCTTGCGTTCTTTTGGGCTTCTGTCGGGGAAAGTGGCACCCAATGCGCACATCTCTTGGTTAGGCCTAAATAATAATGAACAATGCTCTGTACTGCGGTCGACCCAATATTTAGGGTCCCTTCAATATCGCAAAATGTGAGATGAGGATCCTCTTGGATCATTTTCCTCACAGCATCAACATTTTCTTGGGTCACTGCCGTTGTTGGGCGACCAGGACAAGTTTCATTCTCAAGAGACTCCCTGCCCCTTGAAAATTCACGGAACCAATTTCCAACAGTGGACCTAGATGGGACACACTCGCAAAAAACACGTAGTAGTGAAGAGTGGCATTCTTCTGCATTTAACTTCTTTTTGTACTCATAATAAATCATTGCTCGGAAATCATGGCGTGACAGATCCATCTTGCACTGTGTCTGACTCACCACTAACTGCGTCTTCACTTGCTGTCCACGCATGGACCTGTGGTGGGGGGACCACCACACGCATGCTCCAAAGGTCAAAAAACATCACTCTTTCAAACTACAATAATGTCATGGTTGTCAGATTTTCTGTCTTAGCGCTGCTAAAAACTTCCGGTATGGTCCTCGTATATTGTAACAAATAGAAGCTTCATTAGATTCCTTATTTTATACTACGCACAAAGGAAGGTTATTGCTACATGTTGTGATCATACGTAATGCGTCTTACTGGCGCCAGGGTTGGGTAACGTCAGGTCATGGGAATGTGTTATAAGCAGATTATTCAAAGGCGAATCACGCAGCAAGTGGAAAGGTTTCTCTAGGAAGCCTGAGTCAGCAGAGGTAGAGGGGGGCAAACTGGTTCTGGCTTGTCCAAGATAGACGCTTAGTGCGAGAGTCAGTAGATGAATGGAACCTATCGAGGTGACATTTGTTGGTGGAGGAACCTGTTTTGCTGCTTCTCAGGGCCTGATGAAGTAGCTCATCAGCAACTCATGTAAAGGTATTCCTGTGTCTTGCCTATTAATAAGTGTGACTTCTATTCTAAATCTTTCTATATTCTTGGTTTAGGTAATTTCCTTTAGTCACAACTTCTTAAGTCCTGGTTCCCTCTCGTAGAAGTGATGCATGCCAAGCGTAGTAAAACGTTCTCCTGTCGTAACCAAGTGGTTTTTTAGGCTTGGATTAATTAAATTATAAAGTGTAGTTAAAGAGGGCTACAACAATAAATATATTTATTGATCTAGAGAAGGCATTTGATTCTATTAACAGAGAAGCATTGTGAGTAAAATTAAGCAGTAAGGGGATAAGTCATGCATTTATAGAAGTAATTAAGAAGATATACCAGGAGAACGAGTTGTGTATAAAACTACCAAGCAACAAAGTAACTAAATCTATACCAAGTAAGATAGGAGTAAGACAGGGATGTAAACTTAATCCAGTATTTATTTAACTTATATATTGATGGTATATTAGAGGAGATATCAAGTTATAGGGTACATTCAACAGTTATTAATAAAGAAATCCCGGGGCTACTGTTTGCAGACGACCTAGCAGTTGGGTACATATCAAGTGGAGGGCTGAGAAGAGCAATTGAGGTAGCCAATTCTTATTGCAATAAATGGGGTTTGAAAGTGAATGAAAACAAAACCAAGATTATGGTCTTCAAAAAGGATTTATGTTGCGGAAGGATGAGAAATGGTAGGTTAATAGAAGAGAAGTAGAAGTGGTAAGGAGATTTGATTATTTGTGGACAAGGTTGAGTTCAGATGGTAGCTGGAAAGAACAAAAAAAAAAAAAAAGATGTCTGTGGCAAAAGGTAAAATGGCTATGAGGGTGATAAGATCATGCTACAGTAAACTGCCGGATATAAATGTCAAAAGGTTGGAGAGGATTTATACGGCAGTAGTAGAAAATTGAATGTCACATGGATCAGAGGTTTGGGGAGTAGATGTGGCTTGGAGAGAGATGATAGAGTACATAGATCCTTTTGTAAATATATATTGGGATTACCAATGGTATCACCTAATGGGGCAGCACAATTGGAACTGGGCAGGCATTCTACTAAATTTAAAATGTTTCCAAGGGCAATGAAATATTTATACAGGATCGCTAACTTGGAAGATGGCAATATAATTAAAGAATGTTTTCATATTCAAAGGAGAAGTAACTGGGGAGGGTCTTAGACTCATAAAATGAATGATGTGTTGAAGCAGATAGGTATGGGTCATTCTTGGATAAATGCAAAGTATGGGTACAGAGGCTTCTGGAAAGAAGTTAAGATTAGAAAATATTGATAGAAAAGACATTTTTGCCAGTACAAGTGACAAAAGCTCACTGAGGTTATATAGAGAGATAAAAACAACCTGGGGGAGGGAAGGATATATAGACATATGTAATAAGTTAGGGCAAGAACAGGAGTGAGAAACTTGAAACGTATAGGTCAAGATAGGGAGCTAAACAAATATCCATTGTGTGGAGAAGAGAATCCAGACTTCCATTGTATATTATATTGTAGTCAAACAAAGATATGGAGAGAGCAGGTCTGGCTACATAAATGGGACAATTTGAAAGGTGAAGTAGTAATTAGAAAAATTTTGTCAGTAAAAGGGGAAAAGAATGGAGAAATATAGGGAATTATGTAGGGAAAGTTAAAGAGAGATGGCTAAGAACAATTAAGAGCAAAATGTACGAGGGCTGTTCAATAAAGAATGATCATAATTTTTCACACTAAAATTCAATCTTATTTAATTCTGTTAGCTTAATGTGAAACAAACAGTCCATAGTAATTTCATTGTTGGTACTCCTGGTTCCCGTCTGTGAGAATCAGGCAAGTTCAGACATGTTTGATATTGCCTACCACTGCAATGAAGGTAACACACGAGGAACAATATGCAGCTTTGAAATTCTGCTTTCGTCTCAATAAATCTTCAGTTGAGGCCTATACAATGTTACAGGAGGCCTATGGCGAGTCTGTTCTTCCCTACAGCACAGCTCGAAGGTGGTTTAAAATGTTTAAAGAGGGGAGAAAATCAAGGAATGTGGACTCGGTGCTCCAGTTACTGCTCTTACGGAACAAAACATCAACACTGTTGCTGCCATTGTGAGGATCGACAAATTACCTTAAGATCACTTTCTGAAATACTGAACATTTCATTGGGTGCCACCCACATGTTGGTGATAGAAACATTGCACATGAGACGTGTTTGTGCACGATGAGTTCCAAGACTGTTGATTCCGGAACAAAAGGACATTCGCCTGCAGGTCTGCATGCAGTTAAAGTTGATGTTAGTGGAAGAGCCGGAGTTTCTTTCAAACGTAATCACTGCTGATGAACTTGGCTACATCATTTTCATCCTGAGAGCAAACAGCAAAGCTCAGTGTGGAAATCTTCTTCATCAGCAACCCCCAAAAAAGCAAAAGTGTTTGCTTCTGCTGGTCATCTCATTCTTTGATATTCATGGAATGGTTTATCAGCATGTTGTACCTGCACACACATCAGTAACTGGACAATACTACAGGGATGTCCTGATAACATTGCAAGTCCATATCAGGCACAAAAGACCACATTTCTGTGAAGCAGGCTGGATGCTGCACCACGATAATGCGCAGCATCATATTGCCAATGTTATTGCTGAATATCTTGCAAAAATCAATGTGAAGTGCATCCCTCACCCTCCCTGTAATCTGTATTTAGCCCCATGTGACTTTTTTCTATTCCCTAACTTGAAGAAACGCCTTCATGTGAGGCATTATCCATCATCAGAAGCAGTGGTGAAGGCTGCAGAGGCGATTTTGAAGGATCTCTGAAAAAAATGGTTTCTAGCATGTCTTTGGAGACTGACAGAAATGCTGGGACAAGTGCAACGCATTCAGAGGAGACTGTTTTGAGAAGTACCATCAAAATTATGAGGATGAGTAAAGATACGTTGTTAAAAAAATTGTGATCATTCTCTATTGAACAGCCCTTGTAATTATGATTTCACTGTTTGCAATCCGACTGGCAGCATTGGACAGTTGATGCATGCTGCTGCTGCTTTTTAGTTACGTGATGTGCAGGTGGGCCCTCTATGGACAGGCTGTGAACTTCTATGCTCTGGTCAGAACAACACTTCGTTATACATGC
The DNA here is from genome assembly GCA_030765055.1 of Mantis religiosa. NCBI lineage: Eukaryota > Metazoa > Arthropoda > Insecta > Mantodea > Mantidae > Mantis > Mantis religiosa. The sequence continues at coordinate 15,832,098 of CM060958.1, forward strand.
CACGATATTACCATCCTGTCACCGGCTTGCGCATACCAGATTTCGGCTCGTTTCTTTTTGAACACTCCATATATATACGTTGTGGTATGTATACTGAGTTATTATTCATTTTAGTATGCTATTTATGTACATTTTGTATCTAGGTTGAACAAGAGTGACAGAACAATAAACTGCCTGCCCCAGTAGCATAGATGATAGCATGTCTGCCTAATGTTCAAGAGGTCCCTAGTTCGAATCTCAGTCAAGGTGAGTTACCTGGATAAGGGTTTTTCCAGAGTTTTCCCATATCCTTCAAGACGAATGTCGGGTAATTCTAAGCTCCATGGACCCTGTACTCATTTGAACATCATTTCACCCAATTCATTCACCGTCCGATATGACTTAACAATGGAGGATCCAAATTAAAAAAAAAAAAAAACAATAAACTGTTGTTGTTTATGAGCCACTCTTACAATGTTGCAACCACAGTATAGCCATGTAAACTGTCAAGTGCAATTCTTCAACAGGCTGGGTATAATTGCCTTGAAACTTTTGCAATGCATGCAGAACATAAAATCCAGCATACAAAACTTCAATGAGCTGTATTAAGCTGTTCTTCAAATATTATTAAAACATTGTTGAAAAGAATGTCAGTATAAGCCTTGAAATTGCATGCTCTTTCCATAATATCATGAGAAACAATTGAATAGCAGCATTTTAAAGAGAGGCATTGAAAATGCAAATCAATAATATGAATATCTCAGAAATGGCTGATGCCTCAAAAAAGCTATATGAAATTGTGTGTTTTAAACAGATCTACAATTATTAAATTATAAATGAGTCATATCTTTTACACATCAGCTTCACTTACATACCTGTATTTAGGACATGTTTTGCAAACCACCATACGCATTATCGGCTCTAATGTGACTAAAGCTTGATCCAGTGGTGTGGGTAGTTCTGGAGTTGCTGCTGCCATTTGTTGATTTTGTGATTAATTTAAATGTGGGGTTGTCTTCTGGTGGGATTTCCAAGTTCATTAATTGGTTTTTATGTTTTCTCCCAGATGGTGAGTTCACTATGTATCTGGGAGAAAATATACATAGAAAAACATAAAAACCAACTAATGAACTTCGAAATCCCACCAGAAGACAACCGCACATTTAAATTCATCACAAAATCAACAGATGGCAGCAGCAACTCCAGAACTACCCACACCACTGGATCAAGCTTCAGTCGCATTAGAGCCAATGATGCAAATGATGGTTTGAGAAACATGTCCTCAATATAGGTACGTAAGGGAAGCTGATGTGTTAAACATACCACTCATCTATAATTTAATAATTATTTCGCTTCACTGTGGTGTTCCAATACAGTTAACCTTTGATAGATCTACAATTGTTCTATATTAATTTGGAATGAAGAGGAGTTAAAGGCTATTTCCAGGATAGACTAGATTTTGATTTTGAGTTGGAAATTTAGCAATGAAAAACATCAATATGAGAAAGTGAAGCAGATGTGTAAGAAATACGACTCATCTAAAATTTAATAATACGAGACAAGTTTCATCTGGACATCTTTTGAGGCACATTCACCTCATTGTTAGGATGATGCTGCATTTTCCTGGTGGTTTTGTAAGGGGTTGGATGTGATATGATTGGTGCTTGTTTTAGCAATGCACGCATTTATTATAAATTGAAGTGGAAAATTCATGCATTTCTTACAGCAATAGCATAACCTAAACAACATATATGAATCAGCAATATATGGAGAAAATTGTGAAACTGTTACTAATTGGACTTTTATGCCATTTTCTTCATTATTGAATCTTATTGTGAGATTTAAAATATATGGTCTCTATGCATATTAACCCAGATGATTGAGAATTTTTTGCTGTTACATAATAAACACTAATTTATGAATAATTGTAAGCTTTCACGGCCAGAGTCTAATTTGAAGATATAAGAATTTTACGGGCTCAGGAGCCGTGGTCTAATGGAGTTGGAAGATCCATACGTTTTGTTCATGACTGCGTTGAACATCATCAGTGGTGGTGTGGTCTGAGTCTCTGGGTGAAGTTTCAGTCACAACTGACTCACTAGCTGGCGATGCGGTCTTATTTATACCTAGTCTGCCGTCTCATGGTTGGCTTGGCTGGCACTGCATGGGAGGACGTGGTGGTAGGTGGGGACTAGCTGCTCCAGTGTAGTTGGAACTTGATTGGTTTGCGTGTATTCTGTGATTATTGTAGTGTTTGATCTGCTCAAGGATCGGATGCCAGTTTTTGTTTAGTTTTAAAGCTTCCTCTAGGGGTGTTTGTAAGGACTTCTCGGGGTGGCATAGACGGCAACATCTCTTGTGTTACGTGAGCCGGGTGTTGACACAACGTTGTGTAGTGCCTATATAAACTGAACCACAAGAGCAAGGGATTTTGTACACGTCAGCCGAAGTAAGTGGGTTCCTAGAATATTTAGTGGAGCATAATAATGAAGTAATTTGTCTTGTGGGCTTGAAGATGGTTTTGACCTTATGGCACTTTAGTAAGCATTCTATCCTGTCTAACGTTTTTAAAGTAAGGCAGGAAGGCAGTAGTACCTTTGCTTTTGGGCGGATCTTCTTTTTTGAGGCTGTTATTTTGTGGCTTACTGGTCGTATAGCTCTGCGGACTTCTTGTGCTGTGTAGTCATTGGTCACCAGGGCCTGTTCAAGATGATGCAGTTCTTGTTTTAGTGAATCTGGCTCACAAATCCAGGAATTGCAGCCTCTGAGGTTCTTTATCTTTACTTCACCCAGAAGACTCAGACCACGCCATCACTGAATGATGTTCACTGCAGACGTGAACAAAATGTATGGATCCTCCAACTCCATCAGACCATGGCTCCTGAGCCCGGAAAATTCTTCTATCTTCAAAACACTAATTTATATCAGTTTATCATAAGGTTAGAAAACAGTTTTACATGCAGAATATGTTTTAACAGACTACCTATATTTTTTGACAAGAATAGTGGTTGATTAGTGACCATTATACATCATTTGCACTAAATGTAGCTAGGAACATGTTTTGAAGATCATTTGTCTCCATTTTCAAGAGTGGAACAAAGGTTGAAAATGAAGACAATTGATCTCTAAAGCATGTATCTAGTTACAATTCCTTTCTTGGAAGTGTTGAAAACAGTGTTGTTATAATAAATATAAAGGGAGTCGATTAATGACACTAAACAAAACTTACTTTTAAATTTTTCCGGAACATGTTTCAGAGACTTTGCCTCTATCCTCAACCGGCCATCGACTGGTTCTCATTGGTGTAGTTGACGATATTTTGTCATAGGTCTCCTCTGGTGGCGGTTCAAGGAACTTGCTGAACAAATCTTTCTGGGGGATGTCAAAATTGAATACTTTGTTCCTATTTTTTGAAATGAAGATTTGTTCCCATGTGGATAGTTCTTGTTTTCCTGATGTATGTTTTAGTAGTTTTGGTTCTGGATTTATGTTTTTTTTTTTTTTTTTTTTTTTTTTTTTTTTCCTTTTCAAAAATGTGTGGCAACTGCTGATTTTTCTAATTGTTTCTATTCTATGTTTTTAAAGTGTTCCTTTGCTCTTGTTTCTAAATTTCTTTTGGTTTTTCCAATATAAATTTGACTACAGTCACAGCATTCAATTTGATATATACCAGATTTTTTGTTACATGGAATGGCATCTTTGATGTTTGAGTAAATTAGGTTTTTTAAGGAGAAATGGTTGACTGGTGCTAGTTGAATGTTTTGTTTTTTGAAGACTTTTTTGAATTTATCATAGGCCCATGGATGGTAAGTGAAGTTTTTGAAAATCATATTAGTTTCTGTAGTTGAGAGGGTTGTGGTTTCCTTTAATAGCTTCTTCTTTTTTGCTAAGTTCACTTTTTTTGATGTGTGTTTGGAGGAATTTAGTAACAGTGACGTCAAAATTAATATAAAATTATTTGTGGTTGGTTTATTGACACTCGTCACTTACTTTTTCATATATTTATGAGAGACTAGTTTCAAAGGCCAGGGCCTTTGAAACTAGTCTCTCATAAATATATGAAAAAGTAAGTGACGAGTGTCAATAAACCAACCACAAATAATTTTATATTCACTTTTTTTGTCTACTAATGATTTGGGAAAGTCATTTTTTTGTGCTATTTCAATAATTTTGTTGTATTCTGTTTTGTATTCTTCTGCTGTGAGAGGGATGTTGACCAGTCTGTGTGCTAAACTATTGAAGATTGCCTGTTTGTGGGATCTTGGATTGTAGCCATTAGCTTTTATGTAGTTGTCTGTCTGTGTTGGTTTTCTGTAAATGCCAAAGTTTAGTCTGTTTTTATTTATCATTATTTAATATTTAATGTATCTAGTTATTAATTTATTAGTGATGTATAATGTTCATTAATAAGCTCAAATTCTTCCCAAATCATTGTGTTTCACCATTTTCTTTAATCTCTATTGTTTTACAGGAAAGATTGAATTTGATTTATTTTGCTTTCTTTTAGCCAATCAAGGAGGATGAAGGAGGATGGTTTAGTATATGTTTTGGCCATGAACCTGTTATTTGTGAATATTCTGACTCCCAATATATAGGTCCAAAAGAAGGAGTAGAACCTTTGTTAAGCATTGTGCTCTCAATGAATCAGGTAAATAGAGACCGAGTTGATTGATTACTGGGGTATTACTTGTGAAACCAATTTATGTTTATTAGTCCTAAAGAGTTTATAATTAAACAGATAAATGAAGTTTGTGACAACTATAAATTTTATTGTAATACAGGGTGTGTATAAATGAATATTGGGGTTTTAACTCTTTATAATATTTATTACATTAAACTTAGTTATAAATGATATGTCAAATGGAAAAGCAACTCAAACAGTTTTGTTTGTTGTCACCATGCACATGTGCATGCATTGTTTCTGCCGCAATCTGCTAGACAGCGGTAGTAGCAAAATGGCGACTAGTAAACAGAAAGTGTTTAGTGTTTTGCAGTTTGCAAAGACCAAATCTGTAGTTACTGTGCAACGTGTGTTCTGCACTAAGTTCAGTTGTGATCCTCCTAGTGATAATAACATTCGTAGATGGTATCATCAGTTTGACGATACCGGCTCCTTTGTAAAGGGAAGAGCACGGGACGACCAAGAGTAAGTGAAGAAACTGTTGAGCGAGTAGAGTCATTCACTCGTAGCCCAAAGAAATCAGTCCGGAAGGCTAGTTGTGAATTACAAGTTCCTGTGTCGACTTTTTGGAAAGTTGTAAGAAAATGTTTACGGCTACATCCTTACCATTTACAGTTATTACAGGCTCTAAAGCCAACAGACCACGGATTACGTGCCAACTTTGCAAACGAGATGTTGTTTCATGACAACGATTTTATGGATCGTGTTGTCTTCAGTGATGAATCGACGTGGACATGTTAACACTCATAATGTGCACATCTGGGGCTCAGAAAATCCTCACGAGATGGTACAAATGCAACGGGATTCCCCTAAAGTGAATGTTTTTTTGTGCCGTATCCCGGCAAAAGTTTATGGGCATTTCTTTTTTGGTGAACCTACTGTAACTGGCACTTCTTACCTTGATACACTAGAGCAATGACTCTTCCCTCAGTTGGAAGAAAATGAGCCAGAGAACTTCATTTTCTAGCAAGATGGTGTGCCATCTCACTGGCATAATGAAGTATGTGATTGGTTTAACATCGCTGTACCTGAGCACTGGATAGGCCACAAGGGCCCCTATGACAGGGCTTGCTATGCATGGCCTCCACATTCTCCTGACCTAACGCCATGCGATTTTTACCTTTGGGGCTTCATCAAGGATCGTGTGTATGTGTCTGCATTACTAGCTGACCTCCCTGAATTAAGAAACCGGATTGAAGCAGCTGTTGCTACAATTACTGAATACACACTTATCAACGTTTGGGAAGAACTCGACTATAGACTTGATGTGTGCCGTGTGACAGAAAGTAGTCACATTGAACATTTATAAGGTTCTTGGTAAAACTGTTTTGAGTTGCTTGTTCATTTGAAATATCATTTATAACTGTAAGTTGAATGTAATAAATATTATAAAGAGTAAAAACTCTGATATTCATTTATATACACACTGTGTTTATATTTGCGAGTGTTGGGCCATAAGTCATGGCAACTATAAGTTTGAATATACCAGCATGGATGGAGAATTTGAAATATACTGATGAAAGTTGAAGGAATGGACGATGTGTATGGATGTTTAAGAACACTATATTAGCATCGCATATCTGTTGAGCTGGTTGACATGACAATACAGGTTGCATGTACAAATTATGAGTACCGCACACATAAACGTTCTGGAGGCCCTGAAAGTACTCCCCTGCAACATTCATTACACAATGCCAATGGCATGGGAGGAGCTGTATACCATCTGCTTCACCATTTGCCTCACCATGTCTGAAGTTGGTCATTTGTTGTTGCACAGCAGTTTTACTGTGGCAAATGCCTACCACGTAATGGCTTCTGTACCTTTCATATGAGATTGAAGTCACATGGAAACAGATCAGGGGAGTATGGTGAGCAGATCAATAGCCACTTTACACATACTGCTTTGTGTGATCTTGCATTGTCATGGAGAATGATTGCCCTGTCCATAAGATCAAGACGTTTTCTCTAATGCCACATTGTATCTTTCATAACAGGAAGTCCCAGTAGTAAGTTACTGTCACAGTTCGCTCATGTAGAATGAAGTGGCACACAGTGATGCCCCTGATGTCATAAGCAACAATCACCATCAATTTCACCATAGAAGGATTCTGACGGAACTTCTTTCTTCTTGGTGATATGCTGTGTCGTCACTCTGCAAATTGCCGTTTGAGTTCCAGTTCGTATGTGTGGATCCAAACTTCCTCAATGAAGTCTGTGAATGGTGCATTTCTCGATGCCACTTCCACTTTCCAACACAACTGATGTCCATCTTCTCTCTCACTCCAGCAGGTGCTGGATTACTGCACATGCCACATCTGTCTGCACACTCACAGGTTATCCAGTGCATTGCTGGCCACTGGTTGCCATGCACCGACGTTGAAATGCTGCTACCCATCTTGCAACCGTCGGGCATGTAAGGGCATTATTCCCAATAGCTTCCACCAAACACCCTTTGGCATTTCTCCCATGGAGAAGGGCTATTTTGGTGTATGAGCACTACTCGACACGAGTTACATCCATCTTGCATTGTAGTAGCCAAACAACTGCCTTCACATTGCTCTCTGTGCTATTAGCGACACACTCAGAGCCCTCTGTTGTGAATACACTAGGACAGCATGTCTTTCATCTTTATATTTCAAATTCTCCACCCACACTGGTATTTTCACAAACACACGTAGTTGCTATGACTTACGCCCCAATCCTCATATATACTTTCTGAGACTTTTGCAGTCACTGCCATAGTAGTTATGAATTTCTGTTTGATGTAGCTGTGTTGTTTTCCTCCCTGTCAATGTTTTGACTGGGGTAGCACGAATAGACAAGAGAATTTAATGCATGTTTGAGCCTCTGCTATTGCAGCTCCTTTTTTCCACCTCTTGTGCCAGTCAACTTCATTTTCTTTCTCTAAGCTCTAAAAGCTGTTAAATGTCGTAGACTCCTTGAATGTTTTCTACAGTAAAGATGCAGTTTGCACGATAAACATAAAATAGTATGCTCTGATTGAGAATAAGAAAGAGAAACATAAAAGTTAGTCAAAATGAAAAATTCAATGCTGTGGCCAGGAATTGAAACACAGATCTCCTGGTTTCCGTCCAGTCGCTCTTACCCATTGAGCTACCATGGCCAGCTTGCCGTCATGACACTAAATTCTCCATTTGTCATGGAGACTCTTATCTATCAAAAACCTTAGCCTATATACGGCTAGTGTGAAGAAATGAGTAGTTACTAACAATTAACTATGAGGCATGTCCGTAAAATAAGGTCTCCAAGGCGCTGGAGCCGTGAGGAACGCTATTACTCGAGATCCGGCAACACTGGCGTGTAGCTTGGTTTCACCCCTTCAAATCCCCACCACAACGAACCCGTTGCAACCATTAGTCTTGGCTCGGCAACCGTTTGCAATGGAGCTTCCTATCACTTCTGCCGCCAAGTGCGAGTTGCGTGCAGTGATCCTATTTTTTGAGTGCCAAGGGCACTACCCCAACTGAAATTGTCAGTTGTGTACGAGGTGGGTCCTAAAATGCTCTCCTAGCCCAGTTCGGATAGGACATCCGCACCCATCTCCCCTACAGTCCAGACTTAGCGCCTAGTGATTATCATCTGTTTCCTGAGTTGAAGTCACACCTGTGTGGAACACTTTCCAGGCCGACAATAATTTGAAAAACGAGGTTGAGCGCTACCTGTGCAACTTGGCAAGAGAGTGCTATGACAAGGGTATACAAAAACTGCCACAGCGCATGCAAAAGTGCATCGATTGAATGGTGATTACGTTGAAAAATAGCTGTAAGTTCCACCTTTCCATCAATTTAACATTCATTGATAATAAATATGTTTTCTATATTAAATAAAATTGGAGACCTTATTTTACGGACATGCCTCATAATAGAAACATGAAACTTGACTAACTTTCTTGTTGATGTTCCTGGGCTTTTGAAAGTTTCCTTTCATTGGGCATGTTCACATATGAAAGATTTTGAAACTTTTTGGTTCTTATTCCTACTCTTAACAGTAAATTGAAAACTGAACTTTCAGTCTTACTAATATTTAATATAGATGATTAATCTTTAATGTGTTAACTCCAATTTTCAATCTTGTATCTCTTTGTTCTAGCCAACGGTACATCAAGTACTAGAATATCATGTGGAGTGGCTGGAATCCAAGTCATTTTTCTCTGTTCGACAAGGCCGTTGGCTATATGCCTTGTTGGCATGTTTAGAATTGCCCTTGCTTCCAGAAACATGCAGTTTGTTACGATCATTGGCTAGAGAGTGCCTGAAAATTAGGGCAACATTGGTAAGTGTATCAAGTAAAAGATTTAAGGACAGTAAATTTTTTACTACAGACAGTGATACCACATTTAGGAGTACATTATGTGTATCCCTTGTGCTAGTTTGTGGAACTTTTAGTTGAGCAGGACCATACATCTGAAACAATGTTTAAGCCCCAGTACAAAGTACTGTTTGAGTTGGGCTTTGCTTCACATTTAGATAATGCCAAATTCCGAGTTTGAATCTCAGTAAGGGAATGTCTGGTAACTAAGTTCTATGGATCCTGGAATTATTTGAGCATCATTTCATTCATTGTCTGATATGACTTAACATTGGAGGATGTGAATTAAAAAAGAAAGGGGAAAATAAGCTATGGTCCTTACAGAGCAGGCTTTGAATGATTCAATCAGTTTCTGTTGAGGCAAAGTGCTGAAATATTGTATACATTGTGAATTTATAAAAGTGTCGTGTTATTCAGTTTGAAGTTTTAAATTTTATAGAAATGAGTAAGTAAATATTCTATTTACTTGAATTGTACAAGGCGTATCCATAAAATAAGGTCTCCAAGGAACTGGAGAGGAATGCTATTACGCGAGATCCGGCAACACTGGTGTGTAGCGTGGTTTCACCCCTTCAAATCCCTGCCACAACGAACCTGTTGCAACCATTAGTCTTGGCTGGGCAACTGTTTGCGATGGAGCTTCCTATCACTTCTGCCGTCAAGTGCGAGTTGCGTGCAGTGATTCGTTTTTTGAGTGCCAAGGGCACTACCCCCACTGAAATTCATCGTCAGTTATGCGAAGTCTATGGGCCACAGTGCATGGACGTCAAAAACATGCGAAAGTGGGTCATAGAGTTCAAAGACAGACGTACAGACGTCCATGACAAACAGTGTTCTGGTCGGCCTTCGGTTTCAGCCGAAACAATTCCAAAAGTGGAGCAAGAAATGCTTGAAGATCGACGTGTGACAGTTCGCGAGCTGTGCAAACTTATCCCTGAAATCAGTAAGACTACTATTGACAAGATTTTGACCAACCATTTGTATTATCGCAAAAATGAGGTTAAGCGCTACCTGCGCAACTTGGCGGGAGAGTGCTATGACAAGGGTATACAAAAAATGCCACAGCGCATGCAAAAGTGCATCGATTGCAATGGTGATTACATTTTAAAATAGCTGTAAGTTCCGCCTTTCCATCAATGTAACATTCATTGACAATAAACATGTTTATATTAACCGCTTCACCAATGGCCATTTAAACCCTTCAGGGGCTGGAAATGGATACCCAATAAACAGAACAAGACATTTAAATTGTTAAATGCTGTAAAAATGCATCATAAATACAATTCCGTATCTTCCGTATTTATTAAGTTATTTAAACGAAACAAAAACTGGTTTAAAGCCCATTAAAGGCAGTATACATCTACAATAACAAAAAAGTAGAGATTACATTAATAAATCGTTGAAATTTCACTACTTTGTTTCACTGTAGCAAAAGCCATTCTTTGCGCCGAGCGTGCCTAATATTTGAATCATTTTGTTTTATGTATATACAAACGAATGTATGTGTGTATGTATAGCTACGCAAGCGACTTCTCTGGTTAAAGGTTTTAGATTTTAGTTTATTTATGCTATACCAAGCGATAATCATACGAGTATATGTTGCGTTACACTCACACACTGGAAAGAAAACTCTCTGTCAGCATCTGTTATTACAGTGTTTCTCAACCAAGGTTTCTGGTAGCCTTATGCAGCTGTTTTCGCTCAGTATTTTAGTTATTTATACCCTCTCTATATTCAAACAGATTTCTTATCGGTATCAACAGCTAAATGAATGGCACATTTGAAATTGTTAAATTTAAATGTTAACCATGGCTTATCCCCATAATGTAGCAAATAAATTAGCTTGCGTATGAGGTATACAGGCTTCTGATATTACTGTAGAAAATCTGGAAGATTTGTTGTGTGATTATGAAGGAGATGTTTAGGAAATAGGTAGCAGTGACATGTACTGGTCTACAGATGGCATGTTAGCTACTCCATTGTTTGGGGAAATGGCGGGTCAAATATGGGTGATGCAGATCAGCTATTACTAACTATCCCTCTTTACGAAAAACAGTTAAATGGTAAAATAGTATTTTTATACCACTGGATGTAACCATGCACAATTGTTTAGTAATTTTCAGAGCTGTAAATTCATGCAAGACATTCATCTACCTGTACTTGCGGGTATAAAGAGCTCATAACCTAATTGAGTACTATAATACTCAGAGGCCTCTTTATACTGGGGGGTAATTAATTCACCACGACATCACCCCTCATACTTGAGAAAACTCTTTCCTAAAAGGATAACACCCACAACCAAAAAAGTCGCAACCATTTCGAAAATGTTTAGTGTGTTGCGAAAAAGAAGTTTGCAAGAAAACCAATATTATTTGGTGTGAATCTGCAGATGTGCCCTTGGGTGTTTATCCAGGTTTGGAGGGGTACAATTCAAAAAGAAACCTTTAAGGGTACGTTTACATCCCTTATAGAACTAATTTAAATTTATTGTAAAATAGGAAGATTAAAGTAATTGGCATTAAATGCAGGTATGCGCAGGACGTCTATACACGTCCATATCGGTTTCGGGCATTTGACGTCCATATCGGTGAAAGGGTTAATTAAAATTGGAGACCTTATTTTATGGACATGCTCCGTATAATTATTATACAACAATGTATCAATCTAAATGTATAATGGAAGAACTTCTATGGAACCCATTTTCCGTATGTTCATTCTTGGAGAAATTACAAATACTTAAAAAGGGAAGACCAACACTGGAACTCCAAATGTACTTCAGCTTACAAATAAACACACTAGACATTTTTAGTGAACTACACATAGTAAATGTGAGTGCTTAGCCAGTAGTGCTGAGTTACATGCATTGTTTTGCTTGTATTACCTGTTTGGTAGTGATAGGAATATTAGTGAAACAAAGCTGAACGTACACATCTGAAAAATTTAATTAAGTCTATAGCAGAGCATTGATAGTCAACAAATATGTTTATGTACACATTATGAAGCAACATTCCAGATGAAATGAAACATAAATTTATGTTTTGCATTGTGTTTAAAGAACATAGAGTTCAGGTGTGGGATCCTATAGAGAGTCTCCCATCCTAATGTGTTCACATCACAATTAGAAAACAATTCCACTCAACCAACTGTATACAGTAGAATGATGAAAAGTTTTTCTTATAATACCTTTTCAAGTAATATTGTTTATTTATACTTACAGGACTCTGTTGACCATCCATTCATGGCACCAGTGAATCTTCTAATATGTTTGGTTGCCAACTATTTTCGCCAAATGGATTTGATTGATACAAAATGAGAGATTTTAATTGAGGTATCATTTTTTGTACATATTTTAAAATAAAGAACAGCAAAATTATTGTGTTTCTCTGTGTGCACAATAAAACCAAATGGTATGAACTGGAATACCCTTCCTAAATCATTTTTACTTTTTCCGCAATATATGTATAAGAGTATAATAGGCAGAGGAAATATATTCAGCATTGAAATTTCACCAGATTATGAGATTCCCCAAATCCAAATAAAGAATTTGCTTGACAAAATTGAATGTATATCTTGAATTTTCTGCAAATATCCCAGAAATTATCTTCATTCTGATTTAATTTTTTACAACCCATTGGCCGTACGTGATAGACGAAAACTTACTACATAATCTCTGTTTCATATAACCTTGCCCTGCTGACATGTATCACTCCACGTGCAACTACCTTCCCCCTCACCCTAATTGGCTAATGCTTTTGCACCATAGGCCACAGGCGGTGCCTTCCCGTCACATTTAAACCTGCAGTAAACGTCCTAATTGCCGGGAAGATAGATAAAATCGTAGAAATAAGGATATGAAGGCCTTTAAAAATACAAGTTTATAATGAAACTGAGCAAGTTGAAACTGAAACAAGTTTATAATGAAAGGCCTTCGGCCTTTTTTTTTAAAACCAGCACACACACCTTGCAAAAATGGTTGTCTTTCAGTCTTAAAAGTCGTGTCATGCCATACTTGTCGTGTGTCCTTCATTCACCCAAGTCTCGTCAAGGTAGTATATTTTGCGAATTTGTATCCCGGTACAGTCTGATTGTCCTGAAATAGCGTCTTCGCCACACAGCAATATCATCTCTGTCTCTTGGCACATTTTTCTTGTCCCTTTTTTCATTCATAAACCCCAGCTGTATAAGCAATCTGTACAGACTAGATCTGCTGAAATTTGGTGAATCTGCATCCCCATTTACAGCACACAAAATTTTATTTATGTTAGGGAGTTCGTTTCTAAAGAAAAAACTATGCACATGATGATGCACAGCACTTTTCACGAACTCCTTGCATTCTCCGATTACGCGTTTTGGTTTATTCCTGCTTTTGCCTGAAATAGTAAGTTTTCCTGTTGTCTCAATTTCACGTCGCAATGTTCCTATGGATCTAACACTCACACCTGTAAGTTCAGAGCACAGCTGTTCGATTTATCTCACTGACAAAGATGGATTCTTCTCTGTGAGTGCATTAAACACATGCACAATTCTTTTTTTGCCGCTTTGTAAAGGTTTTACCCTTGTGTTGCTTCAGCGAAAAACTGGCGGTAGACTCTGCCATTATACATATAATAAGTACATGCACAACAAACGATCAGTAATATAATTTAGCTCTCGTACTCAGCACAGCACATCTTCGAATGGCAATATATGACAAATCCAGTTCAAAACAAGGTCAGTGATAAAAGTCATATAAACAAATATGTCACCACTACCGCTAAAGCAAGTGCTATCGTGTCATATGAAAGGGGGGCTTGAAAGCAAAGGAACCTCCTCTTTACTTCATTTAAGAAATAACATGCATTTCAGATAAATCAACTCTGTTGCATAATTTATTTAATTCAAACAGTTATAAAAATATAAATTTGATAATTCTCTTCCAGCATATAAAGATATATCACCATTCTGTTGTTTAGGACTATGATACAATGAAGCACAAAATTAATACAATTTTGAGTCGAACTAATACTCAATGCTCCATTTATTGCTAGTATTTACCTAGAACGCGTTTCGTTAGGATCTTCCTAACATCATCAGCTGTTGTCGACTAATGGATGCCGGTTCAGTGAACTCCTCGGAGGTGATAAGTGCGTCTCTGTCGGTATCTTGATGAACTTGAAATTTGGATTTTCTTCAAAGGTAGTATCGAAATTAAACAATTTACTTTCATATTTCTTTATAAAGATTTTTTCCCACGTGGTTAATGCAGCTGGACCTTGCACACTTTTTAGTAAGTGAATTTCTCGTTCTATGTCATGATTTTCCTTCCAAAAATGGTACGCTACCGCCGATTTATCTAGTATTTATGAGTATTAGTTCGACTCAAAATTGTATTAATATATCACCATGTTAAATAAGGAACTAATTTTTACTGCACAACAGTCTGTACCACAACAGCAGCCAATGAGAGGGGACTAGGTCACGTGGCCATTAAGCGATAGGGGGCAAGCTTATGTGAAACAAGGATTACAAATGTAAGCAGCCACTACGTCGATATGGCAATAGTACCTATATTCTGCCCTATATTAAGAAAAATAATAAATAAAAAAAATATATGGATGATTCATCAGCAAGGATGAATTACTAAATGAAATTTTTTCAGGGTTTCCCTTATCCTGAGGGGATAAATTTCAGGTAAAAGCAAATAATAAATTAAAGGAATATTTCATTGAAACCATATAATTTGTTATATATCCAGCGTCATTATATATTGTTATACAAAAATTAAATTAAGTTATGAAAAAGTATAATCCAAATTTAATGAAATCATGAAACAAACATATCCATACCATTCCTGTAAGGATTATTGTTATTACTTCTTTTGTATGACATCCTTGATAAGTTCTTTTTCGTACAACATCTCGTCAATATAATGTAGCACAAAATTAATATAATTTTGAGTCAACTTTAGCCGAGAATGTTAGGAAGATCCTAACAAAACATATTCTAGGTAAACACTAGCAATATATGGAGCATTGAGTACTATAAGGCATATGAGGTGAAGCTAGGGTGGGTTCGCCTAGAGCAACTGTCCTATCATAGGCGTGCAGTGTTGCCTACATTGGAACGCACAGTACAAGCATGAGCAACACAATTTCTCTTTTCCATGCACCCAAAATTACTATTGGAAATTTGACATTGGAATATGTGGCAAGAATTTTTGAGGCAGCGCGTAGAAAGACCCCTTTTCTACAACATATGGTTCTCAAGTTATCACTTTGAGAATAAACACCTGATTCCCTTGTTTATGCTTTTGATATGTTTCAAATTCCAATCTTGACCTGTGTTGTTCCTTTTCATTATACAGTGCTGACTGCCCACCACCAGAAGGCTAGCGGAGAATGAAGGGGCGAGTAGCTTGAATGTGTATCTGCCATGTTATATAGTGGATCTATTTAATATGAAATGAGTGTATGAGAGTGCTATGAGTCACCCTTGATGATAGATTAATGCTCGTTTCAGTAATTGCAGTGATAAGTATTATGCATGGATGAGTCATGTGACAACACTGTGAATCCAGCATCCACATCATATGCAAAATGCGAGCATAAATACAGTAAAAGTGATTACTGTCACTTAAGTACTTACAGCATAGTAAGTTGCCACAAAAGGTGTGTGTCTCATAGCATATGAGAACTCCTAGTGGTCTACCGGGAAACATACGAGTCAGTTAGAGAATTTAATGTCATGTCTGGAACTTAAGTACTTACAGCATAGTAAGTCGCCACAAAAGGTGCGTGTCTCATAGCATATGAGAACTCTTAATGGTCTACCGGGAAACATACGAGTCAGTTGGAGAATTTAATGTCATGTCTGGGACTTAAGTACTTACAGCATAGTAAGTCGCCACAAAAGGTGCGTGTCTCATAGCATATAAGAACCCCTAGTGGTCTACCGGGAAACACAAGTCAGTTGGAGAATTTAATGTCATGTCTGGGACTTAAGTACTTACAGCATAGTAAGTCGACACAAAAGATGCGTGACTCATAGCATATGAGAAACCCTAGTGGTCTACCGGGGAACATACGAGTCAGTTGGAGAATTTAATGTCATGTCTGGGACTTAGGTACTTACAGCATAGTAAGTCGCCACAAAAGGTGCGTGTCTCATAGCATATGAGAACCCCTAGTGGTCTACTGGGAAACATACGAGTCAGTTGGAGAATTTAATGTCATGTCTGGGACTTAGGTACTTACAGCATAGTAAGTCGCCACAAAAGGTGTGTGTCTCATAGCTTATGAGAAACCCTAGTGGTCTACCGGGAAACACGAGTCAGTTGGAGAGTTAAATGTCATATCGGCACGTTGGCCGTAGTAGCTCAGTTGGTTAGAGTAATCGCATGGAGAGCAGGAGATCCGTGATTCAAATCCCAGCTATGGCATTGAATTTTTCAGTCTAGCTCTACTCATTCAAAAGTGATTACGTTACACATTCCTCTGCCTTGCCTTCTTGTGTTGGGCAGACAATACTGAGTAAGATATTACAAAGTGTTATTAAGAACTGCATATATTTAGTTCATAAATTAACTGATTACGTATCACTGCAGTCTAAGAGTGTGCACATGTTTTCTGTGAAGTTCAGTTCAAGACCAGCCCATAATGCAAATTTCAGTGTAACGTCTTTGTGTAACTGTGACAATAAGCAGAAAATACGGATGTTTACATTATGTTTTGTGAACTGTTAACAATGTTGAAAGGGTAGAGCCAGAGTGAAAAATTCAATGCCATAGCTGGGATTTGAACCACGGATCTACTGGTTTCCGTCCAGTCGCTCTAACCCATTGAGCTACCATGGCCCGGCCGTGGCATTGAATTTTTCATGTTGACTCCATCTATCAAAAACTTTAGCCTATATATGGCTAGTGTAGAGAAATGATTAATTTCCATCAGTTAACTAAAATATGGAGCCTGGGATTCAAGTACTTACGATAGTAAGTTGCCACAAACGGTGTATCTCGGATGCGAGAGCCCTTAGTGGTCTACTGGGGAAATATATGAGTCAAATGGAGAATTTAATGTCAGGACGGCACGTTGGCCATGGTAGCTCAATGGGTTAGAGCGACTGGGCAGAAACCAGTAGATCCGTGGTTCAAATCCCAGCCGTGGCATTGAATTTTTCATGTTGACTCTATAAAAAAACTTTAGCCTATATACGGCTAGTGTAGAGATATGATTAATTTCCATCAATTAACTAAAACCTTTATAGTAAGTCATTTTCATAAATCCAGGTATGTTATTTTCAATAAATAAGCATGTTAATATTGAATGTTACAGTTCATAATGTTATCATAATTATCTTTTGCGGCATAAGTTTATTTTCTGACAATTTGTCAGACGACAAATGTTACTTTCCTCATTTCCTATCCCTTTCTTCCGCTCTCTGGCGCATCAGATGGCAACAGTTGATTTAATATGTGACAAACACGTTCTTTTGACATGTTCATAGCCTCTGCTATCTCTCTCACTTTAATTCGGCGGTCATCTTACACCATTTGGTGAACTTTGGCATTGTTTTGATCAGTAGTTGCAGATTTTGGACATCCCGAACGTTCATTGTCTCCCAAGCTTTTACGGCCACGTTTAAATTCAGCTGCCCAAAATTTCACTGTGGTAAATGTTGGTGCAGAGTTCCCATACACAAAATCCAACTCATCTTTGATTTGTGTAGGTGTATTGCCTTTCAAAAACAAATATTTAATGACAGCTCGATACTTGATTTTGTCCATTTTCATAAAAACACTCACATCAACTCACTCAAACGACTGTTACATAACAACTGAGCATCCAAAATGGCTGAAACTTTGGTGAGTAACTGTCAATAGATGAACAAAATTCACCAGCTTTTATTTACAAGTGCTGCCATCTTCATGTTGAGGTAGGAAATTTTCAGAACACCCTCGTACTTACAGTGAGTAGAGGAAATATTATATCCCACAATACAAAAATTTGATACAGAAATTTCACCAGAAATATATGTTTTGAAACTTCCTGAATCCAAAAAGTAAAAGAGGAGGAGGTGGAGGAGGAGGAAAGATTAGGTAGGTGTACTTGCATGCGAGAGAGAGAGAGAACAGCATAACTCAAAAACAAAAAGTTCAGGTAAATACCAAACTTGTTATTTAAGGTTCACTTCTTTCAAGGTTGTAATATAAAAATGTTTATAAAAATTACACCTTTGGAGATTTTCTCCAAAATGGCTCAAAACAGTTGTATTACATTACTGTATTTTAAAGTTATTTTCATGACTTATTGGTGGGGGGGGGATGACCTTTTCTAATATATTTCTTATTAGTGCTCTAAATTTTCATAGGCTTATATTTTTCTCAAACGGTAAATCTTTAATTTGTTCACATTTTCTACTATGTATAGTATACATTCCATCCAAAAAATTCAGTATCAAAATTTCATCAGAAGTGCATGTTTTGAGACTCCCTGAATCTAAAAAGCCTTTCTCTAAGAAGCAACGGGCCCAAATGACCTTGTTGTCGACGGGCCCTAAAACACCACACACTCACTCACTCTAAGAAGCAATCATGTCTTCTGCGCAACAACTTATACATCTGCAGGTGCAAGAAATCATATACAAGGTGATTGAAAATTGTAACAAGGAAGAGGGAATCAAAATCCCTTTGTGTCAAGTGAGAAATGTGCGGCTGCAATGGTAATTTATATTCTTGTATAATAATTAGCTTGTTTTTCATATCAGACATACAACTCCCTAGTGCTCTATTTGTGTTTCATTACTTATTTTATGCCAGGTTACTAACATTTCACTCTTCTAATAAACAAGATAAAAGCGCTTGCAGTGCTCGTCAATGAAGGTCAAAATGCTTCAACGCTCTGCTGTGCAGAATAGTACTTAATAGCTATGCTCTCTCACTGTGAAGGAGACTTTCTCTATTTCGTCCAATCGTGTTTATATATATAGGGACTATGATGCAGAATATTTTCAGAGGAACATGGTAATTATAAATTCAGATCTTAATTGTTCTATATTTAGTAATACAGATACAGGTGGATTATGTGTAGTAGCACAGACAATTTCTTATGAAGTTAGATTAGCTTTAATTTTACTATCTTTTATTTTTTGGTTAGTGTTTATATCTTCATACCAGGCGGGATGGCTCAGCTGGTTTCGTCTGTGGCCCGCATTCAGGAGGCCCGGGTTCGATTCCCATGGTTGACCTACCTGACCCATGGTTTTTCTTTTGAGGTTTCCCCGGGTCGCTAGTCGAATTCTGTGTAGGTTAATTCCATTCCCCGAATTTCCTGTCCCTCCATTTCATCTCCATTATCATTTCAAATTCATCTCTCATCTGGTGGTCTATTTCAATGTAGAAGTGTAGGCGGGAGTCTCGGCGGTGCATTGCGGGTTGATATGCTCTGAGGTAAACTACTTTCTCCTCTGGTAGGTTGGTTGCCAGTCTCCGCTCCTCTGCTGGGACCATTTCGGGACCGCCAGCCAGGACCTTTGGGACTCGGCTGCTGGGTTCATTGGCGTCCCGGTATAGGGGAGCGTGTCCGTTGCCCTATCCTGTCGGGGGAAGTCTAAGTAAACTGTAGGGATCTTGCCCTCTTCACTTTCGTGGCTCCGTAGGTTGGCCGCCCTCTATCTCTAGCCTCATCCTTCCTCACGGGGTTGCCCCATTTGGGGACATAGGTACAATTGGCCGAGCATGGTAGCCTACGTACTGAATCCCCTCCGGAGTGAAATCCTACTCCTATATCTTCATTCTTTTTAGAGAAAAGATGATCACATCTCTCTATTAGCCACGGCATCTTGAAATACCGGCATTACGTCATTGTTGTTATTGGCAAACCTGTCATAATGATAATGGATCAACAACCTTTTATAATGGTAAAACAGATTAAGTAACGGAGGTGTCACATAGCACTTCGACCCGCAATCGAGGAACGGATGAAATGAAGGAGCCCCAGTAGATTGTGCGCTACAGGAATAGCCAACACAGAAAACAAGTTCCCTTACAGTTACAAGTGACCCAAACGGGAACCAGGGAAAGGTCTTCCCAACGGTAGAGGTAGCCTAGAAGTTCCAAGAATCCTACATACATCCCCAGTGAACCTGTAACGTGAAAAGAGGCAGGAGGGGTCAAGAGCATTAGCTTTGCTGACCGAAGAAAATTACGGCATGTTCAGAGTAGGCGGCCATCATGAATTGAACCCGCTACCTCCCAAATGTAAGTCTCACGCGTTACCGCAGAGCCATATCGCCCGATTTAATGGTGCAATATGTCACTTTGGCGACCGCGGAACTGTTTTGGAGAGAAAGAGTCGAGTCGAGCTGGCGTCGCGAAGAAGCGGGAATATGAGAATCGCCTTGTTGCTTATTGGCTGCCAGGAGGGGACTGGTACACCTTCAAGGTCAGTCACGATCTGACATCAAAAGGCCGGGTCGAAACTGTGTTCCTACTACGCAAAATACCTTTCTACATTCAAGTTATAACACCTATTTTTTTCAAGACTGGGACCAGATAGTAACTTCTGTTTTTTTTTTAAAATACACGTGGACTCTTTATAAATGCGTGACAGAGATAGCAGCACTGCACAGTGCATAGAACTCTAGTGGCGCGACGAGAGTTACGGCTGTTTTTGATGCTTAAAATGGTGACGTTTTCATTACAAGAACAGCGTGTAATCATTCGTTCTCTCAATTTTCGTGGTGTGACACATATTGAAATTCATCGCCAGTTAAGTGAGGCATGTAGTGATAGTACCATGGATGTGTCTAATGTGCGTTCTGAGTACGACAGTTTAATGAAGGCAGAACATCATATGACAACAGACCGAGAGAGTTGCAGACATTGCCTCCAAAATAAGCAATTCCGTGGGATTTGTGCACACAATCCTGCATGAACATCTGAAAATGCTCAATCGGCGATCCTCCAAAACAACGTTCTCCACTCGCTGGATCATGTCGTCAAACCGGCTGTTGCGAGGCCGTGTCATATTGAGATAAAACATTTAAAGAAATCGTTCATCATTACCTGATTTCGTTATTGGTGTATTGGATAAGTCAAACCAATAGTAGCCAAGTGTGCTTTCGCGAGATTTACTTTTTTTTATAGAAGATATTGTCCATCTGCCATGGTACTTGCAAACTAATTGATTCAGAATGAAGCGGACTTAACAGGAAATGTTTTTGGTTGAGTTCACTTAACTTTTTCTAGGGTTGTTAGTGAATATGCAAACTATTCTAATGAAAATTTACTTCACTAAGTTAATTGATGGAAATTAATCATTTCTTCACACTAACCGTATACAGGTTAAGGTATTGGACTGATAGAGTCGACTTGAAAAATTTAATTCTTTATTATTTAAATTAATTGATGGATTCCATCAAATGATGAAACCTGGGACTCAAGTACTTACGATAGTAAGTCGCCACAAACGGTGTATCTCGGATACGAGAGCTCCTAGTGGTTTACGAGGAAATATGAGTCAATTGGAGAATTTAATGTCAGGCCGGCACGTTGGCCATGGTAGCTCAATGGGTTAGAATGATTGGACGGAAACCAGGAGATCCGTGGTTCAAATCCCGGCCGTGGCATTGAATTTTTCATGTCGACTCTATCAATCCAATACTTTTCTCTGTATTTCACTGTAATCGAAATAAGCCTTTGAAGAAACAGCTCTTACGTATTAGTTTATAAATACTAAGTAAACAAGTGATAGTCGAATGTTTAACAAATAAATGCTATAGATTGCACTTCCATGAATTCGCAAAAAACAAGTGAATATCGACAAGGGTTTTCTAAGAATTACAAAATATTGAAAAAGTCCAGCCATTCAAAACAGATATCTCTGAAATGCTAGTGCCACGAAAAGAATTATTTGAAATAACTCTTTTAGACATCTGCATGTTTTGTTTAGTATGTTTTTGTCGGCATCTTAAGGGTTTTCTCCTTAGTAAACTTATACGAAAGTCCTAAACGAAGAGGGTTTCTTAGGCTATTCTCTACATTTTGTCTTGTATTTATGTTAAATATAATTATTTTAATCAAAATCGTTAAAGCCAGTTTGAGGAAATAGAAAGTATCCAAATATTTTACATCCAAAGTATAGTTTCGGGTGGAGCGGATTTTCATGAAGTCCTTATAAAATTGGAAAATATATTAATCAATTTAAATATATTATTTGAGGGATAAAGAGGTATTGAATATTCTAATAATTTTAATATCAGATATTAAGCATTTTCTTTTGTTATATCAACAATACTTTTAATTGTAGTGCGTAGGCTTTCACGGCCGGAGTCATTTGGTAGATAATGATTATTACTGTGTCGAACATCCTCAGGGGCGTGGCCATTATTACACTCTCGTACTCTCGGCTATGACTGATACGGACAGTTTCGAACGAAACGTCTGGAAGAAGATTTTTCACTAGACCACGGCCTACACAAGCCCGGATAATCATTATCTACCAAAAAAAAAAAAAAAATACTTTTAATTATTAGTAACTATTGATTTAACTAGAACTTACCGAGCGGGATGGCTCAGTCGTTTCGTCTATGGCAAGTAGGGTAAGTATTGCATTTCACCAAAAAAGTTCGATAATTCTATATGGAAACTTCACCGAAAATACAGTTTTGGGATCCCTGAATCTAAATATATATTTCAAGAACAAGGTTCGTGCGTGTGCGTGTGCGCGTGTGTGCGTGCGTGTGTGCGTGTGTGCGTGTGTGTGTGTGTGTGTGTGTGTGTGTGTGTGTGTGTGACAGAGAGAGAGAACAGCTTCATTGAAAAACAAAAGGTCGGTTAAATACCAAACTCTCAGCATCTGCGAGAGGAAGATTAAAAAAAAAAATTCCCCCACCCCAGGCTGACCTTTACATGGAACATTTTTCAAAAATTTGAATTACCTATAAATGACAATGATTTTGTTAAATCATTTCTATTTTTTAGATATCTCCGTGCCAAGTGAATTGTACTATATTTTGAATTTTCTGGGAATGTTCTCAGAAGTCCTGTTCATTCTGAATGACCACATAACTGCTTAACTGTAAGAGATAGACAGAATCTTACTATACAAACAATTTATCTCATTAAAACACACGTCTTGTCTATTCTTTTTTTAAATTTATTTTTATTCATTTTCTGTAGAGTGAACAATTTCGAAGATATTTCCCGTTATTGTTTCAATTTTCCAATAACTATACTTTAGTTAAATGAGAAATCGTTATTCTTTTTTTTATCTCTGTCGTGCAAAGAGAATGTAACTTCAAAGCCATATAGCAACCAGCTATTTGAAGATTTGACTGTCACTTAAAGCTTAATTCGTCCCCACATTTCCTTTGTACCTACGAGAAAATTAGTAATAAGATAATTTATGTAAATATCTGTCTGGAATAACATGAAGCAGACAAAGGAATAAATTCTGTAAGAATAGTTTGTTGAATAGAGAAAGCCATGCTAGTGCAAAACTAGATTTTTAATTACGCTGTATCACACACAAATGCTTTTTCGAGGGGTTCGTGTATTTATGATGAAACCTTGGCTTTGGTGTTTTTAGGTAGGTAGAGACCTCTACCTACTAGGTACGTGGCAGAGAAATTAAAAATGTCTTTTTGAAGTACATAGACCTCGGAACATTTTTGGGAAAATTTCGATAGCGAATCTCTTTATGGAGTACATTTCCTATTCCTATAATATTTACGTACTAGAGGAATTTAAAAAGTTCATGGCAGCAGGATAGATCACAAAATGTGTGGAAAATATTTATTCTGTTGAATTTGAAACGAGATGTTCCCATTCACCTGCTAAGCTAGAATACGTAAACAAAAACACAAGAATGCTGTCTTGCGTATTTTCCAGTAGGAAGTAACTTGGTTCTTGCATTGCCCTCGTCGGAACCGCTGCATATTTTATTAAAATGGATATTGCATCACTAAATTTGATTATAGCCAAATATAAATATCAATTTATGCCGCCACCACCACCACCACCACCACCACCACCACCACGTCCTCCTACATCCTTGAACTTCGCATTGCAACATGGGCAGCGCTAACTGCGAGGGCCAAAGGAACTAGAAGCATAGCGGCAGACTTCGCGATTATCAGCTGTTGTCTGCGAGGCTTCAGTCAGTGCCGTGTTGGTGACAAGGTAACCAGATAACCTCTGACACCAGACGACACACAGGCAAGGTGAGTGAACAACTGTCAAACTTCTGCGTGAAGGAATACTATATAATATTTCTAGTAGTGCAGCTTTGTATTTCTCCATCTAGAGTAATAAAATCATCGCATTCCGTCAAAAAGTTTCTGGCAGATGACTTTGTCCACTCTTGTACAAATTTTTACATCAGTTTATTCCTCTATAAATCGAAACTAAACAGTTGACTTACGTATTTCGTTGTATGTCCAAGAGGATTATAAGCTAAGTGACAGTCAAATTTTTTAAAGGCTAAAACATGGAGGCTTTGTCATTATGTTCCGCGCGTCTCACCACGAGAAAAACAAAATAAAGAGCAACTTGGCAGTTGAAGAAACAATATAAATACTTGTACAAATAATAAAGAACATCTCGGAAGTGTGAGAAACGTGTTTTACATAAATCGTGTGTTGTACTTTTGGAGTGGCCAGTTTTTGTTCGTCTCTTGTTTAACAAAACACATTTCTCGTAGTTATTTGTTACGCAGCTGCAGATTCATCCACATCTGAAATGTTAACAATGTTAATCTGCTTATGTGTATTGGTTCAAGAGTTCTCTGAATAAAGGAGCTCCGCGGGAGTGAATGCAGCCAACATAGTCTTTTAATTGGTTTAAGTCGAAAATATGTTCTGGGAACGTCTGCCCTACAGTAATTATTCTTTTGCTTCGAAACGACTGTCATTTTGTACTGTTAGAAATGGCTCTAATTTTAATGATTTTATTAATACGTCTTGAGCAGTAACATAAATAATGTATATTTTGAATTTTTGTAAAATACTTTTTATACTGCAATTACGAAATCACTAAAAGATGAACACTATACAGGAAAAATAAGGGATTTCCAAAATTCCCTTATAGTAACTAGAAGTTAAGATGCTTTCAGGTCATTGAAAGCATTGAGCATTGAACATTGAATTCAAGGTTAACATATAGGTGCCCTTGTATTAATAGCTTACTGTTCTGTGTTGTATAAAATGGGCCTTAATGTGACCTTCCCAAGTAAAACAATCCACTATTTGTGACATGAAATGCTTGAAATGGAATTTTTTAAAAATAAAATTCCATGTAATTATTACGGTACGGGGGAACGGCCAACACCAATCGAGCCCAAAAGTTATTTTTCTGGCTTCCGTTTCTAGTTTGCAACAGATTAATAGCACCCCTGGGAGATCGTACGTAGTAATCGCTGTAGGCGTTGCTACTCCTGGATACATGTGGATTCTCTCTCTCTCTCTCTCTCTCTCTCTCTCTCTCTCTCTCTCTCTCTCTCTCTCTCTCTCTCTCTCTCTCTCTCTCTCTCTCTCTCTCTCTCTCTCTCTCTCTCTCTCTCTCTCTCTCTCTCTCTCTCTCTCTGAGCTAAAAACACTAGACACCATAAAATAATACTAGAGGAAGTGGCATGTAACACTGGTCAATGCTCGCGCGAGGCATTGCCTTACGCAGGAGGTCTGTACAAGCGGAATTTTACATAGCGTCATTTGTTTCCCGAATTAAACAAATTAAATACCCGTAACTCCAAAATCTCATCTCCATTTAAACAAGGAAAGGCCTTTTAGAAAATCATCCAAACCAGTAACTTAAACACTCTCTTGAAAATTCAAACAACCTTCATTTAACATCTGTTGTCTGTAAATGTTTGTTTAAATGAAAACTAGGTTTTCATTAAGACCTTCTATTTGGGATTTTTTATTATGTATTAATTTTCATTTAATATGTTGTATAATTTTTCTAAAGATTAGTTTAGGGTTGTAATTTATAATAGTAATTTTAATAGATCCATATAAGCTTTCTTTGTATATATGCAAGTTGTCATTTTTTCTTAATACTGCAACCAGTCAACACATGTTTTCTCTCCACAACTACATGGATCATCCCCCCCTTTTCATTTTTACATTAATAATTAAGGCAGATCGTAATAAAGCAAAAATATCTGCATATTCTGATGTCTTCCTGATGACATTCAGATGTCTTATTTTCTACTTGAAAGAGTACGCATTAATCGAAAAGTTTCCTACGAAAGTTTTGTTTGGAAGAACTTAGTTTAATGACATCCAATTTGATTTCCATCCTATTGAAATTTTAAACTGATGTCACTTTCATTTTTGCCTATGATAAAATCGGGCTTAAGTAAGTTTTTTCTGTTCTTTGCGTATTAGTTTGATCTAAGAGTTTGAATACCGTATTTTCCAAAATAAATGAATGTTATGGAGGTGCGATTCACTATAGATTCTGCAGCTACTTTATGTATTTAACAAATCTTGCATTGTATTGAAAATTCCTATGAATGCGCCATAAACATCACGTGTGGTTTTTAGCATAAGAACGGTACTCCATATAAACAGACTTCTGCATAGTAACGATAGCAGTTGAAAGAAAATATGAAAATATTCTCTTGAAGACGTTCGATAGTGAAATTGAGAATTCTACAAATTTCAACGATTTATCATATATGTTCAACATAATTGTAATTTTTTTTACCTAACGTTTCAAGAATATAACTTTCATAAATTCAAAATTGAAATGAAATACCCTGGCTGGCCCCGTAGCTCAGTCGGTAGAGCACCTGCCTGCCGTGCTAGGGGTCCCGGGTTCGATTCCTGGCGGTGGGGATTTTTCTCCGACCAAGATAATTCCCCATCTTCCCCTGAGTCTGGAAGTATGAGAGTATGAATGATTACAAATCAAAGAAAACGAGTTAGCACCTGCACCTTCAGTATGTTCCAAAGGAGAACGGCCGCCGATAAATGGAACAAGTAAAAACAAAAAACAACGAAAAAAAGGTCTACAACACATTTCATTTCTTATCAGGAACATTAAACTCACTTGTGTAATGCCGCTTGAGTATTAGTGGCACTTAAGTTACAATTACTAAATTTTTACTCGGACATGTTCCATAGACGCCACAGTTGACGTAAGCGCTTTGAAATATTTTGCGAGTGAAAACAAACCACACACAATTTCAATTGATGTATCAAATTATTAAAGTCCAAAGTTCACAATACGCTAGATATAAAAAGACTATTCATTCAGTTGTACATGTGCTGAAAGTTTGAATGGAATTTAAGGAAAACCTCATCAGACATTTTAAAATGATAAAATAACGAAATAATATTGCGAGAAAGTTAAGTTTCAAGGGCTATTTGCATAAAGCTGGGCATGTCAGTTTTGAAGGTCTATTAGATAGGCGGCAAAGACAAAATTAGACACTAATTCGACGATATTTGGGCATCTTTTCTGTTGAAATTTCAAAGTGGCCAAAATGGAGTATCGAATATCGTCAAACATAATAAGAGATGTTCCACAGAATCGATTGAAAAAGCGAACTGGTGATACAGATACCAACAGAATGTTTCCTTTTATCAGTACATATCCCGGAAGTACGCTTATCTATATCAATGAACCAAATTGGTGCAAATAAGACTCGCAGGTTGAGGAAAAATTCTTTACTTTTCGAGCGTCCGAAGTATTAGACCAACATAATTGGGGGCTTTTATTTGTACTTTTTGCCTTTTCCGCTACATTTATACTGCTGTTTCTCAGTTCGAACTCAACGATTTATGCCTACAAATTAACAAGTTTAAAAACTCGATGTGTGCCCTCCGATGACCTTCTCTTGTGCAAATTATTTACTTCATGAAGTTGTATGAATATTTTACAGATTTCCTTAGGGCTGTTCAATAAAGAATGATCACATTTTTTTCTGCCAGTCTTCAAAGACATGCTGGAAACCATTTTTGAGAGATCCTTTAAAATCACCTCCGCAGCCTTCACCACTGCTTCTGATGGATAATGCCTCCCACGAAGGCGTTTCTTCAAGTTAGGGAATAGAAAAGTCACATGGGGCTAAATCCGGACTATAGGGAGGGTGAGGGATGTACTTCATGTTGATTTTTGCAAGATATTCAGCAACATTGGCAATATGCAGCCGCGCATTATCGTGGTGCAGCATTCAACCTGCTTCACGGAAATGTGGTCTTTCGCGCCTGATATGGACTTGCAATGTATTAAGGGCATTCCTGTAGTATTGTCCAGTTACTCGTGTGTGCAGGCACAACATGCTGATAAACCATTCCATGAATATCAAAGAATGAGATGACCATAACTTTCCCAGCAGAAGCAACCACTTTTGCTATTTGGGAGTTGGTGATGAAGAAGATTTCCACACTGAGCTTTGCTGTTTGCTCGCAGGAGCAAAATGATGTAGCTAAGTTTCATCAGCAGTGATTACGTTTGAAAGAAATTCCGGATCTTCCTCTAACATCAAATTAAACTGCATGTTACCTCCATTGCAGTGGTAGGCGATACTGAACATGTCTGAACTTGCCTGGTTCTGACAGGCGGGAACCAGGAGTACCAACAATGAAACTACTACGGCGTATTTGTTTCATATTAAGCTAGCAGAATATAATAAGATTGAATTTTAGTGCGAAAAATTATGACCGTAAAAACAGCCCTCGTACAATGGAAGTAGAGTACAGTAGCCTTTAAGCCATGGTCAAATGAGAGCTGGTCGCCTGTTTACACACGACAATTGAACATCACAATTCGTCAATATACTTTACTGGTATTGAAGTATTTTGAAAACGTCCTGAAGTCCTTAAGAGGAGCCGGAACAGACTATCTCACCAATGTTAAAATGAGTTTTCTGGTTTAAGCATAATAAATCTTATTTTGGAGTTTTAATAAAGGATGTTATTTTTTAAATAAAGGTCATGAATTTACGTCTAAAAATATATTAAAGATTTTTTTTTTCTTAATTCAAATGTTCACAACTTTCTACCAGTACCTTTAAAACAGTAAGTATTCTTTTAATTCCAGAAAAAATGTAGACTTGTAGCTGCAGTAGTTTTATAGATGAGCGCACCAAAGTTAAAAAAAAAAAAAAAAAAAAAAAAAAAAAAAAAAAAAAAAAAAACAGAAAAATAGCATTAAAGTTTTGCTATGTTGGAACTACACCTCAGAATTTCCCCAGATCCATATTTTGCATCTTTTTCATCATCAGCATCCTATCTCTTTCGTTTTTCACTCTTTCTTTTCTTCTTAGGTCACTTGCTCTATGGTATTATTAATTATTCAGTTAAATTTGACTGTGGGGGGGGGGGGCTGGTAAATTGAGAACAGCAGACAATGTCTTACCTGACTCGCTTCCCTTGCCAGTGCTTCTAAAGTCATAAGCAAACCTTACATTTACTTTTGCACCACTTTCAATAGTTCTGGATGTTTCAAATGTATATTCTTTATTACACCTTTGGCAACTGAGTGATAATGTAGCTAATAATCCATTTGGTTTCTGGTGTCCTCTGATATGACAACAATTTTCATTTTTAAAAAAAAAAATTACACTGTACAAAGTTTCTATATCTACTAACTGAAAACTTGTTGATCTAATATTATTTACTTTAGTTAAATTGTCATTACTGCCATTATACAATGAATAAACCAATTTTCACTTCACATTCATCGCCTATGTTTGAGGTTGTTTGACGAAGTCAATATATTGTCATGTGTTACTACACTTTTTCCATGTTGGGAGTTGTAACTCTTTTATTATGTAATGGGGATTACCTAAACTGTTTATACTGGTTTCCATGCCGATTACTTACACCAAAATTATTGCTTCTTCCCATCTTTAAAATAGCACTAGTAAATCAAAACATATTAAACAAAGCATGGAAGAATTAACATCAGAAGCACAGATTAATAGACAAAACAAGGACTTCCTTTCCTAACGAGGGTGTGCTCCTCAATAAGGTTACAACCAAGGAGAGAACACAGCTAATAGGGGGCGTGACACACTGTGCAGCCTTTTCAAAATGAGCATTTAGCACTTTTAAAATTGGAACAGGAAAATAAATATCATTAGTCACTTCTACAAACATCAGGGAAGATTATTTTGGCAATAAGTCATTTTGTGAAATTTCAGCCTAGAACGCCCTTCTTGCTCCCCTTAAGATATAGCAAACTTTACGGTACTAAAGGCTTCTGTATTACATTGTACACGCACTCAGTGAATGTAACGTGAAGCTTGCGTATTTTGCCTAACATCCGGGCTCTAATTGGCCAGTACGGGAACTGAAAGAGACCGACAATCTGTCTAGTCCCATGCTTAGAGAAATAAGCACTATTCCCAAATCGACATCCTTTCTGAGGTCAGTTTTAAATGCTCACCACGGCTCCTCTGAAGGCCAACCAAACCCAGCCCATTCGTGTATACAAAACTGTCCTTGATCTAGGCTCGTGGTTGTAACACGGGATCAAATTCTCATGACCTTCACCACAGTTTAATGTACGCCTGCGTCTTTAATAACAAATATTTGTTCTAGCACTCCATTTTTGTAGGAATAAATTACAGGAAGCGGATGCCAACATCATTGTACAGGTGCACGCAATTTCTTGTCCAACTCAGTATGATTTTTCTCTTGTACAAACTGTATATTTAAATTGACGTCCTCTAACGTTAAGTCATATCGGATTATGTACGAAATGGGTGAAATGATGCTTTAATGAGCCCAGAGTCCATAAAGCTTGTGTGTTTCAAATGGGAAGAGTTCAGGCTTGTAGCGAATCAGATGCGTTAGCCTTCAGCGTTGTCACCTCGTTACCGCCCACTCTTTTAATATCCCCCATCTCTCTCTCTCTCTCTCTCTCTCTCTCTCTCTCTCTCTCTCTCTCTCTCTCTCTCTCTCTCTCTCTCTCTCTCTCTCTCTCACACACACACACACACACACACACACACACACACACACACACTTGCGGGTCTTCTTGGCGTTAGACGTAAGGGAACGCAAACTGAATTTTCCAAAGTTTTATAATAATGCAGTTGTTCAAATCACAATTACAACATGGATATTTGTATATTACGCACATGTTTTAAGTATATAGTTTAATTATAATTTATGAATTACTTATTTTTCTAATTCAACTAAAATGCCAGCGATGCATCCGCATAGCTGTGAATGTTACTTCCATTAACAGATAATCATTGTTACTGTCTTCATCGTCTGTGTACTGCAAATTTATAAGTTCCAAAATCTCGCTACCTGCTATTTCTTTGCAAAGGTCGTCTTGCAGTTTATTTGATGTCTCACGCAGTTTTCCCAGTCTTGTTGTATTCCTTGTGAATTTCTTCGTGAATAACTTCAGTCGTTTAAAAGTATTATTTCTGTTTGCAACATACTTTGAGCCCACATTAACTCAATTGCATTGTTCTGGTAGTGGTAAGGGGGAAGGTGGTTTATAATACCTCGTGTCTCATTTCAACTGACCCAACTGATATTTTCCCTTGTTTTTAAACGGAAGAACAATTGAATAATGCTGCTTTGAACTCTCTAGAGTAAATAGAGATTACGAACCATTCATAAACAAAGATATGTGACCAGACACGTTCTGCCAGACCAGCAGGAAGTGTATTGTTCCCTCTCATAGAATTTAACAAACACCTTGGCTTAATCAAAGTAATTCTTTTATCACGTCATGTCCCAGTTTAACTAATCTGACAACCTTTGTTTACCTTCCCATCTTACCCTTCGCGTCCCTTGCTTGATGACCTTCACGTATCTTCTTTTATACATCAGACTGTAGTTACCATTCACCTTTCAGGATAAGGGGAAAACCTTATGCAGACAGAAAAGACTTATCCAGATAACTCACCTGACAGAGCTCTGAACTCGGGACGTCTTTAACGCGAGGTAGTACAAACTGTATAACTTAGTGTTATTCGAGATAAATATTTGCAAAAATTCATCTTATTGCTAATTTTCTTTTAGAGGGTTATGGAAATAATCTCGATTTTATACGATTTTCTTTTATTAACGTCCTCCAACATAAGTCGTGTGATGTTCAAATGAACCTAGGGTCCGTAGTTACCAGACATCGATCTTAAAAACGCTATATAGGTGGAAATTAATCATTCTTCCACACTATAGCCCTGTGTGAGCTAAGGTTTGGTTATGTAGATACGTACAAACAGTGCGTATATATGAAGAGCAACCGGACAGAGTTCGGTCGGTAGAAATCCCTGCTTTGGCATTCAATTTTTCAGCCTGACTCTTTATCCAGATAGTTCACCCTGATCAAGATTCGATCTAGGGACCTCTTGAACGTGAGAGACATGCTACTATCACGCTAGAGGCGGACATGTCAAGCGATAGTCAAATGTTTTCAAGAGCACAGTTGTGCGATGGATGTGGAATGCTGTTCTTCGCGTGACCAAGGGTTAAAAAAAAGTAACGTCACATTGAAAAATTCCAATAAAATATAAAACAGGACAAAAATCGTTCGCTCCACAAGAAAAATGCATCGGACATTAACTTAACTTCTTGTAGTGAGATTTTGTTCGTATTATCTAAAGTTATCTAAGAATCAAGAGGACTTACGTATTTTTCACGAAAATCTACGTCTTAACTTTTATTTCTCATGAAAATATCTTAAGCATCTGGTGTTTTAATAAATCATTAATGAACCATTTTTTTTTAAATAAATCAACATTTTGAAAACTGTTCCATGTAAAGGTAGTCTAGAGTGGAATATTTTCTTAAATATCTTGGTGTCCTCGGTTAAGCAATGTTGTGTGAATGCAGAAGGAATTAATGAACGAAGTGACGTAATCCTGTCAAGCCTGAAGCTTTGCGTGCACATCAGTCCTCAAGGTTTACATTTTGTTTAGTAAATCATTAAGTTTTACGTTTATTTGGAGTATTTACTTTAATTTTCCTTGCCCCTCCCCCAAACAAAACTGTGCACGTGTTTGCCACGTGATGACGTCAGTGTTAACGTTGTGACAACTTCTGATGACGACACTAAACATATACTCCAGCACGTGGTGCAATGTCAATATGCTTTTCCGAGAACGTCTGAACCATTAAGCCCCATCGAGGACTTGAGTATGAAATTAGCTTTGCCATTCACGATTACATAACCTCAGCTTCAAAATAAAACATCAATCTTATTAAACATTTTTAAAATAATGGTAGTGGGATGTTTTTAATTAAATTTGCACTACACTGTTAACATTTCACGAAACTCTTTTTCGAAACCTTCAGATTAATTTTGACTTAAATATTAATATAGAACAGTATTGTCCCAACTATAATGACAATTGAGCAAACAATGATCAAATAAAAATAATAAATTTGTGCCATCTTAACACGTTCTGTTATACAGGGTATTTAAAACTAATACGGTGTGTACGAATTCTCCCTATGTGGACAATAACAAATGACCATTACAACAATGTCCGAAAATACTTGTTTTTAGGTACGACCTTCAAAACAGTCCATCTGAAAGTTTTTTTTTATTACCGCAGATAGTTTTCTAAGTGTCCACCTCCTGCTTGAATATTCCATTTTCTCAAAACCTGCCGCATTTCGACCATGTCCAGCACTGAAGACAAATACGTTTGTAAATGATCTCATAAATGCAATCGACAGGGCTCAAATCAGCTGAGCGTGGTGACCAAACAATTGGATCTTCTCTACCTATCCATCGAACAGGAGAGCTTCGATCTAAGTACTTAGTACTGAAGTGTACAGGAACGCCATATTAGAAGTGAGCTTTTGACGAATGCTTAGTGAGGTATATTGATACACATGAGGTGTGGTGTGTACATCTGCCTCGTAAACCCATTTATACGCTCATGGGGTCCAACAAACCGATCACCAATGATGTCGGCCTACAAGTTGTGCGAGCGGCACTTGAGATGAAACAATCGAACATGAGATTCCCTGTTTGTAGGATGGATAGAATTGTATAATGAGATTCGATACTGTGACCATTCTTGATCTGTTACGCCTTTGCCCCAACTTGGGCAGCCTCGGAGCACAAGGAAACACGACAGTACAGAGGGCAGGATCCTTACAATTGACCAGTTGGAAACTCCCCGGCAGGCCAATACAACCGCCATACATCTACCGTGGTCCTGAAGCGGTTCACCAGGCGAGACCGGAGACCAGAGGACATCCTACCGGAGGAGGAAGTGTTTACCAGAAGCATATCCTGCCATGCAACTCCGACACTTTTACCTGAGAGAGACCACCAGATACGAGATGATATGGAATGATAATGGAGATGAAATGGAGGGACAGAAAATTCGGGTGATGTAATTAACCTACCCAGCATTTACCTGGCGACTCGGGAAACCCCTGAAAGAAACCATGGCTCAGGTAGATGGTCCACGGGAATGAAACCTGGACCTCCCGAATGCAGACTGCAGACGAAACCGCCTGAGCCATCTCGCTTGGTGTTGTGGAAATTTGGAAATGACCTCTGTTTTTGAAACATGCTTGCACATAATTAGTATATTCTGCGAATGCATAATGCAGATATAATGAACTTATGTTCAGAGATCTGCTCGGGAAACAAACCAGGGGAAAAGACGATTAGAAATCGACGTTTCGGGAGCGTGCATATATCCCATCATCAAAATATTTTAATGAATGTTATAACCTCTTTGAAACCGGCCTAAAAATGGAAATCCGTCGACTTAAGAAGCACATATCTATAAAGCTTGACGATCAAGTAGTTATTTCTTTGACCCAATTAATTTTCTATACTCACGCAATGTCCTGACCTGGCATTTAATTTACTGCAGTCTTTTGTTCAGTAATGCGAGTATTGATAGTGTTTTGTCTTTGTTTATATTTGCTATATCCAGTGATACATTTGTGGTTATAACATTTTATAAATATCCTGATGATAGGAGAGACGTACAATCCCGAAACGTTGATTTCTAATCGTCTTTTCATCTGACTTGCTTCCCGAGAAGATCTCTGAACACATTCGTCGCTAGGAAAGCTTCAGGTTTTATAATGAACTTACTTTGGGCTGAAAGATAATAGCCACTTCTTAGTTTTTCAGATATAATGTACTTCTCCAAAATTGTAATTTGGTTTTATATGAACATGCGAACATTGATACATATAAAACAAGATTTGCTGAACATACAGGGCATTTCCCAATATCAACACAACTAATATATACATACATACATACATACATACATACATACATACATACATACATACATACATACATACATACATACATACATACATACATACATACATACATACATACATACATACATACATACATACATACATACATACATACATACATACATACATACATACATACATACATACATACATACATCAAATTTAATATAATGAAACGAACGCTTAAAGTCGACAGAAGGAATAGAACATTAGACCCGTCTACAGCATGTAACACTGGCAACCATTTTAGTTCCATGAGAATTATTTGTTCATATAGATTTGATTTGAACGTACTTGGAATTAACTCAAGTTTGTACCAGTTTCCAAAGCAGCTTTGTTCTAACCATAATCTTTTATGGCCATTAACATGGCATTTTAGAATTAAAAGTAGACAGCTGTTGCAGTTCAGCCGTATATATACAAAAACCTAGAAAATATCTAACATCGAGCAGTTATTGAGTAAATTGTTGTAAAATGTTGTGGGATTGTTGATAAAGTTCTATATTACTCATTAACACACTATTTATTCACAGGTAAGGATTACACACATCCTTAAAAATATTTATAACAGAATACTATTTCAGTAATGGCAACTGTCCCTTTTAACACCAACAAAAAACTGACTGGGTTTAACAGTGTAACCAACTTTCTCTCAATAGTTATAGGTTGAGGAAAGACATGAATGCGACTAAACTAATACTAACCATTTCCAACTGGACCAAAGAGTTCAAACTGCTGTGGAAGCTTGGAAGGTGACTTTAATAGAGGAAGAGCGAAGTTCACTTTGACAACAAAAATTAACAATGAAATGCAAGACACTGTTTCTGTAGAATCATCGAATGACCTGTAGGCTTTTGGCCTGTATATACACACACACACACACACACACACACACACACACACACACACACACACACACACACACACACACACACACACACACACACACACACACACACACACACACACACACACACACACACACACACACACACACACACACACACACACACACACACACACACACACACACACACACACACACACACACA
The DNA here is from genome assembly GCA_030765055.1 of Mantis religiosa. Lineage (NCBI taxonomy): Eukaryota > Metazoa > Arthropoda > Insecta > Mantodea > Mantidae > Mantis > Mantis religiosa. The sequence goes on from CM060958.1 coordinate 15,868,338, forward strand.
CACACACACACACACACACACACACACACACACACACACACACACACACACACACACACACACACACACACACACACACACACACACACACACTCTCTCTCTCTTTATACTTCTGCGGGGGGGAGTCGGATATGTTGCACTTACGTTACTTTCTCTACTCTTATATTATTTCTTAAAGCGATAATCAAACAATTTAAGAACTGTTGGCTAGATTGTTTCGAAACATCAAACGAATATAGCCGTGTCGTAGTTTATAACTTAACTAGTCTGGTAACTCTAAGCTCTATGTACCCTGTACTCATTTGAACAGAATTTCATTCATCGTCCGATATGACTTAACGTTGGAGGTTTTCCCTTATCCTGAAAGATGAATGTCTGGTAACTCTAAGCTCTATGTACCCTGTACTCATTTGAACATCATTTCATTCATCGTCCGATATGACTTAACGTTGGAGGTTTTCCCTTATCCTGAAAGATGAATGTCTGGTAACTCTAAGCTCTATGTACCCTGTACTCATTTGAACATCATTTCGTTCATCGTCCGATATGACTTAACGTTGGAGGTTTCCTCTTATCGTGAAAGATGAATGTCTGATAACTCTAAGCTCTATGTACCCTGTACTTATTTGAACATTTCATTCATCGTCCGATATGACTTAACGTTGGAGGTTTTCTCTTATCCTGAAAGATGAATGTCTGGTAACCCTAAGCTCTATGTACCCTGTACTCATTTGAACACTATTTCATTCATCGTCCGATATGACTTAACGTTGGAGGTTTTCTCTTATCCTGAAAGATGAATGTCTGATAACTCTAAGCTCTATGTACCCTGTACTCATTTGAACATCATTTCGTTCATCGTCCGATATGACTTAACGTTGGAGGTTTCCTCTTATCGTGAAAGATGAATGTCTGATAACTCTAAGCTCTATGTACCCTGTACTCATTTGAACATCATTTCGTTTATCGTCCGATATGACTTAACGTTGGAGGTTTTCTCTTATCGTGAAAGATGAATGTCTGGTATTTGTAAGCTCTATGGACACTGGAATCATGTAATCATCACTTCATGCATTTATTGCATCGTCTGTTATGAGTTGTTGGAATTACTTCGTAATGAAAATTGCTAAATATTTCCCTGTCGAATACTTTACCAAATGAATCCACTTGTTCACGTTGTGTATCATTTTATGGTTTTCGCAATGCGAAGGTCAGATCCGGGGTTTCTTGATCACAAAGACGAAAGCTAAATCCACCAAAGGCTGTTGAGAGCCGAGGAAAGTGGGTAGCCTAGGGATATAACTGGGTCACCAGTTTACGAGGGGAAGTAATAACTGCTCTAAAGTAACGGAGCTTGTAGAGTTGAGCTAATACTGAAACTGAACTGCACCAAACCGTATGCATGGAATATAAAAGTTGGAAAGCGCGCAAACATGCATTATACTACTGGAAAATTCATAGAGCAACAAAGTGTACATCTGAACTCTGCCAAAGCATAATTAAATAAAGGCACCGGCCACGAAAACAGAAGCATTACTCCTTGCTCTTTATCAGTTACCCTAGCCTACCTTTCAGGTAATGAGACAAAGGACAGTTACTTGTGAAAAAGTCGAGTAATAACTCTGACAGTTGAAGGTTGCTCTTCAGTGTAAAACTACACATTCCGTCCTAACAGAGAGGATTTTGCGTGTACTTAGATAACAAATCCAAGCAATATGGAGCGCTATACCAACGTCGAAATGACGGATATGGTTTTGATGGGTAGAAGAGCTGAAGGGAGTTCAACGAACGCACGATTAATTTAGTTTCATTAAAAATATGAATTGTAAAAATAGTTAAATCAATGATAATATTTATTTGTTTAACTTCTGAGCATTTTGTTATGATCTTAATTGTACAGTAATTTTAACCACTTACTGTAAATATCAACAGCTTCCTTTTCAGTTACAAAAGCTTTAGTGTTATCAAACACGTGAAATAAAATGCTCACCTCATTGTATAAGACATTTAGTTTTGGTTAATTTATCTGCAATTCTTTGATGTTTTCTGTTCTGTTTATCATTTAATGCTTCCATCCTCAACCTCACTAACATTAACTTCCCTCTAAAAGGTAGAAGTTGCATATGTCGACCAGTTTATTTGCCATTTGCTATAACGGAATGTTGGAACACGTTAAACACTCATAAGCAATAATTAAGCAATAGCTTTATTGCGGTTTCATAAGCCATAGAAATTCTTAATAGTAGCAAGCTACTGTGGAGTATGCTGGTATGTTTACAAACAGCTACAGCATGCGGCACGGCGTGTGACTTATAACTGCGGACTCCGATAGCGTGAGGCACGGGTCGTTGTTCCTGTCACTCCACACTCATTCTGGAGCAGTTTTATGCGGCTCTATTGGCGGTAAAAACTGTCACATAGAGCTTAGTTACCAGAAATTCATCTTTAGGATATGGGAAAACCCAGGAATAACTCGTATCCAGATAATTCGCCCTTACTCGGGACCTCTTGAACGGGAGGACACGCTGCCACCTATGCTACAGAGGTGGGCAGCTGTTTCTCGTGATGTAGAAAGAGATGGAGTTGCAAAGACAGCATCTAGTGACCCACCTTTTAAATATGATTATCGCTAGTCCTTTTTACCAGCAAATAGATGCACGATGAAATAATTTCGGCAAATGCTTACTTGGAGTAATATAAAGCAGGTAGAAAAATCGCATTTATAAGAAGTTTGTAAAGGTATATAAAATGATAGCATTTGGAAAAGTCAACGTAGTTGTGGTCCCCAAAATGAGCTTCCGCTTAAAATTCGATTGATTTTCGTGTATTTCGTAAACCAACGAGTTTTCAAACAAGTTTGATGGTTGTAATTCTAGAAAGTCACCGTAATATACAGACTTGCCAATTTGGCCTTGAATACGATAAATCGGTGTTCTTGGAAGTTAACGATCAAACTGTCGCGATAACATAGTGATAAAGAACATCTAAATTAATAAAGGAAAGTGATAAATCTTCAAACCCGAAAATGGTCACGTTAGGTTTCGCAAGCAGGAGTCAGATTTAGCTTGCTGTTTTGTGTACAGGATCCTGAAACAAGTTACTGTCGTCCACTACAGAGGCGGACATAAATATTCGGATGCAGTTAAGTATAGGAAGTGGTTATAATTAACATGAACAAATGTGCGCTACAAATTCAAGCAGTGTATATCACTCTTTAATACCAGGAAATATAGATACTGTCCGTCTTTTTTTAAGAAAAACAAGTATTTATGTGTACTGACAAGCAGTTAATAACACTAGGCAACAATGAATCTTTCGGGCTTAAAAATAGTGAATTTACATGTATTTCCATCTGCTGAATTAAAAAATCACAAAAAAAAATAGATTAGCTCTTGTTTTGAAGTTAAAGTGACATTTCATTTTTTAGAGTGAAGATTTTAAATTTGGGGGAATTTTTTGATGGAGTTGGCACCTGTTAAATAACAAAACAGAAATTTTGGAAATTAAGTGATGCAAAAGTTAAGGAAGGCATTTGTGTCGGGTCACAAATAAGAGAAATTGTAAAGGATCCTGTATTTGACCAAGTTTTGGAGGGGAAAGAAAAGGAAGCTTGGGAGGACTTCAAGGGTGTTGTTAATGGATGTTTAAGCGACAAAAGAAATGACAACTACAAGCATTTGGTGACAGTGCTCCTGCAAAAATACTGTAACCTTGGATGCAACATGTCCCTTAAGATCCATTTTCTCCACTCCCACCTAGACTTTTTCCCTCCTAGTTGTGGAGCTGTTAGTGATGAACATGGGGAGAGATTCCATCAGGACATTTCTGTTATGGAACAAAGATATCAGGGCCGTTGGAATGAAGTAATGCTTGCGGATTACTGTTGGTCTTTGTATAGGGATTCTGCGGAACTCCACCACAAGAGGCAAGCTAAAAGACGACGAAGTCAATAGGCCACCACATGATTCTCTTCAGACACGACTATCTGCGAAGTATTTTTCCAGACATTTAGAACTATTAGCATGTAATTACCAGTTAAAAAAATAAAATGCACCTTGTTAGCATGTATGTAATTAAAATGTTTTCTCTCAATCCGTTAATATGTAATACTTCCACCTTGTGTATATCATAGAAACTAGAGCTAATAAAACTTTTCATTGTCATTTGTTTTTTCTCAACCCAAAATTAGTAGGAATTGCCCCATGAAGTGCTCGAAATATTCAAATTATTTTTTGGTTGCCCAATATTATTTTCAAAGTATACACTATTAGATTCTATGATTTTGAGCCATCGTACAGCGAGGTTTATTATCTCACGATGATACCGGTCTATGGTTTTTGATGCGAAAAATTCGGTGACACCCACTTGCACTTCAATGCTGTCAACATTTCTTCCACGTAGAAAATCGAAAAAGATGATAAAATTGTGCGATATCAGGACTGTATACCGGGTGTGGTAGCAGTTCGATTCCTCCCAATTCCTGAATTAAGCTACAAAGAAAAGGGACGGTGCATGCGTATCATTTACAAATTCAGAAAGATCAACGTTAAGTCATACCTGACGATGAATGAAATGATGTTCAAATGAGTAAAGGGTACAATGAGTTTAGTTACCAGACATTCGTCTTTCAGGATAAGGGAAAACATCAGATCAGGTAAACACCCTGACCGAATTTCGAACTCGGGACCTCTTGAACGCGAGACAGACACGCTACCATGTACGCCATCGAGGTAGGCGACTGAAACAGTTGAAATTCTAAATTTTTGAACAAATTAGTAAATGGAAATTAATTGTTCTTGCACACTAACCGTGTGTAGGCTAAATTGTGGAAACGTAGTCAGATTGAAAAATTCAATGCCATAGCCGGGATTTGAACCACGGATTTTCTGGTCTCCGTCCAGCCGCTCTAATTTCCATTAATTGACCTAATAGTGGTCAACTATAAAGCCCGGGCTTTAAAGTACTTACAGCATAGTAAGTCGTCATTAAGGTAGTTGTCTCATGTGTTCATGAGAACTCCTAGTGGTTTACTATAAAGCCCGGACCTTAAAGTACTTACAGCATAGTAAGTCGTAATTAAGGTAGTTGTCTCATGTGTTTATGAGAACTCCTAGTGGTTAACTATAAAGCCCGGGCCTTAAAGTACTTACAGCATAGTAAGTCGTTATTAAGGTAGTTGTCTCATGTGTTTATGAGAACTCCTAGTGGTTTTCTATAAAGCCCGGACCTTAAAGTACTTACAGCAAGTAAGTCGTCATTAAGGTAGTTGTCTCATGTGTTTATGAGATCTCCTAGTGGTTTACTATAAAGCCCGGACCTTAAAGTACTTACAGCATAGTAAGTTGTCATTAAGTTAGTTGTCTCATGTGTTTATGAGAACTCCTAGTGGTTTACTATAAAGTCCGGACCTTAAAGTACTTACAGCATAGTAAGTCGCCATTAAGGTAGCTGTCTCATGTGTTTATGAGAACTCCTAGTGGTTTACTATAAAGCCCGGACCTTAAAGTACTTACAGTATAGTAAGTCATCATTAAGGTAGTTGTCTCATGTGTTTATGAGAACTCCTAGTGGTTTACTATAAAGCCCGGACCTTAAAGTACTTACAGCATAGTAAGTCGTCATTAAGGTAGTTGTCTCATGTGTTTATGAGAACTCCTAGTGGTTTACTATAAAGCCCGGACCTTAAAGTACTTACAGTATAGTAAGTCATCATTAAGGTAGTTGTCTCATGTGTTTATGAGAACTCCTAGTGGTTTACTATAAAGCCCGGACCTTAAAGTACTTACAGCATAGTAAGTCGTCGTTAAGGTAGTTGTCTCATGTGTTTATGAGAACTCCTAGTGGTTTACTATAAAGTCAAGTAACTGTAGAAGCTAAGTAACTACATACTCGATGCATTATGGAAGTGTCATTTGTTTCAAGCGAGCTACATTCTGAAATACGTGCACGTGTTCAGCATTTGTTACTATCTTATCTCGTAGATTTAGTGTTTGTATTTACAACAGCATCCGCTAACGTAGCGTCATCTTCATTATGAGAAAGCGATAAGTTTATCCAAGAGCTGGAATCTTTAATCTGCATTTGAGGTTATAGGTCGTGGTTGAGTGGGGATTTACACTATCCTCCATTGTGTCCGGAAATGAGGCTGTCGAGAGTTAATGTGCGTGTGAAAAAAGATGAGTAAATCACTTCTGCATTCTTTCTGCAGGACTTTTCTTACCTATTCATCAAGCTATTATTCTTTCTTTCACCTAATTACTCTTAATCGAAACAAGCATTTTCTTAGATTGCCTTACTAAATATTACCTCGTAGCTAAAATGAGAATATGGAAATACAAGGTTTTAAGCAATAGTAGCTTTTTAAGAGCTCATCGATATGTAATGGCTTTGAAATTTGGTCGATTGCACCAAGAAATAAATATTACGATACCCTAGTTGAGGTATGTTAAATTCTAAGATTTTTTTCTCTTTGGTAAGGGAAGATTTATTTGTAGGGGAAAGCAAATGAATGAAACATGTGCTTAAAATAACCTACGAATATCAATAAAAATACTGTAAAGATTTTTAGCCATAAATTGCATTCTCTTGTGTTATCGAAACAACATGACCCGAGATAAATCACCACGATTTTCCTTCTCTCCCCCTCCTTTACCACGAGTACCGTTCAGGACGCATCTTCGTTTGACCATAGTCGTATCTTTCACCTCACGATGTTGTACCAGTGTATTCTGCGGAACACTGAAAAAGATCGTTCTGCTGATCCACTGGTGGTAGGAATGATCAAAATTAAATGTCCTTCCTCTTGAAATTAGGTGACATTTTTACCAAAAGAACGCGAACTCAAGGACCGATCTAAAAGGTTTCTATCAGTCACTTTTACCAGCAAATTGTGATATCACTCTTATTGTATTTTTTAACATTAAATCATTCACCATATCACTGTTACACGCGAAGAATTAACACTAAACGCAACGTTCTACTGCACTGGCAACAATTGTTCTATAAACAAATAACTAAAGCCTCTATTGTCTTGCAAGGTCATTGACATCGCACACGAATCTGTACGTTCTAGTTTGCCAGTTAGACGACCCGTCCCGGTGGGTCGGTCACAAATTAACACAATTGAAATCTGAAAGTGAAATCGCTTGGACTTTCCATTATTCTTTGAATAAAAAAAAATGTAAAATTTGGATACTTTCTTCAAGTTCTTAGCTGTTGCCGACATTAACGCCACGCCACTACGCCTTGAGATGTTAAAATACTTTGAGGTATCTCCTCACCCCCAACAACTGTACTTTTGTGAACACATAGCATCCCTTTTTTAGGTCCAGCATCAGCCTTCGTTTGGCTCGAAAGAACTAGGACTGTTGGTATGTGCATCTCTTCACAAGTAAACTCAAGATATCAGTTTTTCTCAACATTCGTCCTTGAGTTTGTTTACTGCCAATAGTAGCGATCTGCTTATGTCGGAAAGATCTGCGTTAAATGATGTCAGTGGGCGTAATGAATCAAGTTGAAACCGTTAACGTTTTTTTTTCTGCATTTAAGAGACTTAGTGGAGCAAGTAAACGAGCAAGCAGGCCACATCAAATACCTGACTTAATGTCGAAGCAAGCGATATCATGGTTTCTATCGTTAGCTATTATCGTTTATTTAAAGATATTTCCACAAAACCATATTTTTCTTAAAGTTAATGGAAGTAAAAGTTTGTAGAAGTAATTTCGTTGTAATACGAGGATAGTACTGAAGGCTGGTCGATAGTCAAATGTTTAGAGCATATTCGTATATTGACTACCTCTGTGCTCTAGTGGTTAGAATGACAGGTACCAATTTTGATTTCTGGCTGAAAGACGGAAAGCTTTTTTCCAGCCGTAATTATTACCTAACCTCCTTATAGTGTAGAAGTACGAATGAGTGTAAATGCTGATTTAATGTTTAACCTATAAAGTAACACAAAGGAAGATGAAATATAAAGGTAAAAACAAAAGGAAAACGCCAGCTTGAAATTCCATTGTTTTCCATAACATTGCGAGAAACAAATGACAACGGCACAGAGTTTAGGAAAGTACATAAGTTACTAATTTCCCAGAAAGGGTTAGTGCTACAAAAATTGACAAATTATGATTTATATACGATTTTACTAATACCTAAATTTATTGAACAATCTAACGTCCCCCAAAATGTGTAACACATCAGCGCCTATGATTCAATCCTTTATTCTCACATCTTCTACAAACTACTGGTTGAAATACTTATCTTTATCTCCTTCAAGTTAATCCAGATAAAAGTTCGCCGAAATAGGTTCATTATGGGTACAAGACAGATAGGCTGAACACGTGCAGGCCTTGAAATTCGACTATATTTGCACATTCCCGCCTCTAGCGTGGGTGGTAACGTGTCTGCCTCACGTTCAAAGGTCCCGAGTTGGAATCTCGGTCAGGGTGAGTCATTTGAATAAGCCCCCCCCCCCGGGGACTTTTCCCTTATCATTAAAGACGAATGTCGGGCAAATCTTAAACTCTATGGATCCTGGACTCATTTGATATCATTTTACCAATTGCCATTTATCGACCAATACGTCGTAATGCTGGAGAACGAACATTTATATTACGTCTAACTCTTTGCACGTCATGAGATATATGGACGCTTAGTGCTTCAAAGCATGAAGTATTTGAGAGTTCAAAACAAAAGGAAAATCTAGAAAATGTTTAACGCCAAAAAATGTATTTTGCATAAATAATGGCTTTTAACAAGATATACATATGTGGTCTGAAAAGTTTCCGACCTAATCAAAATAAAAGGCTTTTTTAAGAATTCTTTTTTTCAACATAGTTTCCTTGTAACTCTGCACACTTGTCCCAGCGATGCTCCCATCTCTGTAAGCCGTCCAAATAGTACTCGGCGTTTTTCAACATAGTCTCCTTGTAACTCTACATATTTCTCTCAGCGATGCTCCCATCTCTGTAACCCGTCCAAATAGTACTCGGCGTTTTTCAACAATCTCCTTGTACCTCTACACACTTCTCCTAGCGATGCTCCCATCTCTGTAACTCGTCCAAATAGTACTCGGCGTTTTTAACATAGTCTCCTTGTAACTCTACACATTTCTCTCAGCGATGCTCCCATCTCTGTAACCCGTCCAAATAGTACTCGGCGTTTTTCAACAATCTCCTTGTACCTCTACACACTTCTCCTAGCGATGCTCCCATCTCTGTAACTCGTCCAAATAGTACTCGGCGTTTTTCAACATAGTCTCCTTGTAACTCTACACACTTCTCCCAGCGATGCTCCCATCTCTGTAACCCGTCCAAATAGTACTCGGCGTTTTTAACATAGTCTCCTTGTAACTCTACACACTTCTCCCAGCGATGCTCCCATCTCTGTAACTCGTCCAAATAGTACTCGGCGTTTTTCAACATAGTCTCCTTGTAACTCTACATACTTCTCCCAGCGATGCTCCCATCTCTGTAACCTGTCCAAATAGTACTCGGCGTTTTTCAACATAGTCTCCTTGTAACTCTACACACTTCTCCCAGCGATGTTCCCATCTCTGTAACCCGTCCAAATAGTACTCGGCGTTTTTCAACATAGTCTCCTTGTAACTCTACACACTTCTCCCAGCGATGTTCCCATCTCTGTAACCCGTCCAAATAGTACTCGGCGTTTTTCAACATAGTCTTCTTGTAACTCCACACACTTCTCCCAGTGATGCTCCCATCTCTGTAACCCGTCCAAATAGTACTCGGCGTTTTTCAACATAGTCTCCTTATAACTCTACATACTTCTCCCAGCGATGTTCCCATCTCTGTAACCCGTCCAAATAGTACTCGGCGTTTTTCAACATAGTCTCCTTATAACTCTACACACTTCTCCCAGCGATGCTCCTATCTCTATAACCCGTCCAAATAGTACTCGGCGTTTTTCAACATAGTCTCCTTATAACTCTGCACACTTCTCACAGCGATGTTTCCATCTCTGTAACCCGTCCAAATAGTACTCGGCGTTTTTAAACATAGTCTCCTTGTAACTCTACACACTTCTCCCAGCGATGTTCCCATCTCTGTAACCCGTCGAAATAGTACTCGGCGTTTTTAACATAGTCTCCTTGTAACTCTACACACTTCTCCCAGCGATGCTCCCATCTCTAACCCGTCCAAATAGTACTCGGCGTTTTTAACATAGTCTCCTTGTAACTCTACACACTTCTCCCAGCGATGCTCCCATCTCTGTAACACGTACAAATAGTACTCGGCGTTTTTAACATAGTCTCCTTGTAGCTCTACACACTTCTCCCAGCGATATTCCCATCTCTGTAACCCGTCCAAATAGTACTCGGCGTTTTTCAACATAGTCTCCTTGTAACTCTACACACTTCTCCCAGCGATGCTCCCATCTCTGTAACCCGTCCAAATAGTACTCGGCGTTTTTAACATAGTCTCCTTGTAACTCTACACACTTCTCCCAGCGATGCTCCCATCTCTGTAACACGTACAAATAGTACTCGGCGTTTTTAACATAGTCTCCTTGTAACTCTACACACTTCTCCCAGCGATGCTCCCATTTCTGTAACACGTCCAAATAGTACTCGGCGTTTTTCTTTGCAAAATAATTGTTCACGAAGGTGATTGCCTGTTAATTTGATGAAAATCTGTCCTCCAAACGCAATTTTCAGATGAGGGAACAAAAAACTCGTTTGGGACTAGATCTGTTAAGTCAAGCAGTTTAAACCGTAATTCGTGGATTTTCGCCATTGCAACCGCTGAGGTGTGAGACGGTGCGTTGTCTTGGTGAAACAGGATTTTCTTTTTCTGCAAATGTGGCAGTTTTCCCGCAACTTCTGCCTTCAGCTTGTCAAGTAATGGTACGTAGTATGCTTCTGTAATGGTTCTTCCCTTTTCAAGATAATCAATTAAAATAACTCCAAGACTATCCCAAAAAGTCACCATCACTTTCCCAGCCGAAAAAAGTTTTTTTTTGGGGGGGGGGCGGTTCCTTCTTTGCAGTCCATTGTTTGGACTGTAATTTGTTTCGGACGTATAATGGTGTATCCAAGTTTCATCTACAGTAATTAATCGGCGCCAAAACTCGGATTTATTGCTCCTAAACTGCACCAACAGAGCATTGGAAATGTTCATTCGAACACGTTTTTGGTCTAACGTGAACAAACGCGGCACCCAACGCGCGGACAGCTTTCTCATGTCTAAATGTTGATTTAATATGTGACAAACACGTTCTTTTGACATGTTCATAGCCTCTGCTATCTCTCACTTTAATTCGGCGGTCGTCTAGCACCATTTGATGAACTTTGGCGATGTTTTCATCGGTAGTTGCAGGTTTTGGACGTCGCGAACGTTCGTCTCCCAAGCTCTTACGGCCACGTTTAAATTCAGCTGCCCAAAATGTCACTGGTAAATGATAGTTCAGAGTCCCCATACACAGAATTCACCTCACCTTTGATTTGCGTAGGCGAATTGCCTTTCAAAAACAAATATTTAATGACAGCTTGATACTCGATTTTGTCCATTTTCATAAAAACACTCACATCAACTCACTCAAATGACTGTTACATAACAACTGAGCGTCCAAAATGGCTGAAACTTTGGTGTCAAAAGAATAACAACGAAATGTACTACCTTTTATTTGCAAGTGATGCCATCTACATGTTGAGGTCGAAAACTTTTCAGACCACCCTCGTATAAGTTACCAAAATGTTTTCATAAGAACTGCATACATGCACCCTTATACGCTGTCTCCAATTTTCTCTATTTTCTTTGTCTTGCATTTTCTCAGTGTATTGCTATTCAGAAATACTTATACTGCAACCACTGTACGTAATTTCAATTGCATTTAAGAGCATGATTATTAAAATTACCTTAAATTATGAAATTTAACCGTTTCCTATTATTTTTTTCTTATTTTAATGTCCTCCAATAAAGATTATATTTGATGATGAAGGAAATGGGAGAATTGGTGCTCAAATGAGTACAGGGTCCGTAGGGCCAAATAATTCACCCTGACATATTTGAACTTGGAACTTTTTGAATGTGAGTGACTCCATAGAGGTGGCTCCTAACGAATTACTTTGAAAGCATTGATCGTTAAATTTGCATGATTCTTTTTTCTTGCAGGATGTTGTCGGTTATACTTGCCCTTGTGTTAGGGCTACTGCTTATGCTCCTATTCCTACATCGGCGTTCATATCGAAGGATGACAGAGCTAGCCGAGAAGATTCCTGGACCTAAACCATTGCCCATTCTGGGAAATGCTCTGGAATTTGGTACCAATACTAAAGGTAAGAATGCAAAATATACAATGTTAAAATGAACATTAGGATGCTGTATTGGTTTTTTTATTTATACAGGATATATATTAATGAATATCGGGGTTTTAACTCTTTATAATGCGTATTACATTCAACTTAGTTTATAAGTTATATGTCAAATGAAAAAGCAATCAAACAGTTTTACCAATAACCTTATAAATGTTCAATGTGATTACCCTTTGTCGCACGGCACACATCAAGTCCTTAGCAATTTCCCAAACGTTAAGTGTGTATTCAGTATCTGTAGCAACAGCTGCTTCAATCCGGTTTCTTAATTCAGGGAAGTCAGCTGGTAGCGGAGGCACATACACGCGCTCCTTGAAGCCCCGAAGGTAAAAATCGCATGGCGTTAGGTCAGGAGAACATGGAGGCCATGCATAGCAAGCCCTGTTATTGGGGCCTTTGCGGCCTATCCAGCGCTCGGGTATAGTGACGTTCAACCAATCACGTACTTCGTTATGCCAGTGAGGTGGCGCACCATATTGCTGGAAAATGAAGTTCTCTGGCTCATTTTCTTCCAACTGAGGGAAGAGCCATTGCTCTAGTGTATCAAGGTAAGAAGTGGCAGTTACGGTAGGTTCACCAAAAAAGAAAGGCCCATAAACTTTTCGCCGGGATACACAAAAAAAAAAAAAAAAAAAAAACATTCACTTTAGGGGAATCTCGTTGCATTTGTACCATGTCCTGAGGATTTTCTGAGCCCCAGATGCGCAAAATGAAATGTGTAGTGTTTAACGCCCGCTTTTACTACATACGGCATCGCAGGCGATGGCAGTGATGATACATGAGATGAAGATGGAGCAGCGGTGGAATGAGATGGCGGGGGAAACCGGAGATCCCGGAGAAAACCCGCCCCAGTGCCGTGTTGTCCACCACAAATCTCACTTCGCCTGGGATAGAACCCTGGCCGCCTTGGTGAGAGCCACGGCGCGGCCGTCCCCAGATGCGCACATTATGAGTGTTAACATGTCCACTAAGGTGAAAGGTCGATTCATCACTGAAGACAATACGAACCATAAAATCGTCATCGTCATGAAACATGACGTTTGCTAAGTTGGCACGTAATCCGTGATCTGTTGACTTTAGAGCCTGTAATAACTGTAAACAGTAAGGATGTAGCCGTAAGCACTTTCTTACTACCCTCCAAACAGTCGACACAGGAACTTGTAATCCATGACTAGCCTTCCGGACTGATTTCTTTGGGCTATGAGTGAATGACACTCACTCGCTCAACAGTCTCTTCACTTACTCTTGGTCGTCCCGTGATCTTCCCTCTACAAAGGCAGCCGGTATCTTCAAACTGATGATACCATCTACGAATGTTATTATCACTAGGAGGATCACAGTCGAACTTAATGCGGAAAGCACGTTGCACAGTAATTACAGATTCGGTCTTTGCAAACTGCAAAACACAAAACGCTTTCTGTTTACTAGTCACCATCTTTGCTACTACCGCTGTCTAGCAGATTGCGCCAGAAACATTGCACGCATATGCACACTGGTGCCAACAAACTAAACTGTTTGAGTTGCTTTTTCATTTGACATATCATTTATAACTAAATTTAATGAAATAAATATTATAGAGTTAAAATCCTGATATTCATTTATTTATATTATATATATTTTATTTTTTTATTTTTTTTTTTTATTTTATTTCCATTTATTTCCATTTATTTCCATTTATTTCCATTTATTTCCATTTATTTCCATTTATTTCCATTTATTTCCATTTATTTCCATTTATTTCCATTTATTTCCATTTATTTCCATTTATTTCCATTTATTTCCATTTATTTCCATTTATTTCCATTTATTTCCATTTATTTCCATTTATTTCCATTTATTTCCATTTATTTATATTTGGTTTGTTGTCACATGATGTTTTGCCTTCATTGAACTGTTGCACCCAGGAACGCACATTAGACACATCGTGGTACCATCACCACATGCCTCACTCAACTGACTTTGTTGTCACAAGATGTTCTGTCTTCATTGAACTGTCGCACCCAGGAACGCACATTAGACACATTGTGGTACCATCACCACATGCCTCACTCAACTGACTTTGTTGTCACAAGATGTTCTGTCTTCATTGAACTGTTGCACCCAGGAACGTACATTAGACACATCCATGGTACCATCACCACATGCTCACTTAACTGTCTTGGTTTGTTGTCACAAGATGTTCTGTCTTCATTGAACTGTTGCACCCAGGAACGTACATTAGACACATCCATGGTACCATCACTACATGCCTCACTTAACTGTCTTGGTTTGTTGTCACACGATGTTCTATCTTCATTGAACTGTCACACCCAGGAACGTACATTAGACACATCCATGGTACCATCACCACATGCTCACTTAACTGTCTTGGTTTGTTATCACACGATGTTCTGTCTTCATTGAACTGTCACACCCAGGAACGTACATTAGACACATCCATGGTACCATCACCACATGCTCACTTAACTGTCTTGGTTTGTTGTCACATAATGTTCTGTCTTCATTGAAATGTCACACCCAGGAACGTACATTAGACACATCCATGGTACCATCACCACATGCCTCACTTAACTGTCTTGGTTTGTTGTCACACGATGTTCTGTCTTCATTGAACTGTCACACCCAGGAACGTACATTAGACACATCCATGGTACCATCACCACATGCCTCACTTAACTGTCTTGGTTTGTTGTCACACGATGTTCTGTCTTCATTGAAATGTCACACCCAGGAACGTACATTAGACACATCCATGGCACCATCACCACATGCCTCACTTAACTGTCTTGGTTTGTTGTCACACGATGTTCTGTCTTCATTGTACTGTCACACCCAGGAACGCACATTAGACACGTCATGGTACCATCACCACATGTGCCCACCTCAGTAGCGTAGATGATAGCATGTCTGCCTCACGTTCAAGAGGTCCTGAGTTCAAATCTCAATCAGGGTGAGCTACCTGGATAAGGTTTTCTCCAGGGGCTTTCCTTATCCTTCAAGACGAATGTCGGGTAACTCTAAGCTCCATGGACCCTGGACTCATTTGAGCATCATTTCACCCCATTCATTCACCGTCTTATATGACTTAACGTTGAAGGACGTAAATTACAACAACAAAAAAATCACATGCCTCACTCAACTGGAGATGAATTTCAATAGCTGACACACCACGAAAATGGAGAAAACGAATGATTACCTGCTGTTATTGTAATAAAAACGTCGTCATTTTAAGTATCAAAAACAGTCCTAACTCTCATCGCTGTAACTAGAGTTCTATGCACTGTACAGTGCTGCTGTCACTCATTCACAAAGAGTCCACGTGTATTTAAAAAAAAACAGAAGTTCCTATCTGGTCTCAGTCCTGAAAAATAAAGTAGGTTTTATAATTTGAATGCACCTTGTACATTTTTTGAGGTGTTAGCACATTTTAAGTCGCTTGTTCTATGGTAGTAATACAGAACAGGTATACTATTTGATATGCAGCCCTTGATTTACATTTTATTAATAATCCAGTTATTTTAAATTATGCTACCTAAAGATGCTTAAAATCTTTTCAGGTGTGTAAATAAATTTGGTAATTTGTTTTCCATTTGCAGCCATGTTTATGGGAATGAATAGAATGAATGTGGAATATGGTCCAGTGGCTCGTATTTGGATAGCAGCAGATCTGTTTGTGTTAGTATCTGGAGCCAAATATCTTGAGGTAAGCAATGAAGCTTTAGTAATCTAATTATATACTATATTGTTTTAAATACAATGAATGCCATTTGTGGTGCTATACAATAAATAAGAAAACATGGAAAAGAAATTGATTAAAAAAACTATTTGTGGTCGGTTTTTAGCCCTTGGTCTCTTAAATTTTTTATATTGAGGGACTAACCTTAGAGGTTAATGGACACTACAGCTACCGAAATTAGTCCCTCAGTGGTATAAAAATATGTGACAGTGTTAAAAGCAGACTACAAATAATTTTTTTCAATTAATTTTGATGTCACTATTATTAAATTCTTCCAATCACTCATAAAATTCATTTTACTTTGAAACATTATCATGGTAGCTCAATGGGTAAGAGCGACTGGATGGAAACCAGGAGATCCGTGGTTCAAATCCCGGCCATGGCATTGAATTTTTCATGTTGACTATCAATTATACTTGTTTACAATTTTATTTTTTTTAAATTTAAATTTGTGTTGTACTTGATTAATAGTATGCATTCTAAATTTCTTTCCAGTATTTCTTGATAGGCATTAAATAATCCATTCCAAAGTTATTTTCAATTTTCATCCAATCCACTAAGTATTCAATTGTTTCTTTTTAAGTACACTATTTTCTTAAGCTTAAGTACATAGTGAAAATATTAAATTGAAATATACCTTCTTTTATTTACAGCCTATTTTTAATAACAGCAAGCTGTTGGACAAAGCAATTACATACAGGTTTCTACACCCATGGTTAGGTACAGGATTGCTTACTGGTTCAGGTACGTGAATTTCTGTTTATTGAATACTATTTTTGTCTGTTTTGGAATGGCAAAGACTTAGATGTAAAATTAAAGGTATTGTTTCTTTTCCCAAGGATGATGAAGGATGCCTTGTTTTGCTCTATACTAAAGCACTGATGCAACAAAAAAGGGATTTTGGAGGTTAAACCCCCTCAGAGACCACTAGGAAAGCCTGCAAGAAGTACTTGCACTATATCTCAAAATTTTACATATTAATATATATTAAATTATAGATGAGTCATATTTTTTACACATCAGCTTCACTTAATATAGGTACCTACATAAGTGAAGCTGATGTGTAAAAAATACAACTCGTCTATAGTTTAATATTCTTCCACAATGTTTGCAGATTGCCCCTGTTGTCTAGTGGTTAACATACTAGGAATATTTATTTAATTTATTTATTTAATATAATTGATTTTATATTTCAAGAGCCCTAATGGTGTATGTGGTTGTGCCATGGCTGAGTGGTTAGACCACTTGGCTCTCACCAAGGTGGCCTGGGTTCAATCCCAGGTGACGGCAAAGTGAAATTTGTGATGGACAACATGGCACTGAGGTGGGTTTTCTCCAGGTCCTCTGGTTTCCCCAGCCAGCATTTCACCAATTGCTCCATCGTCTCTTCTATCACCTCATCTCATACTTTCACTTCTGGCGTTGGGCTGATCCGTCATCCTAGAATCTCTCTGATCAGGAAACGTCTGATTCTCATCTGTTGCCTACAGGCCTCGAGGTTGCGCAGTTCAGAAGGCCCTATGTTCTACTTAAAGAATTACAGGATTTCATTCATTCATAATGGTGTAATGGTTAGACCTTCTTATTAAGTCAAGAGTTTTTCAGTCATGGAAAGACTAACATCCTTCAATATAGTACATAGAAAACAATGGCAAAATACTGGGTATTCTCTTGCCCACAGTGGCCCCATGAAAGTAAATGGTAACCCCTACTGCCTAGCTTAAGAGGTTTGGGGAAGCCTCAGGGAAAACAGTTGCAGAATGTGCTGCATTTGTTAAAGTAATGTGTGAAATTTTACAGAACATTGCTTCTAAACAACATATGCAAATTAGATATACCTAAAATAAAACCTGAAGCTTTCCTGGCACCAAATATGTTTGAGATCTTCTCGAGAAACAAGTCAACCTGAGAAGTCTGGGCTGGCAGAGCAATTTTTTGATAACGACCATAGAGCAAACTTTCGGGAGACAACCATCTTGGCAAAATGCAACAGTTACTGGGAGTGGAGAATTAATGAGGCTTTGGCCATTTCTTCTGAGAGGAGCACACTTAATCGTTATGCTGGATTTCAGTTCGGCTCCTCTTGGAAACCTGCCTTAAAATGGAAATCCATCGACTTAAGAAGCACAGGTCTATACAGCTTGATCATTTAGTTAAGTTTCTTTGACCTAATTAATTTTCTATATTCACGCGATCTCCTGACTTGGCATTTAATTTACTGAAAAGTCTGTTGTTCAGTGATGCAAGTATTGAGTGTTCTGTCTTTGTTATATCCAGTGATACATTTGTGGTTATAACATTTCTTAAAATATCCTGATGATGGGAGAGATGTATGGTGAGATATTAATTTCTAATCGTCTTTACACCTGGCTTGTTTTCCGAGATCTCAAACATATTGGATATACCTGGTTTGGCTCTTAACTCTTAAGCATTTATGATCATACACTTCATGCATTAAGAGAAGTTTTGACATTTTTTATAATGAATATTTATGTTTTAAAAGAATGTCCTCTAAAAACTTAATTTAACGTAACAGGTAACAAATGGAGAGTTCACAGAAAGCTGATAACCCCAACATTTCACTTCAAAATATTGGAGAAATTTGTTGAAAATTTCAATTCCAATGGAGAAATTCTACTTGAGAAGTTATCCAAACATGTTGGAGGACCTGAATTTGATATATTTCCATACATAACATTGTATGCTCTGGATGTCATATGTGGTAAGTTAATATTTGTTTTAAGGCATTATTTTATTTTCCCATCAATTGAAAACTTGCACTTAAATTTATAGCAGTGTCAGGAATTAAGTATATGATATAATAGAAGACAATGTACTAGGGGCATTCAAAAATGATTGGCACTATGACTTTTTGTTTGTTTACAGGAACCATTTATTGAACAAACTCATTCAGTTAATACAAAAGTGAATCGAGAATATATTGACACATTGCTTCACTCACACTGTGAGTGTCACTGTCCCTACGCTTCTTTCAAGTTTATCATTCAGTTAACCTTACAGGTATTCCCTGCAAGTGTCTATGCACTCGCTCCATCGTTCTGGCAGCTTCCGTATTTTCGTAGTAAACCTTGGGGGTGTCCCAGCGCTACTGATGAACAACTGCATGAAGTTCATCATTAGTGATGGAACTTCTTACACCACATAATCTCTTTCGAGTCGAATATGGCATAGTCACTAGGAGCCAAATCGGGTGAATGTGGAGGATATGGCAGCATAGGAAATCCTAGTGCGTCCATGGTGGCCATGGTCTGGCGACTGACATATGGTCGTGCATTGTCTTGTTGGAGAACACCACGGCCCCATTTTTGATGGTGGCATTGTTGAATGTGTCAGCAGAGTTGTTGCAGTGAATTACAGTACCACTCACTGTTGGTCATATTGGGAGGGAGCCAATCCACCAGCAGTATCCCTTCCTGATCGCAGAACACAGTTGCCATGTGTTTCCGAATGAATTGTCCTGGCCATGACTTCTTGGGACGAGGGCTCACAGCATACTTCCACTCCACAGATGGCATTTATTTTCCAGAGTCTTGTAAAAAAAAAACCATGACTTGTCGACGATGACCAGTTTCACAAACAATCCCTCTGGATCTGCACTAAACTGTTGCAGCAATTGTTGACATACCTCCACACACTTGTTTCTGCACATTGGTGAGGGTGGCATCCATTGTGCATACACCTTTTTCATTATCAAATCTTCATGGGTTATGGTGTGAAGTTTCCTGTGATAGATCTGTTTGCTGCACTAATTCATCAATTGTGATTCGTCTGTTCTCCAATATCAGGTCATTGACAAGCTGGGCATTGTTTGTTGTGTGTACATTATTGTAATTTTACGTCTTCCAACGTTAAGTCATATCGGACGGTGAATGAATTGGGTGAAATGATGCTTAATGAGTCCAGTGCCCATTGAGCTTAGAGCTACTCGACATTCGTCTTTAAGGATAAGGGAAAACCCTGGAAAAAACATTATCCAGGTAACCCACCCTGGCCGAGATTCGAACTCCGGACCTCTTGAATGTGAGGCAGACATGCTGCCATCTATGCTTGGTTTATGTACAGTTGCTGGATGCCCAGTGCTTTTGCGTTTTTCAGCACATTCCCTGCTGTCTGTGAACTCAAGACACCAAACAAAACATGGACCTGGGACTTGGTGCAGACTCTCCACATATGGCCACTAACCTATTGTAGATGTCTGAAGCAGTCACCCCTTCCCTCCACCTTAACCCGTGCTTGTCTGCTTCCATGTTTCTCTGATGTCCACAAGCGTACACGCAAGACGATACAATTGCTGCTCTAGTGCGCCATCTATGGAAAGTAGCAACATCTGGTAGCAGTAGACAGTGCTATCGTCTTATCTTCACCCATAGATCGACACCTTCAGGAGCTATAGGGGGGAGTGCTAATCATTATTGAACAAATTGAATAGTATATCAAATATAACTTGGTTACTTTTTGAGATTGGAGTAATGTATTAATTTTTTTGCATTATATTAATTCAGTGATATGGACTATCAGCTAGCTACTTCCACTATCTTCAAATCATCACAAATTTTGTTACACTGAAAAACCAGCCGTTTTCTTATATAGTCTTTCAATAAGTGTCCTATTTTTGAATTTGAATAAAATTTGTTCTATAAATGATAGACTTATTTCTTCTTTTTTATTTTGGAAAATAATTATCATTACGTGTGAAAGAGAACATCAGCTAAGTGACAGCTGCGACTTTGTTGGGTTGTGCATATACAGTTGACCCAATTTTCAATGACAGAAGAACGTAAATTAGGTCCAACTTCACGAGTAACACATGTGATGTTGTGTGTTTGGAGGAATTTAGTAACAGTGACGTCAAAATTAATATAAAATTATTTGTGGTTGGTTTATTGACACTCGTCACTTACTTTTTCATATATTTATGAGAGACTAGTTTCAAAGGCCCTGGCCTCCATTTTCAATCTCTTCCCAAGAGATTGGGAAGAGATTGAAAATGGAGGCCAGGGCCTTTGAAACTAGTCTCTCATAAATATATGAAAAAGTAAGTGACGAGTGTCAATAAACCAACCACAAATAATTTTATATTACATGTGATGTTATTAAAGATCATTTACCATTTGTGGCTTGTTGGCATAAACTTGAGTTTTAATATAAATGCACAAGAAGTAATTCAACGGCGTTAAATCAAATGATCTCGGGGGCCAGTTAATACCACCACGGGAAATAATGAAACCTCTGAACTTCTGCTTCAAAAGATTGACAGCTATGAGAGCAGTATGACATGTGGCACCCTCTTGCTGGAAACAGATGTTTCAGAGTTCCATACCATCCAATAGAGGCCAAAAATAATCGCTTATAAGTGCCCAGTATCTTTCTCCATTGACAGAGCTTCTCCATCTTTATGTTGGAAAAAACTATGGACCAATAATTCCACCATATCAAAATGCACACCACACAGTAGCCTTATGGGGATGAAGTGGTTGTTATTGACTCTGCATTGGATTGTGATTCCTTCAATACCAGCAGTTTTGTTTAACAAAAACCATTCCACTAAAAGTGGGCTTTATCGTGGAAATGATTTTTCAACAAAAATCTGGGTCAGCTTTCAACTGCTCCATAGCCCAGTCATTGAATACACGGTGCAACCTTTGATTGTTGGGTTTTAATTCTTGAGTTAACACCATTTTTTTAGTGTGCAACTTCAAGTCAAGGTGCAGAATTCACCAAGTTATGTTTGCTGAAAGCCCCAATTCTTGCACTCTACGAGCAATTGATTTGTTTCCATTCTTGTGTACATTCTCAGGAATGGTGCCTGTATTTTTGTTGAAGTATTTATGTCGATTACTTACAGGCATTCTTTGATCGCTGAGAGAACCACTTCTGTCAAATTTATCAAATGCAGAATCATTCTCTTGCAGGGATGATTATGCACACCGTAAACGTCACACAATACACTGAAGGTTTGGCGAACAGACAATCCATTTTGATAATAAATTTTCACAATTTTTACGCGTTGCTGTAATGTTCCATAGCTGTTTGTCAACAACTGTAACCACATGAAAAAAATGTGTGGTAACTCAATAACAAAGGCAGCTATCACATGTTAAAGATGCCTGCCTTGGTAGCGTTGGCCGCACCGTGGCTCAGTGGTTAGACTGCTTGGCTCTCACCAAGGCGGCCCGGGTTCGATCCCAGGTGACCGCAAAGTGAGATTGTGGTGGACAACACGGTGCTGGGGCGGGTTTTCTCCGGGACCTCCGGTTTCCCCCGCCATCTCATTCCACCGGTGCTCCATCTTCATCTCATGTATCATCAGTATCACCGCCTGCGATGCCGTATGTAGTAAAAGTGGGCATTAAACACTACACATTCATTCTTGGTAGCGCAGATGGTAGCATGTCTGCCTCACGTTCAAGAGGTCCCGAGTTCGAATCTCGGTCAGGGTGAGTTACCTGGATAAGGTTTTTTCCAGGGTTTTCCCTTATCCTGATAGATGACTGTCAGGTAGCTCTAAGCTCCATGGACCCTGGACACATTTGAGCATCATTTCACCCATTTCATTCACCGTCCAATATGACAACGTTGGAGGACATAAAATTACACACAAAACATGTTAAAGATTGGACACTTGTTGAAAGTCCCTTTACAAAAAAATTGCTGTGCCATTTGATTAAATAACTGCTTAGTTTTAAATATTTTTTGATTTGGTTCTAAGGAATTCTCTGAACTCAAACAACTCTACATGCAGTATTCTGTAGATTTTGCTGAGGTTCACTATTTTAATAAAATGCTATGATTACTGGATAGAGGGAAATGTTTTTAAACTTAATAAAATATCATTCGTCAAAACTAAATAAACAAATGTTTATATATACAAATATATTGCTAAAGTGAGCTTGTGTGCTCTCATTTTCAGAAACTGCAATGGGAGTGAAAGTGAATGCACAGGAAGATAGTGACTCAGAATATGTAAAATCCTTGAGGGGGTAAGTGCAAACATACATTATAATAAATATTTATTTTTTAAATTAGTGTGAAATGTAACAACACATTTAGGAATATTTTATTTTCAGAGTGGAGTTTTCAGTTTGCATACCACAAAACCTTTTATTATTCACTTGTCAGTATAAATATTAAACCTCCTAAGCCAACATACCAATCTGTTATGTGATTGGAGGATTTAGTAACAGTGACTTCAAAATTAATTGGAAAGGCTATTTGTAGTCAGTTTGGCACTTCGTCACTTACATTTTTATATTATCGAGGGACTAGTTTTGAAAGCCATTGCCTCCATTTTCAATCTCTCTCCAACTGAACGAGATCTTCCATTTTCAACCTCAAAGGTCTATCGTCTGTTGCCATCAACTTCTTTCTCTCTAGTGGCAGAACTATGAACTTCTTAATTAAATTATCAACTGGTGGGATTTCAAAGTTCATTACTGTCCTTATTTTTCCATATTATGTTCTTCCATGTTGTCTGTTTTGGTTTATCACCCCTTTTAGTAATTTTGAATTGCCAAAACTTTGAAATTCCACCTGTAGAAAATTTCATAAAGAAGTTCATAGGTCCACCACAAGAGAAAAGAGCAGATAACAGATTATGGTCAGACTTTGAATGTTGAAAATGGATGCAGAGGCTTCCAAAACTATTCTCTCAATAATATAAAAATGTAAGTGACAGTTTTTTCACTTAAATAACTCTTTAAAACTAGAAGTTTTGTACATACAAATTAAAGAATTGAACTAATATGTAACATAGAGTATAAAACTAAAGTGTAAAATAAAGTATACAAATAATTTAAAAAAAATGCAGAGAAAACATTACACTTTGAACTACATAAACTGCAAGGAACATAATGATTTGGTATTTGAGGACAATTCAGTGTCTAAATGGCATTTGGAAATCCTACATGTAGCACCAATTCTTTGTTACAAAAGAAGTATTTTATTGATTTGTTCTTAAACTCACATTGTCAGAAAAGTTAGTTTTTCATAAGTGGATTAACATAATGACCTTTACTTTATAGCTCCCAATATCTTAAGTTCAAATCACTGTATTAATAAAATGAAGGTTTCAGTCTACCTTTTCACAAGACTGTGAAATTTAGGACTTTACTTTTCCCGCTAACACTCCATCCTCAGTCCATGGTGATCGTAGCCAGTAGCCCCTTGTGAGTAAATACAGAAGAAAAACAGTTGCTTCCAATGAACTGAATCTAAGTTGATACTGAAACACTATCCTTTTCCAGCTTATTTAAAACTTATTAAGAACATTGAGTATAATAGTCAAAATTATAACTAAGAGCTTCACTAACTCTAATTTGGAATCAGTGTTACTCAAGTTCATAGTTTTCCTTTACTGTGTATCACTTCCAGTCAGCAATTCCTTTCTTGGAAGTGTTGAAAACAGTGTTATAATAAATTAAATTTAAAGGGAGTCGATTAATGACACTAAACAACACTTTTAAATTTTTCCGGAACATGTTTCAGAGACTTTGCCTCTATCCTCAGCCGGAGTCGATGGCCGGCTGAGGATAGAGGCAAAGTCTCTGAAACATGTTCTGGAAAAAGTTAAAAGTGTTGTTTAGTGTCATTAATCGACTCCCTTTAAATTTAACTTCCAGTCAGTTTATTATAATTTACAAGGTTTAGAATTTACAATTTATACATCTCTGAACCAACAAACTGTTTTTAATTTCACAGAATGTGTGAGGTGCTAATGAAAAGAAGTTTTTGGCCATGGTATCAAAAAGATTTCTTGTTTACACTTTCACCTTTGGCAAGAAAGCAAACTAAATGGCTGTCGGTGCTGCATGGAACTACAATGAAAATGATAGCAACTAAGAAAGAGCAGCTAGCATCATCTCCTCCAGCCAGCTCAGATTTGGAGGAGTTCAGTAGTGGTAACTATTTTGTTTTTTCACTTAAATTGCTATCCTAACTGATTGACGTAAGGTATGGGTAAAGTTCTGCAAGGATGAAAACTGGTATATGCCTAACATACATGCTTAGGCTTTCACTGCCAACATTGGTCCAATATAATGTAGTTTTGAAGCCTATAAACTGTGATCCAGTCAGTGAAAGATCTGACAATGTGGCAGTTTCCTCAGTTGCATATGAGCAGCCATTAGGAAACAAGGGACAGTACCTCCCATCCATATATAGTCTGGATGCTCCACCAAGCACAAATCTAGTTGTAAATACCAGCCAGGAGTTGTCTTCCCTGAAAATGTCCAATGGAGTTATGGGCAAAATGTCAGATAATTTGACTGGACCATGGCCTACAAGCTTGGAAATTATTCTTTGGAAGTATAAGCCTGCTTTTTTTTGTGTGGTTTCATCATATTTAACAATATAAAATGGACTACTATCTTGGTCTCCATTCTGTTTCCAGATGAAAGAAGAAAGTTAACGTTCCTTGATCTTCTGCTTGTTTCTTCGAAGGAAGGAGGAAACCAGTCAATTCTTACAGATGAAGAAATAAGAGAGGAGGTTGACACTTTCATGTTTGAGGTTAGTGCAGTATTTGTTTGAGAACTGTACCAATATACCTACTTGTATCAGATGGTAGCTGGAAAGAACAAAAAAAAAATGTCTGTGGCAAAAAGTAAAATGGCCAAAAGGGTGATAAGATCATGCTTCAGTAAGCTGCCAGATATAAATGTCAAATGGTTGGAGAGGATTTATACGGCAGAAGTAGAAAATAGAATGTTACATGGATCAGAGGTATGGGGAGTAGATGAGGGTTGGAGAGTGCATAGATCCTTTTAGAAATATATATTGGGATTACCGATAGCATCACCTAATGGGGCAGCACAATTGGAATTGGTCAGGCATTCTACTAAAATTAAAATCTTGTCAAGGGGCAATGAAATATTTATACAGAATCACTAACTTGGATTGATTGATGGCAATATAATTAAAGAATGTTTTCATATTCAAAGGAGAAGTAACTGGGGTGGGTCTTGGGTACATAAAATGAAGGACGTGTTGAAGCAGATAGGTATGGGTCATTCTTGGATAAATGCAGAGTATGGGTATAAAGGCTTCTGGAAAGAAGTTGATTATAGGATACTGACAGACAAGACATTTTTGCCAGTAGAAGTGTCAAAAGCTCACTGGGGTTATAGAGAAATAAAAACAACCTGGGGGAGGGAAGGATATATAGACATATGTAATAAGTTAGGGCGAGAACAGGAGTGAGAAACTTGAAAGGTATAGGTCAAGATAGGGAGTTAGATAAATGTCCATTATGTGGAGAAGAGAATGCAGACTTCCATTGTATATTATATTGTAGTCAAACAAAGATATGGAGAGAGCAGGCCTGGCTACGTAAATGGGACAATTTGGGGGGCGAAGTAGTAATTAGAAAAATTTTGTCAGTAAAAGGGGAAAAGAACAGAAGAAATATAGAGTTTTATTTAGGGAAAGTTGGAGAGATGGCTAAGAACAATTAAGAGAAAAATGTAGATTAGGATAGGTGAAATGGCAAAATGTGTGTGTGTGTGTGTGTGTGTGTGTGTGTGTGTGTGTGTGTGTGTGTGTGTGTGTGTGTGAGTGAAAAAAAAAAAAAAAAGTAGAGGACCTCCAATACACAAAAACCTAGGGTTAGGTGTATGGAGACCGAATTATTATTCTATAACAAGCAACATGGTAGGATTTTCAGGATTTAGGAATATACGACATATTTCAGTATGAATTTTATAATTGTAATCTTGATTTTGTATTTCCATTTGATGTTGTAAAAGGAAAGATGAGAAATAAATTACAAATATCCATAAAAAATCTTAGCCTATATACGGCTAGTGTGGAGAAATGATTAATTTCCATCAATTAACTAAAATAATAAAAGTTAAATGATGAAGCCTGGGACTCAAGTACTTAAGATAGTAAGTCGCCACAAACGATGTATCTCGGATGCGTGAGCTCCTAGTGGTCTACCGGGGAAATGAGTCAAATGGAGAATTTAATGTCAGGACGGCACGTTGGCCATGGTAGCTCAAAGGTTAAGAGCAACTGGACGGAAACCAGGAGATCCGTGGTTCAAATCCCGGCCATGGCATTGAATTTTTCATGTTGACTCTATCCATAAAAAATCTTAGCCTATATACGGCTAGTGTGGAGAAATGATTAATTTCCATCACTGTCCCTACGCTTCTTTCAAGTTTATTCCATCAATTAACTAAAATAATAAATTACAAATTACAAAATTACCTACTTGTATATTTGTAAGGTTAGTTTATAGCATTGTGCCTCCTACACTTTCAATTTATTACTGTGCCATGGCATTCGTTGTTTCCATTTTCCATGTTATTCTTAAAACATTTTGTTTTTTCTGTTTTCTCTGACATTTATTTGATTTGTGCATTACTTCTGTTCCTGTAAAAAGTGACTGCATACATATTTCAGATGACAATATGTTGTGCATATCGGCAATGTTGTGATGTATTCAGAGATTGGCCGTTAACATATCAAACTTACACTATAATTCACTTCAGAAAATGCTGTACCACCTTTCTTTAGATATTTTGTGTCAACTCATGCATTACTACAACCCTTTATTAACAGATTGATTTTGTTTTGTTTTATAGGGTCATGACACTACAGCTGCAGCAATGAGCTTTGCATGTTATGCCCTAGGGATGAATCCAGAAGTACAGGTAAGTACAAAGCTTAAATTGATAAGTGTTATCTCCACATAAAAGCATTTTTGGTCCGGTATCAAACAAAATTTGTACAAAATTATTTTAATTGTATTATTTTAATATATTATATAATTATATTTTAATTTAGTGATAAATGCTTAAAAGGTGGGTGCTTTAAGTGGGAATTGCAAAGAATTATGACATTCTAATTATAAAAATGCGAGTTGTGAAGTTATAAGCTGACTGTCTAAAACTTATTTTTTTAACTTATACACAAGAGTTTCAAACATCAGTAAATTATGAAATCTATTTAAAGATATGATTCATTAACATTCCTTCAAGTTATTTTGTCTCTTGTTCTACTTGTGAATGAACTGAGATAATAGTGTGACAAATGCTATATTAAATACTTTATCCTCTCTCTGAGCAAGGAGCCAGAATGGCTGGGGCAATCTATTAGTAACGCAAACCTTAATTCCTTTCATGGAAGTGTTGAAAACAGTGTAGTTGTAATAAATTTAAGGGAGTCGATTAATGACACTAAATAACACTTACTTTAAAATTTACTGGACATGTTTCGTTGATATCCAGTTGACAATGGAGACAAATAGCCTCTGAAACATGTTCTGGTAAATTTAAGTGTTATTTAGTATCATTAATCGACTCCCTTTAAATTTAACATAAATCTTGTTTCTTAAATTTGTATACTTGCACACTCTCAACTACAGTTGCAGTATGTATAGCTTTCAAGATTTAAGAGTATTTGAATTGCTGGTTACAAATATTACATATTTGTTGTTAACCTTATATAAAGAAAAGCACAGTGAGCATATATATGCATGATGCAGTCATTGTTTTGTTTGAGACATACATTAACCATGAAACTAGGATCTTGTCATTAAAGAATCCCAGCTGCCAAAACATTCATAAGGCTTGCTCATTTATACTTGTATAGAAGAAATGCATGAGAATGACTTATACTAAGCAGGAAAATGAATTTCTTACTTTCAGGAAAATGCAGTAGCTGAAATAAGAGAAATATTCCAAGATTCTGACCGCTCTGCGACATATCAAGATCTCCAGAACATGCCATACCTTGACAAGGTTATTAAAGAAACCTTGAGGTTGTATCCCAGTGTACCAGTTTATGGCAGAGTATTGTCTGAGGAACTTCAGATCGGTGAGTGCGGTTATGTACCAAGATGTTGGGATTATTCATTTATACATATCTAAGGTTATTTTATTTTAAATCTCAACTTTATGGTTGTCATATTTAAAACAAATAAAAAAAGCATGCACCTTATTAAAATAGAAAAATATTTGAAAAATTGTATTTGTTGTCAGTTTTTAACATTTCGTCACTTATTTTTATATTATCGAAGGACTAGTTTCAGAAGCTGTTGCTTCCATTTTCAACCTTGAAGGTCTATCATCTGATGAACCTATTTTGAGGGTGAAAATGTATCAAAATTGGAAAAGTATTTATTATTGGCATATTCTGTTTAGTTTTATTATCCCTGATCTGCAAATAGAAAAATTTCAAGTTGAGTTTATATGTATACACAATCAAAAGATGTGCCTTTCCCTGTGCATTGCAAGGAAATATATAATTCTCACTATGAACACTAGATTTTTCAGAAGCAATATTGTTGCATGTTCATGTTATACAAGCAAGTATTGCTTCATTGTGAATTAGCATTACTCATTTTCCTGTATCACACAACAGCAATTTTTCCCTCCAGCTTTTGTTCATTCTGTTCTAGAAAAAATGAAGCGTTATGATATAATGGAACAGATTAGAGAAATTCACATTCAGATTTATTATGCCATTTGCAACGTTTTTTACAAAGCATCATCAAAAAAAGAACACTAAAATTACATTTTTACAGTTCAAAAATAAAAACAAATAAATCTATTTACGGATTAGCAGTTCTAGATATACAAAATAGATTCGTAACAAAATTTAATAAACCAAGTCGCTGTTCCATTTTGTATTTGTCAATTGAGTAGAAAGCATTTTTCACTGGGTAAGTCTTTATTGTGGAAATTTTCTTCACTTCTTCATTTATTGCCTTGATAGAGTGAGGTAAATGACTGTATAATTTTTTGTGGTACTTTCAATACATTTGGCAGCTAATGTTCCCCTGAACCTATTTCTAAAGTAGTTCTGTTTTGTTCTTGTATTGTATTTATGAATGTTTCTATTTTTTCCTTCTAAGTTGTTTCTTATTACATGTTTGAGACATATACATAAACAGGATAATGTGAGTATTTTAAGTTTTTTAAAACTACTTTTACATGATTGTCTCCTAGGGATTTTTTCTATTATTCTTATTGCTCTCTTTTGTTGCCTAAATGTTTTTAACATTATTCTTACCTGCTGCTCCCCATAAAATGACCCCATAACTTAGGTGTGCATGTATAAATGCATAATAAACCTTTAGTGCACTGACTTCATCCATAATTTGTGTTGTCTGTTTTAATACATATATGGCCTTGTTTATTTTCTTGTCGATCTTGTCTATATGTTTGTGCCATTTTAAACTATTATCTGTAACTAATCCTAAAATGTTTGTACTACTTGGCTACATACAAAATATGCAAAATGTACTTTTTGTGTTGCTATAGGTGAATACATCCTTCCAGCAGGCTGCAATGTATTGATTAATGCATTCATTGCCCATCAAGACCCAACATATTTTCCAGACCCATTAGTGTTCAACCCTGAACGTTTCTCAGTGGAAAACTCTCAAGGAAGGCATTCATTTGCCTACATTCCATTCTCAGCAGGAGTTCGCAACTGTGTTGGTAAGGACAAACACTTCAGGTTATTAATATGAATGAATATTTACTTAATATAAAGTTACATAATTTGATTACCTAAGTAAAATACTTCTTTCTAATTATAATATTTAAGTATTACTCGGTTAAAATTATCCTTTTAATTTTGAGAGTTGCATTTCCTCTGTTAATATACCACCAGGTTTTGTGAGTTGGTAGAATCAAGTCTTGTTTGCAGAAATTTGTTATTGTTATTTATTTATCTGCCAATTAAAATTATAACTACTCTTGGCATTGCCAAGGTAAGTACAATATAAATACAATGATTATCTAACCTACATATATACAAATTATTTACAGGTAATAATAAAGAAAATATTTACATTAAGCTAATATGTACAGTTCCGTAACACTAAGCTTACAAAACTATATTAATTACTGCTCTAGAAATTCGTCAGTTGAATTGTAACACCCTTGGATACAAAACTTCTTTAGTTCCCTTTTTAACCGCTTAATATCTTTAATTTCTTTTAGATATATACATGCTCTTTATTGCAGTAAAAAAGGCTTTGTACAACCCTGGCAGCAGCACATATCCAAATGCAGTCAGGGTCGTTTCATTACACTGCCACATGTAAACAAATAAAAGAATTCACTGTGGTAAAGTTCAAAATGCACAATTACAACATAGCTGCACAACACAACTCCACTCAAACTAGCAATTGACTCCGCTCTAACACTTTATGGGATTTTATACATCCAGTCCTTGTTCTAGAATGCAGTCTATCATTTGATAACAATTGCGGCGGCATCGGAAAAAAAATGAAACTTCAGACATGTCTCTTTGGTTGTGGTTTAATTTGAATAGCTTCCTTAATGAGTCTGTCCCAGTATTTGCCAGTGTTTTCTAGAACTTCAGTGTCTGTAAAATTTATTTTGTCATTGTTCTCTATGCAATGTTTGGCCACAACCAGAAAAGTCAACATTTTAATATATAAGGTGCGTTCAAAAAGAAACGAGCCGGAGACATAATTACAGAAACCAGTAAGTATATACATAGTCAACATGAAAAATTCAGTGCTATGGCATTTCATGTTGAGATCTTCATGTTAAAGATCTTAGCCTATATACAGCTAGTGTGAAGAAATGATTAATTTCCATCAATTAACTAAAACATTACCTGTATGTTAGAAGTATTGGCCCTGGCTGTTGAGACACTTGTCCCACTGTGACACAAGGCAGTGAATGGCTGTCTCATAAAAGTCCCGGGGCTGCGATGTGAGCCAGTTCCGCACATACAGCTGGATGTCGTCCGAGGTGAATCATTTACCCCTCAGTCTTTTTAAGGGGATCAAAAATGGTGTAATCACAGGGAGAGGTCTGGACTGTATGGAGGGTGGCCAAGAACCTCCCATTTGAATTTCTGCAGGAGTGCCGCGACTGTGTTGGCCTTGCATTGTCATGGAGCAGAATGACTCCACGGGTGAGATTGCCTGGTTGTTTTGATTTGATCGCTTGGCGAAGGTTGATCAGTGACTGCAAGTAATGCTGGGCATTCACTGCTGTCCCGTGCTGCAGGAAGTGTATCAGAAGGGGGCCAGTGTAACCTTTTCTGCAGTTTTGTGGATGACCTTGGCTTTTTTTTTTTTTTTGGTGGTGGTGACCCTGGATGCTTCCACTGGAGACTTTGTCATTTTAATTCTGGTTCGAAGTGATAACCTCATGACTCATCTCCAGCCACCACTCGTGCTAGGAGCTCATTCCCTTCCCTAGCATAGCGTTGCAGATGACCAAAGCAATGGACCATTCAACATGCTTCCTGGTGTAGTTGAAGACTGTAGGGCATCCATTGAGCACACACTTTGCGCAAGAGCAGTTGTTCCTTCATGATGATGTGAACACTTCTGACGCTCAATCCGACCTCTGCGGCTATGGCTTTCACTGTCACTCAGCAGTCCTGGCTAATGAGCGCATCAACCAGCTGGACAATGTCATCGGTAATGCAGTGTGGTGCTCCAGACCATGCTAACGCCTGTCCTCCCCTGAAGCGCTTCTGCCATGCTTTGACGCTTGCAAGAGACATGCAGTGTTTGCCATACACTTGTGACATTCATCGATGAATGTCTGTTCCCCTACTCCTTCCGCTGTCAGAAAACGAACACCGCCTCTTTGTTCTGCTTTTGATGCTTCCATTTCAATGTTTGCAATGCAACTGGCAGTATTGGACGATTGATGCATGCTGCTGCTAGCTTTGTATTGTGACTTTGTGAGTTCATAGAATTAAAAGCCCAATTTGCAGAAATTCAAATTGTTCTTTAGTTCCTTTAGAAATACACTTGGGTCAACCTTTATAGCAGCAGAATTACATAACATATACAAATACAATGCTCAAGTCCATTGACCACAAACAAGAGTTCACTCAACTTCCACTTCAATTGCCACTCTCTCATTACAACTTCGTTTGACTGTCCCTTGGAGAGTCGCAGCTTCCTTATATATACCACAACTCATATTACTAGACATTTCTTAAATATTCTATAACGAGAAATCAATGTTCTGTAAGACAATCAAGATGCCACTAGAATTTTCCTTTATTTAACTTTATCTGTTTTGGCATGCCTTTTATCTCTGCACTATGTTTATCTGCTTAGGCAAGCTCTTTATCTCCACCCGGCACTATCTGTACCTTATCGCTCTGTGCCATGCTATTGTAAATAATGGGTTCACAACAGTATAGTCACGTGACGTGCACGCGTGCCCTCTAGCGACGGGCTGTGAACTTCACGTTCAGGTCAGAACACTTCTTTACACACGCCACAATATTACCATCCTGTGACTGGTTTGCACATACTATTCCGGCTCGTTTCTTTTTGAACGCCCCTTATATATTTTGGCATCAGTATTATTATTAATATAGTTTTTCTTTTGATGACCATATTCTTTGCTTACAAATTAAATTAAAGTTTATATTTCAGGTCAGAAATTTGCAATGCTGGAGATGAAAGCAACATTATGCAAGATCCTGCGACACTACAAGATATTGAGTGGCAGCACCCCATTAGACTTAGCTGATGATGTTACTCTTAAATCTAACTCAGGTATAATGATAAGACTGGAACGAAGAAGCAACTAATAAGTGTGAAGCTGTAAACACTTATAGGAACAATTTTCTCACTGCAGAACAGTGCAAATGAAGCTGTATCACGAAATATACCAAAGTTTCCCTTACTTATTGTTTATACTAACAGTATTTATAAGTATTAAGAGTTTCAGGTGATCACTGAGTAATTCTGATAGAAAACTTTGTAAATGGAACAAAATAAGTACATAATGAAATTGGGAAAATAACTATTTCATGAATTTCTTGTAATACAAGATTCAGCAGTAATGCAAAAATTGTAAGTCTTGCTGCTATCAAATTTAAAATAGTGTTTCTGTAATTAAGGTTTGAACAAAACTAAATTATATTACCAGTATTTCGTTAGTCTGCAAAATAAACTAACATGTGTGGCAGTGTTGAGTGTTTGGATTAATAGTGAAAAGTTGAAAAAAAATGTTGAAAGTAAATATGTATGTGTATATATGTACAGTGTGTAAAATATGAACATCTCCTGTATCTTGAATTAATATAAAAGTTGTTATATTAAAATCTACATTGCTTTAACTTGTGAAGTTGTTAAAATTAAATGACTCATTCCTCTTAAATGCTAATTTAATTCCTTAATTTAACTCCTTCCCTGTTTGTATCTACAACCATTAAAATTTCCCATTACAGTTCAACTTCATAAAACTTGGGACAACAAATTTTAGTTACAATTACTTTCTTGGAAGTGTTGAAAACAGTGTTGTTATGATAAATTAACTTTAAAGAGAGTCGATTAAAGACACTAGACAACACTTACTTTTAAATTTTTCCGGAACTAGTTTCAGAGGCTTTGCCTCTATCATCGGCCGGCTCTCGACTGGTTCTCATTGGTGTAGCTGACGATACCTTGTCACAGGTCTCCTCTGGTGGCGGATCAAGGAACTTGCTGAACAAATCCTTCTGGGGGATGTCGAAATTGAATACTTTGTTCCTATTTTTTGAAATGAAGATTTGTTCCCATGTGGATAGTTCTTGTTTTCCTGATGTATGTTTCAGTAGTTTTGGTTCTGGATTTATGTTGTGGTTTTTTTCCCAAAAATGTGTGGCAACTGCTGATTTTTCTAATTGTTTATATTTTATGTTTCTAAAGTGTTCCTTTGCTCTTGTTTCTAAATTTCTTTTTGTTTTTCCAATATAAATTTGACTACAGTCATTGCATTCAATTTTATATATACCAGATTTTTTGTTTGATGGAATGGCATCTTTGATGTTTGAGCAAATTAGGTTTTTTAAGGAGAAATGGTTGACTGGTGCTAGTTGAATATTTTGTTTTTTGAAGACTTTTTTGAATTTATCATAGGCCCATGGATGGTAAGTGAATTTTTTGAAAATCATATTAGTTTCTGTAGATGAGAGAGTTGTGGTTCTGTGCAACATGTCCTCACACAGAAATACCGGGAAAAAGTTTAAAAACATCCGGAATATCAAAGTATGTCGATCAGCAATCGTCACACACGCTAAATTCAATAGTGAAATAAGTTGCGTAAACGAAAAATGTACGACTTAAACACAAATTGGCCAATCTGTGCAACATGTCCTCACACAGAAATACCGGGAAAAAGTTTAAAAACATCCGGAATATCAAAGTATGTCGATCAGCAATCGTCACACACGCTAAATTCAATAGTGAAATAAGTTGCGTAAACGAAAAATCGAGCACGCAAATCTTTGAAAACGTAGTAAACCTATCTAAGCAAAATTTCTCCACAAAAGAATTGAATCTTTTAAATAATGGATTAAAAACATGCGTCAGTTTCTCAAACAAAATTGAAGATTACATTGCAGATATCAACATTTCGACACAAATTCTACCAGTATCCATACAAAATTCAGTAAAAAGCCATTGTGGAAATATTTTGGAGGAAATAGAGAAAAGATCCTTTCAGAAGAGAAAACATAATACTATCCATTCTTTGAAACAGAAAAACGTTATTTACACAAAGGCAGACAAAGGCAACAAGATTGTCATAATGGAAAAATCAGATTATATTGAAAAAATGGAAAAAATGCTAACTGACAATGAATATGAAACCATTAACAAAAATCCTCTAAAAACTTGCATACAGTCATATGAAAAAACAATAGCAAAATCAAGCATAATACCAAACAAATATGCAGTTAAACCGGATAACCCAACCTTACCTAGACTTTATGGCTTACCCAAAATACACAAACCATCCATAACAATGAGACCTATAGTTAGCAGTATAAATTCACCAACATACAAACTTGCAAAGTGGCTAACAAACAAATTCAATTCATTTCCAAAATTCGACAGCCTAAGCATCAAAAACACCTATGAACTTATAGAACACATTAAGGATACTGAACTAAAAGAAGAGGACACACTAGTCTCATTTGATGTTAAATCACTGTTTCCCAGCATACCAGTTGATCAACTCCCACCGTTGATAGAAAAATGGCTCAAATCACTTGGAATGGCATCATCTGAAATTTCAGACTACATTGAACTAACCAAATTATGCATAGAACAAAATTTCTTCCAGTTTCAAACAAAATATTATCACCAAACTTCAGGGTTAGCAATGGGCAACCCACTATCACCCTTCCTGGCCGATCTGTACATGAGTGCATTAGAAATAAGGATCAACAAAGGTTTCCCTTGGATGTTCAAACTCTGGCAACGATATGTAGATGACATCTTTGCAATAGTACCAAAAAAACACATCAGTGATGCATTAAAACTTTTAAATATCCAAGAAAAAAGCATCAAATTCACTGTAGAAATAGAAAAAGACGAGCATTTACCATTTTTGGATCTAAAAATAATGAGGAATAAAAACAGACTAAACTTTGGCATTTACAGAAAACCAACACAGACAGACAACTACATAAAAGCTAATGGCTACAACCCAAGATCCCACAAACAGGCAATCTTCAATAGTTTAGCACACAGACTGGTAAACATCCCTCTCACAGCAGAAGAATACAAAACAGAATACAACAAAATAATTGAAATAGCACAAAAAAATAACTTTCCCAAATCATTAGTGGACAAAAAAGTGAGCTTAGCAAAAAAGAAGCTACTAAAGGAAACCACAACTCTCTCATCTACAGAAACTAATATGATTTTCAAAAAATTCACTTACCATCCATGGGCCTATGATAAATTCAAAAAAGTCTTCAAAAAACAAAATATTCAACTAGCACCAGTCAACCATTTCTCCTTAAAAAACCTAATTTGCTCAAACATCAAAGATGCCATTCCATCAAACAAAAAATCTGGTATATATCAAATTGAATGCAATGACTGTAGTCAAATTTATATTGAAAAACAAAAAGAAATTTAGAAACAAGAGCAAAGGAACACTTTAGAAACATAAAATATAAACAATTAGAAAAATCAGCAGTTGCCACACATTTTTGGGAAAAAAACCACAACATAAATCCAGAACCAAAACTACTGAAACATACATCAGGAAAACAAGAACTATCCACATGGGAACAAATCTTCATTTCAAAAAATAGGAACAAAGTATTCAATTTCGACATCCCCCAGAAGGATTTGTTCAGCAAGTTCCTTGATCCGCCACCAGAGGAGACCTGTGACAAGGTATCGTCAGCTACACCAATGAGAACCAGTCGAGAGCCGGCCGATGATAGAGGCAAAGCCTCTGAAACTAGTTCCGGAAAAATTTAAAAGTAAGTGTTGTCTAGTGTCTTTAATCGACTCTCTTTAAAGTTAATTTAAATTTTAGTTAACTGATGGAAATTAATCGTTCCTTCATACTAGTCGTATATAGGCAAAGGTCTTTGATAGTCAACATGAAAAATTCAATGCCATGACCAGAATTTGAACCATGGATCTCCTGGTTTCTGTCCAGTTGCTCTAACCCATTGAGCTACCATGGCCAACTTATCATGACATTAAATTCTCCATTTGACTCGTATATTTCCCCGGTAGACCACTAGGGGCTCTCGAATCCAAGATACACCATTTGTGGCGACTTACTGGCATAAGTACTGAGTCCCAGGCTTTATCATTTAACTCTTATTAACTCATCATTTAACTCTTGGTCTTGGCAGGCAGGTGCTCTACCATCCGAGCTACGGGGCCAGCCTGGTTGCAATTTTATATATATATATTTTCAGTATTTCAAGTGATGAAAAGTTAAGGAAAAATGGAAACTAACAAGGAACTATCACTATGCTCATACCTGTATATGCTTGAGAGTTTAATCATCTCTGCTTTATGTGAGGTCTCTGTGCCAAAAATCGGGTGCAGAATATAGCTGGAAGTACCTGAAAATGAGTCCAAAATACCAAGGAACATATAGACAACAGCACAGCAGTGAACGGGAGAGATTGTTTACCCCTGACAGGCTGCAGTCTATACATGGCATATGTAAGGAGCACCATCCCCCACACCAGAAACAGAGCTGATGAGGGATGTCCAGCAGCTACTTTCAAGTGGTTGCATGCAGCAATTTCCAGACTTCAGTTTTGGACATTGCGGTTCTACTCCACAGCAGATTTTTGGTGCACATGGTTTATATAGCAAGCATTATACCATCAAATTTTCATTTGCGTAGTGGTGTCAGTATAGAAGCACACTATTTCTGTGAGCAATTCTGCAAACAAAACCTACAAAATAAAACCTACTAGTAAGCTACTCTTGTGAATACAACTTGTTTGAATGTAATATGGCATAACACATGGACCAAAGTGTCACTGTGGTCTGTCATGCTCGTGCAAGTGGGTATGAAGTAATACAAAAAGGTGTTTAAGATGGATGTGGTATCCAGTGATAGCTCCCTTGTAAGATTAGACGAGAGGTTTTATACCAGGACATTCCTGCATATATTCTCAAGCATTTTGCTCTTGAATTCTTTGGATGAACGCATTCTTGAAAGGGCATAAGCTTGAAAAGGGTTCTTCTGTCTTTTCAAAACTAATTTCCATACTAGATGAAAAGAACATCAGTACTGTAAATGGTCTATGCTGCTATCCATTGTGCCACAAGACAATGAAGAGCACTGGCTCATCTACTTGGTCTTAGGTGTGGCTAATGGCCATTCTACAGTGGAGCAATAGCCATCTCTTCCCACAGAAAATTTGTTTGGGTTGCAAGTTTCCTATCCAGAAAGTTTGCTTTGTATTTGGGCAGTATATAAAGAGCTGGCTAGTGCTGGTGGAAGATGGAGCTCCCAAAACCTACTTGAGCTACCTAAAGCACATGTTTGTGGTTTCTGTTGTGGGAAAAAATTTAACACAAAAAACAGTAAGAGAATCTGTGTGGCCAACCAATCAATAGAGCAACTTGTCATTATAGCAGTGTTAATAACTATGCATATGCATACAGAGTCTTTGCCCTCTTCAGACTTAATTCCTCCTCCAAGCATAGTGCAGGTGTTGCAGATTGTCCAAAAACCCTTGAAAAGTTGCACCATTCATTTCATCAGGAATCACTTTCTGACAAAATTCCCCATATTCAACTATCTGAGGTTGTATGGAGAAAAGCTAGATAAGGGCAAACTTTTAGGGAATACATCAGGGCACTGGGGCTAAGGCCTCACTGTACCCCATTCTAAGATCTGGAATGCCCGATTATGTCCCTAATTTCCCTTTGAAGCGCAAGAACCTCCTACCTGCCAGTAGCGTGAGCTAATACCTGTAAGCTTGCTTTTATAAACTACGATTATAATGTCTATTCTTTATTATATAATGTTTGCCTTTTACTATGGCCTTTGTTATTTTATCAATAATATTGTCGCCAGGCATTGATGTACTGCTGCTGGCCCATTCACGGGCAGGAAAGAAAGAGACAGATAGAGTGACTTAGTGTGTGGGCGCAGTGCTAAACGCTTGCTGAGAGAGAGCAACAGAGAGAGAGAGAAAGAGATAGAAATAGTTCCACTGTTGATAGTCAACATGAAAAATTCAATACCATGGCTGGGATTTGAGCCGCAGATCTCTTGGTTTCTGTCCAGTCACTCTAACCCATTGAGCTACCATGGCCAACGTGCCGTCCTGACATTAAATTCTCCATTTGACTCATATATTTCCCCGGTAAACCACTAGGGGCTCTCTCATTCGAGATACATAATTTGTGGCGACTTACTATCGTAAGTACTTGAATCCCAGGCTTCATCACTTAACTCTTATTGTTTTAGTTAATCGATGGAAATTAATCATTTCTTCACACTAGCTAGTCCATGGAAATTAATCATTTCTTCACACTAGCTAGTCCATCAATTAACTAAAATGATAAGAGTTGAATGATGAAGCCTGGGACTCAAGTACTTATGATAGTAAGTCGCCACAAACAGTATATCTCGAATGCGAGAGCCCCTAGTGGTCTACTGGGGAAATATATGAGTCAAATAGAGAATTTAATGTCAGGATGGCAGATTGGCCATGGTAGCTCAATGGGTTAGAGTGACTGGACAGAAACCAAGAGATCCGTGGCTCAAATCCCAGCCATGGTATTGAATTTTTCATGTTGACTATCAACAGTGGAACTATTTCTATCTCTTTCTCTCTCTGTTGCTCTCTCTCAGCAAGCGTTTAGCACTGCGCCCACACACTAAGTCACTCTATCAATCTCTTTCTTTCCTGCCCGTGCACATGAATTTTCATGTTGACAACCTTAGCCAATTACGGCTAGTGTGAAGAAATGATTAATTTCATCAATTAACTAGAATAGTTCCATTGTGTTCTCGCTGCACCACGAAAGGCCTTGAAGTGTCGACAAGTTTCTGAAAAAAATTAGTGGAGGTATAAGAGCCGCGGCTAGCCAGTCGAGCCAGTCGGGGGCTAGTTGAGAACTGATAATTGTATGTGTGCAGCTGTATAGTGATTTGAAAGTGAATTCTTTTGTTTGTCTACGTGTGGTGAAGCAATGAGAGACCTTGGTGATTGCATGTTTGTATGACACGTCATTTTTAGAGCCTCTAAGGGTTGTACAAAATGTCTTTTTACTTGAAATAAAGAGCAGTTTGAATTTCTGCAAACTAGACTTTTAATTCTACAAATCCACAAAATCACAATATAGATCTCTCACTTCTGTCCACATCAACCTTTGCGTTTCACTGACTTTGAACTTAAAAATTACTCCCTCTTACCTGACCACCCTTTTTAGTCTATACATCTGGTGATATGCCTTTCCATTTTTCTCTGTTTCTTGTGGCCGTGGTCCACTGACACCAGCTACCTTCTGGAAGTCTTGTGCTGCAGGCGTCCTCTGCTCCTTTTTCCTATTCTTGCAGCTTAGGCCCATTTGATCTGGTTCATCCTTTTTACGTATCCTTCCCAGCACCATTTGGCTTGTCTTACTCTTTCTGCTGCATCTTCCATTCTGCTCTTCCTTCTCAGTACATCATTCCTTTCCTTGTTACTGATTTTAATGCCCAGTACTCTTCTCTCTGTTTTACATTGGCTTACTTGTATTTTGTTTGTTTGTCGGTTTGTTCGTGTCCATGTCTGGCTTCCATAGATAATCACTGGTCGACAAGGTTTTTTTCACAAGATATCTGAATAGTGAATCTAGTGGCATTTTCTATCCTGAATTCAGATATGTAGTCAGAATTTTCCCATCAGGCATAGTTTTTCTGTAAAAGCTACTTTTCAAAATATGATTTTAGCGTTTTCTTTGACCTGTCATAGGAACTGTTACCTCATATGTAGCTATTTTACTCAAGCTGTATTATTGAAATTATTTGCAATGTCATGCTGAAGCGCAATAAAACATGACTGTGCAGGTTCATTGTTGTTGTTTAGACATGTTCAGACCTTTAGTTAATTGATGGAAATTAACTAAAATAATAAGAGTTAAATGATGAAGCCTGGGACTCAAGTACTTACAATAGTAAGTCGCCACAAACGGTGTATCTCGGATACGAGAGCCCCTAGTGGTCTACTGGGGAAATATACGTCAACTGGAGAATTTAATGTCAGGAAGGCACGTTGACCATGGTAGCTCAAAGGTTAAGAGCGACTGGACGGAAACCAGGAGATCCGTGGTTCAAATCCCGGCCATGGCACTGAATTTTTCATGTTGACTCTATCCATCAAATATCTTAGCATATATACGGCTAGTGTGGAGAAATGAT
Organism: Mantis religiosa; assembly: GCA_030765055.1. NCBI lineage: Eukaryota > Metazoa > Arthropoda > Insecta > Mantodea > Mantidae > Mantis > Mantis religiosa. The sequence goes on from CM060958.1 coordinate 15,910,060, forward strand.
TAATTTCCATCAATTAACTAAAATAATAAGAGTTAAATGATGAAGCCTGGGACTCAAGTACTTACAATAGTAAGTCGCCACAAACGGTGTATCTCGGATGCGAGAACCCCTAGTGGTCTACCGGGGAAATATACGAGTCAACTGGAGGAAACCAGGAGATCCGTGGTTCAAATCCCGGCCATGGCATTGAATTTTTCATGTTGACTCTATCCATGTTCAGACCTGTTTGGCATTGTGATGTGTCAGTATTGAGCTGACTGTGAGATTGTTGAGTAGTGAAATATTTCCTTCCTTTCTGTTTAGAAGTGTATTGTGTATGTTGTGCATGTTGTATTTCTGTGCTTTATTTTTTCATCATGCCAAGAAATTGTGTAAATCATGCAGATAATTTCTGCTATATTTGTGGTGAGCTGACCTTCAAGTCTCAGAGGCGAAATTTGACCCCACTTGTAAAGAAGTGTTATACACTTTACTTTGGCTGTCAAGTTGGTGATTTTGATAAGAGCTGGGCCCCAAATACATGCTGTGTTTCGTGTGTTAGACTGCTGACTGGGTGGAAAAATGGTACACATCATATGCCATTTGCAATTCCCATGATTTGGAGGGAACCGAAGGATCATTTAACTGACTTATTATTTTTGTTTGACAAATATTAAAGGAATCACATCTAAAACAAAATATACAGTTAAGTATCCGAATTTGCGATCTGCAATGAGACCTGACTTACACAGTGAAGAGTTCCCCGTACCAGTATATGCAGATACGATCTTAAGTGATAACTCTGGTTCTGACCTGACTGAAACTCCAAATGATTCAGATGAAAATAAAAATGATCTTACATATGAAGCCAGTAGCTGTTCATCAGAACCATACTTTCCCAATCAGCAAGACCTTAGTGACCTGATTCGCGATTTAAATCTGTCTAAACAGCAAGCGAAGTTTTAGCTTCCAGACTCAAAGGGTGGAATCTACTCCAAAAAGATGTAAGAATTAGTAGATATCGTAGCCGCCATATGTTTTCAAAGTATACTTCTCTGAAGAAAATGGTATTGTGTTTTATAATAATATTTGTTCAGTTATGGAAACTCTTGGGCTTCAACACCGGCCAGATGAGTGGCGATTGTTCATAGACTCCTCTAAAGTAAATTTGAAGGCTGTGCTGCTACATATTGGTAATAAACTTCCATCAATACCGGTAGCGCATGCTGCTGATATGAAAGAGACATATGAAAATATGAAACTAGTTTTAGAGAAAATATGAATGGAATATCTGTGGTGATTTAAAGGTCATTGCTTTATTGCTTGGTTTGCAACTTGGGTTCACCAAATTTTGCTGTTTTTTGTGCGAGTGGGACACCAGAGATAAGAAGTCTCACTATGTTAGAAACTCATGGCCAAAACGTGAATCTCTTATCCCTGGCCAGAAAAATGTGGCATGTGACCCTTTAGTGAAGCCTGAAAAATTATTTTTATCTCCATTGCATATTAAGTTAGGAGTTATGAAAAATTTCGTCAAAGCTATGGATAAACTTTCTGATGGATTCTTGTACTTGAAATTGAAATTCTCCAAAGTCAGTGATGCTAAATTGAAAGAAGGAGTTTTTATAGGACCACAAATCCGATCATTAATGGCTGATGAACATTTCGAGGGACTGTTAAATCCACTGGAGAAAGCAGCCTGGCAGTCTTTCAAAAGTTTGTGTTGCAATTTTCTTGGAAACCATAAAGCAGAAAACTATCGTGATATAGTGGCTGATCTTCTGCATTCTTATAAAGCTATCGGATGCAACATGTCTTTAAAAATTCACTTCTTGGACTCTTACTTGGACTACTTCTCCGAAAACCATGGAGCTGTCAGCGATGAACACGGTGAGCGTTTTCATCAGCAAATGTCTACAATAGAGAAGAGGTACCAAGGCAAGTGGAGTTCCAATATGCTGGCTGACTGCTGTTGAACTAAAATGAGACACGTTCCAGATGCAAAATATACCCGAAAATCACTATCTACCACTTTCTAGGTAAGTCAGAATCAGTAGTTATAATTTTGAGTTAGATAGCTAGTTACAGATTTTTTGGAATATTATAAAAAATTCAAATGAATATCACACAAAACTCCTGCCGAATGGGGAAAAACTGTAATTATATTTGAATTCAGCACGAAAAAAACTTTTAGAATCTGTTATTTTAATTCTTGTGAAAGTAAAAAAGTTAAATTTTGTTGACCAGTGATAATACTTGCAAAGATGCAGGTCCGCAAGTATTTCAAATCTTATTTTGCTGTTGAGAGATTTTTTGAGAAGTAAAAATACCCATTTACTTGAAGCAAATCTTTTTGGACACACACACACACGCCCATGCCCCTGCCCGCGCACGCCATCACGCACACACACGCACACACATGGTCAGCTTTGCAGGAAACCATAAGGAAGACAAAATAGCGGTGGAGAAGGTTTTCCGGCAGATTTCTAAGTAGGATTTTAGTATTTAGTGTAGGATTTATGTCTTGGCCTTATATTTGTATTTTACTTTTTGTTTTGGTTTGAGCATATATCTTTGTATGATACACGTACCCACACCTTGAACCATTTAATCCTAATATTTCAAAATTGTTGTAAAATAGGATAAGAGTACAGTTACAATTTATAACGTATCAATGTAATGCAATGCATGTAATGTTACTCTTTAATGGGGCATGCAGTTAATGTTAAAAATCATGCGCATGCACACACACCCACACATACACGGTCAGCTTTCTTAAGGAAGACAAAATAGTGGTGGAGAAGATTTTTGGGCAGTTTTCTAGGTAGGATTTTAGAATTTAGTGTAGGATTTGTTATGTCGTTTGGCCTTATATTTGCATTTTTCTTTTTCTTTTGGTTTGTGGCAGTGCAGGTTTTTGGCCAGTTTTCTAGGTTGGATTTATATTTGTATTTTTCTTTTGGTTTGTGCATATATCTTTTGTGAGACACACACGCACGCACGCACGCACACACCCACACCCACACAGACACACACACACACACACACAGACACACACACACAGACACACACACACAGACACACACACACAGACACACACACACAGACACACACACACACACAAATTGAACAATTTAATCCTAATATTTCAAAATTATTGTAAAATAGGATGAGGGTACACTTACAATTTATAATATATTTGTATTTATTTCATCCTTTGGAGCATAATACATATGTTATCAATGTAATGCAATGCATGTAATGTTACTCTTTAATGGGGCATTCAGTTTATGTTCAATAAACCGAAAAAACCACATACACACGCAATGTGTAAATAATGTAAGTGGATCAGTTGGATGATCGCCCACCTCCACCTTGAGTACGTAGGTGTGAGGTTGGCAGTCAGGTTGGCAGGTCCAGGCTGAGTTGTGCTGTATATCGTGGATTTTTTTTTTTTCCATTATATCCTATCAGCCAGTTACAGTTTGGCTGTTATACTGGAGACAAAGACTCAATAAGACGGTGAAGGAGAGGCTGGCCATAGCAGCAGAAATTCAAACTTCATTTGCTTCTCAGGTATCACTAACTGTACAATGGTTCATATGATTAAGAAGGAGACTGCTGATTCGCTTGCACCTCTTAGAACTGCAAAAGCCTCAAACAGAACTAGACAATCATAAGCAGATGAGTATACCAGTTATTACAAAAAATGAAATTTGACTAAAGAGCTCGATTCTGAATGATGAAGTATTGTAACGTTCACGGATGCGCCAAAGTAGATATAACGTTCATACTTCACACTAACATCTGAGTTAACATAAAGTTCCACTTAATACAGTGAACGTCACTAGAGGGGGCGGGAGCTCAGTAAGGAGGGGTTCCCTAAATAGATGTAAGTTAAAGTGAAGGATTAAGCTTATCTTAAAATTGTGTCATGTAGTTCTGGCTTATAGTGTGTTTATTCTACCTAAACTAAAAGTTAATGAGCTACCTACAACCAACAAGATTACTCAGAAAAGGAAGCTGTGAACTTTATCTTGGCTGAGGTTCCTGGTGGCAGAAGTTCCATTACCGGAGATTGTAGTTGTGACCATTAAAGAAACAGGTGACGCAGATTCGTCTAGCAGGTGCATAAGTGTTTTCGCTTGGGGTTTAAATATTACATCTCTGCCGAAGCAGCAACTGAGTCAAAGCTTCATCAGCTTAAGTCAGCAAGGCCTTCGCCCTCTGCCTGACAGCCAAGCATGACTTGCAAATAACATGACAGGATGTTGTGTGTATCGAAGTTATTCCTACATCTTCCGAATATATAATTTTTACAAATTTACTCCTTTTATACATGTACAAAATATTATTGTCATAGTATGTACTTTGTAGAACAAAAACTAAGCAGAAGAGTTACACATCTGGCTTGTAAACTTATATACCTGAACTCATTGTTGCATGTGTTTTTGACAACTTTAGCATCTTCAAGAGGGCCAAACATCCAACTCCTGAACATTTTAGTTGTTACTTAACCCATTCACATCGTATGATGAGCTGAACTCGCACTCACGCACTGTTGCATGTAAATACACAGAGTTGTTATCAAGTAACATGGCAAAGGGAGCAGTGCATGGTAACGATGCAAAGGATTTACAAAAGCTTTTTGATAGTGTTTTCTATGGTGATGAACTAAGTGAATTCAGATTCCAAAGAATCCCAAGCAGTTGTATGAGTGTTGAAAGCAGTGATCACGGAATGAAAGATTTTCCTGTAATTTATTCAAGTGCAAATTTTAACTTTGCTTGACAGATAGCCAGGCAACGTGCCAGTCAGTCTGAAAACATATTTCACCCATGGGGAGTTCAGTTTTTTAGCTATATGAATGCAAAATTATCTTGTTATCTTCTGGTGGGATTTCGAAGTTCATTAGTTGGTTTTTATGTTTTTCTATGTATATTCTCTCTCATAGGACGAGTTCACTATGTTTTTGTACATATTTTAGTAATTTGGTGCTATCTTCATTTAAATTCATCACAAAATCAACAGATGGCAGCAGCAACTCCAGAACTACCCACACCACTGGATTAAGCTTTAGTCGCATTAGAGCTGATGAAGCGAACGATAGTTCGCACAACATGTCCTCAATATAGGTACATAAGTGAAGCTGATGTGTAATAAATACGACTCATCTATAATTTAATAATTATTTTGTTTCACTGTGGTGTTCCTATACAGTTATATTTCGATGGTCTTGCCTTCTTTGATGAAAATGGAGTATTTGTTTGGAAATTCTGATCTCTATCACAAATGTGGGAGATTAGGCTCCAAACTGTTAACAATGCACAATATGGCATTTCCTTATAGTTTTTTGACTCTCTGTTAACAAGCTAGAAAAACAGAAACAGTATCTACTGTAAGAAGTAGAAAAACCTTACCAGAATATTCAATTCCAATAAAAAAGACATTTACAAAGGCTGTGCAATAAAAACAACTTATTTATATTGAGGTAATTTATGTAAAATTGGCATAATATAATTTTTTAATGTATTGAGTCACCTTTAAAAATTAACCTGATGTCTTCAAACCTTGTACTAGTGTTTTTCGTTGTATTTAGGAACAGGAGTATAAGGTAGGAATTTTTCAAAGTTGAATGTCAAAACTCCTGGAAACCATGAGGAGAAGGTCCATTAACAAACAAATGGAGGGAGAGTGGTAGAGAAACTTCTGGACATAATACCATATGTAACTAAAATTAATATAAAAAGTCTTTCATATCCATACATACTGTAATAAAAATAAATATAAAATTCTACCATATCTAAAATCTGATTCATTAAGCTAGCAATATTTACATTACAGTCAGAATACTGTCATATTATTTTGAAAATATGTTTAGTCCAACTATGACCAAAATTCCTTGGACAGAATTACCTGATTTGCACTCAACAGAAGACTCATGATATTATAGGAGTATGCTACTCTATAATTAAAAATGTTTTTTTGAAAAAATGACATTTCTGAAATGCAATTCTCACAAAGGTTTTGATAGAATAAAGCAATATCTTTGGCAATGCCAAAAATGCACAGTTTCACTGCTCTGCTTTGTAACTCTCCATACTAAGTTCCCACAGCAACAGAAACTTATTGTTTATTGCTTATAAACAAAATATCAATACTCTTAACCACACGAAATGGTCTAGTCCGTTGGTCTTCATAACTTACGGAGATCTAGCACAAATACCTGGAAAAAAGAAGAAAAACATTGTTAGGAATGTGTTTCGAAACATCACACCAGTCATACTTAAGCAAATTTAATACGTTCATGAAAAAAGTGGATATGTTAAAAATTTTGGGAGTTCTCTCTCTGGCATCCCAAAAATAGAATGTTAGTTGAACATGAATTAATAACAGTTATAATTAAGCTCATGATGCGCCTCAGTTCGTCATACACTAATATACACGGTGTTCATTTTTATTCTTTATTTCCTGCCCTCCGATACAGCAAGAATGGCATCACAGTTGACTGGTGAGTCTATCTTGAAATAATAGTGACCTCTACGGAGAAGAAGCGGTAATTTTTGCAGAATAGTAAGCAAATTACAGTGCTCTGCTCTGAGTGTAGGAGCGCCGGTAACTAATACAACCAGCCTCCCCTTTCATCCCTACTTTGGTAATCATGATTAACATTCTAGTACATACATATATATAAGTAGCACATTTCTGCTCTAAAGGTGACCATGGATATGAACAAAGAACACCGCTTCTTCATGGCTGAATGCTACTTTCGTACCAACATTAAAATTGGAACGACATATAAATATAATTTAAACCGCTGCATAGAGGAGTTTATGTAATGCTATTCGGCATTCAGACAAGTCCCTCGGAGCGTAATGTTGTCAAAAGTGTCCAGATACCGTCAAATTGACATACTTTTGTTTGCAACATAAACGTCTTACATTTTATCAGTATACAATATAAATCCTTTTTTATTCTCACACTTAATTAAATGTCTATTAATGTTGGTATCCTTATGTCTTTAAAAAACAATAGGGGCATCAAACATTTCCAAGATACAGGATCAGTTACTCGCAAAAAAAGAAACACTGGACAGTATAAAGTGACTGGTCCAATCTAGAAGCAATAAAGTTACTTCCTGTCATTCATTCATTTATTCATTCATCGTTCAATATGACATGCACTGTTGAAAGGACAAACAAAATCTGTTCCTTTACTAAAATGTTTTGAAACTAATAGGGTTCACATTCATTAAAACAAACTACAACAGTTATCGTATCTACACACCAGGCAAAATTACACACTTTTATATTATGTGGGAGGACCCACCTCTCAAATAGTATATTTACCTGCCAGTAGAGGGAGGCCTCCAAGCTGCTGTCAGCACATCAAATGTGATCACAAGCCGCTAGGGGAATCATATAAACTTGCTGCATCAGTGATGCTATTGATGACATCAAATTTTGTATGGTAAAATCACAGATAAAAATGAACCCAGTGTATTAATCTCTTGCTCACCTCTGCAGCATAGGTGGTAGCATGTCTGCCCCATGTTCAATAGTTTGAATCTGTCAGGGTGAGTTACCTGGATAAGGTTTTTTTTCCTGGGATTTTCCCTTATCCTGAAAGATGAATGTCTGGTAATTCTAAGCTCTATGTACCCTGGGCTCATTTGAACATATTTTCTTCCATTTCATTCATCATACGATATGATTTAATGTTGGAGGACATAAATTATAGACTCAAAAAATTTCTTAAAAATGCAGAACTATGTCATGATGAATGTGTATACTTTAAACTTGTTGTTGGGATCATTCAAAGATGTTTCGATAGACTACAAATGTCATCCTTGTATACTGCTTAATCTGACACATCCGGCCACCAATACTCAGTTGGTAATTCAAGTGTACCTCACCTCTGGATGCTTGTGGTTGCATCTCTTCCAAACTGAATGGTTGAATAGAATTGGGATTTCCTCTTTGGATACAATATCTCACTGCTAAGGTCATTTTCAAATTCAATCCACACATGTCCAGTATCAAACTATTATTTGAAAGTAAAATAGAAACATATTACAATCAACTTTACTTACACTTCCATCTGACGCACTAGCACCAACTTTATCACCACGAGAATTCCAACAAACTTCAAAGATTCCTCCAGTTCCCTTGTAGCTATGTACAAGCTGACCACTCTGGAAATAGAATATAACCCAACTTATAAGCAACAATTCTGATGACTAACAATCATTGATCTCACCCTTTTATCATTTAAATCCATAGCTATTCTGAAAATTATTCTCATCAAAGATTAGTTTTTAATCTTTTTTTAATCTATTTATGTATGTATTTGCCAGGAATAGTTTCAATTACATAATATATTATTAAACCTTGCTCACAAAGTCTCATCAGTTTAATAATGCATAATTGGTAACATTGCTTTATCCAGTACATTTTGTGTGCCACATTGCTATACTTTATTGTAGCTTATTGGCTTTCAAAGAAATGAATGATTATGCATTGTTAAAATTTATTGGTTTGACTTAGTAGTATTGCATGTCATGTTATAAATATTACCAGGATATTTGTTAATAATTCAGTCACAAACTATGTACTAAAATATTCTTAATGAGTATGGACTACGATACAATGAAGCACAAAATTATTATAATTTTGAGTTGAAATAGTACTTCATAATTGAAAAAACTATTTGTATTTGAATTTTTGACACTTGGTCATTTACATTTTTATATTCTTGAGGGAATAGTTTCAGAAGCCACTGTGTCCATTATCAATCTCAAAGGTCTGGATGCAATGGCTTCCGAAACCATTCCCTCAATAATATAAAAATGAAAGTGACATAGTGTCAAAAAACCGAGTACAGATAGTTTTTTTTTTAATTTATTTTGATGTCACTGTTACTAAATTCCTCCACATATTGCTCGTATTTATTACTCGACAGCACTAAGGCATATTGACCTTCAGATGACCAGCGCTGTGCTCGTTCCTTATCGGGTCTTATCTGGTCGATTAGAAGAGTGAAATATTAGTAAGTTGACGTACAGTAAGTTACGATACACAAATAGAGCGATTGGAAGCTGCGTGTGTCTATATGATATTGTGACTTTGTGAGTTCGTAAAATTAAAAGTCCAATTTGCAGAAATTCTAAATGTTCTTTATTTGCATAGAAGTACACTTCGTAGCAGCAGAATTACATCACATACACATTCACAATCTGCAACAGCGTTCTGATTACACCCGTTTACAAATCTCCTGTTACAACATCTGTTCTCGTTTCAACAGCACTCTACAGCTGTTTTCTGTTTACGCTCTCGCAACTGACTCTTGGCAAGTCATCACCTTCTTAAATACCTCATTGATAAATTCTAGATATTTCCGGAACAATAAAGAAACCGAATAATCTCTATCAACCAAGACGTCACCAGAAATTTCCATTTATCTCAGTTATCTTTATTTGCAGGCTCTTTGTGTACACTAGCTGTGCTATCGTAGATAACGGCTTCGCAACAATATGTTTTCTCACGCCTGCCAATGTATGACACGTTGCTGTCCAGAAGACATGATTATATCTGAACAGACTATACATACACTGCACTCACCGTGTATGTGCAATAAGCTGAGGTAAACATCTCTGTGTTGCGAATTTTTTCCGGTACGTTTTCTCGCTTTGCCATGTAGTACATCCTTAGTCAACATTAGGTCCTAAAGAAACGTGTTTTAGGTAAACATATAGTAATATATGGAGCATGGAGTACTAGTTTAACTCAAAATTATACTATGCACTAGAAATCTGATATAGCAGAGGAAGTGGCATTCTTTGATTTAATAGAATTTATTATTATACCAGGAAGAATTCCAGCATGTGTGATAAAAGAAAAAAGAATTATTAGAGAATTTAATGTTATACTTGCACGTTGCCATGGTAGCTCAATGGTTAAGAGCTACCAGACAGAGACTGAGAGATCTCTGATTCAAATCTTGGCTATGGCATTGAATTTTTCAATTCTACTCTACCTACTCAAAGAATTATTTAGTTTGAAAAGGTACAGTCAGACTGAAAAATTTCATGCCATTGCCACAGTTTGAACCATACATATTCTAGTCTCCATCTGATTGCTCTAACCTGGCTCTAACAACAGCATGCCTTTCTAAATCTTGTCTTACACATGGCTAATGTGAAATAAAAATTAAAAACCTTAGCCTATATACGGCTAGTGTGAACAATGATTAATTTCCATCAATTAACTAAAACAATAAGAGTTAAATGATGAAGCCTGGGATTTAAGTACTTATGATAGTAAGTCGCCACGAACAGTGTATCTCGAATGTGAGAGCCCCTAGTCAGTTGGAGCATTTAATGTCGTGATGGCAAGTTGGCCATTGTAGCTCAATGGGTTAGAGCGACTGGATGGTAACCAGGAGATCTGTGGTTCAAACCCTGGCCGTGGCATTGAATTTTTCATGTTGACTCTATCCAATATTTTGTTTATTAACAGTGTTGTCAATTACCAGAATCATATCAGTGCTGCCAGTGTACTGGAATTTTATCCTACACCTAATCTATTGACATGGAACTATAATTTTTATGTAAACTTAAAAACCATCACTTTGGGCCAAGATTCAATCCTTAAACTTGGGATCAGCAAGACAAAGCCCAACCAAGACACTTGAACCGACATGACATAGAGAAGCAGTACCAGCTCTTCAAGCTGAATGCGATTTCAATTTATTTTACATGTAATTTTTATATATTTATTGTGGTAAACATTTTACACACAGTGAATTTCATATCACTGCAAAATTATTATACTTTGCTGGTGAGGAAGAATTCTGCAGTTTTCTATTTTAGAAGTTTGCAAGTATGACCATAACTTTTTTCCTAAAAATGCCTTTCTGGAGTCAAAGGGCCTATAAGTATATATTTCTGTGAAAGTTCATTTCAGAACTGTTTGGCTGAATGCAGTATCTCCTCTACTTTGAGCATCTAAATGTTAGAGAAAAAAACTAATACTATACACAACAAAAAGCAAATTTGTTGATCTTAATAAAGTACATACCTGAGTGGACCAGATATGAACACATTTATCGAAACTGCCAGATGCCAGGAATTTTCCATCTGGAGAGAAGGCAACACTGTATACAGGTTCTGTGTGCTTTGTTAATGTATGAATGCATGCACCTCGCTCAACGTCCCACAGACGAACAGTTGAATCAAATGAAGCACTAGAACAATATGCCATATAAGCTATAGCAGCTTGTAATTTATCTAGTTGAACACATAAGCCTAAAATGCTTATCTGTTATTAGTGGCACACTTAAACACAATGAAAATATTATTTTCTACAATAAAGTTGCATGACTTTTTCTACCCATTGTTCTACAAAACACTCTTACTAATCCTTGTTTCACATAAGCTTACCCCATGATCTCTTAACGTTCACATGAACTAATCACCTCTCACTGGCTGTTGTCGTGGTATAGACTGTTACATGATAAAAATCAATTCATTATTTAACATGATATATCTTAATATATTCAAAGAGAATTGTCAAATTTGTATTTTCATAATCGTAAGAGTTAAATATATTACGTAACACAGTTAATTTAACTAGAATGCATGTTAATTTCTAACAAAAAATAAAGGGGAGAATGGTTTGCTTCAAAACTGCCTCTTGAACGACTGACGATAGCATGGAAGTCATGACATTGTTGTTTATATTACTTTTATCGCTGCCTTGCTTTGTGCTGGATTCTTCATACATTACCAATGAACATATGAGTTGAGTTTTATTATAAACTTCTATTTTTGCATGCCTTCACTTCTTTATTTGCATGATTTTATCTATTTTCCCGAAAATTATTATGACATTTATTGCAGGTGTGAAAGCAATGCCTATGGCACTAAAAGCATCAGCCAATTAGGGTAAAGGGGAAGACAATGGTATGTAAAGGGATGCATGTCAGAAGGAAAAGGTAATTTGAAACAAAGATTAAAATCTATTTTTCATCTACTTCTTAACAATTTATATGAATTTTCATGATACATTTACAAGCATTGTAGGTTTCAGAATACAATATGATAAAGTGGGTCAGATTTTTGAAAAGCAAATTATTTGTAATGTCTTTGGAATTGGAATTGTTCTTTGCATGACAATGAGCGGATGGGGAAAAATAAACAAACAAATAACATATCTGAAAAAGGTATAAATGTTTGAGAATTCAAACCAATAACATGGAATTCCTACAGATCATTAACACATAAAAATTCTTATTTGACATAAGTACTGTCCTTTAATGAAATCTTCATTTTTTGTGTAACATTCCTTAATGTTTTCTGTTGTTTGCAGAAAATTCAACAGATACATTTACGAAGTAAAATTGTTTTTATTTTCAGAACACTCATGCATATTTATGTATCTTTCTCTTAAGTTCAAAAATACTCTAAAAATATAGCGAAAGATAGAACCAGTAGCCGAAGATCACTTGTAAGTATCTGAAATATTCCAGTACAAAACACCTGTAGGACGCCTAACTATGGTTTGGGAGATACAAGTGAATTTATGTCTGAGTTTTGTGTAAATGTTCTACAAGATGGTTCAAAAATAACGTACAAGATTCTTTCCTAATACCAAAACTTTCTTTGAATTCTTCCTGTATCTTAGCCTATCCATACTACACTATTACATTCCTGTTGTTTTATTTGTCAAGATCAATGTAACCTAAGTAATTCATGAACTAGTCAAAATATCTTCCATTGTAAAATATGAGACAGTATTAGCAGATGAGTTACTCTAACGAAGTCATGAGAGTAAATTGTAACCCATAATTGCGCTCTATTTACTTCTGTAGTAACATGCACGACGGTACGAGGGGTAGTTGTAAATTTTAATTATCACCTCTACAAATAAAGTTATATAATTAATTTTTTGTTAGTTTGCAGATACATGTCTGAAGTCCTGGTACACACTTACATCCCTGCACCACATCACCGTAGCATGCCCCTAAAGGACACAAAACAAAAAATGGCACAGCCCTTTGATAAAGTGGAGTATCGTGCATTAATATTTGTTTGCTGTATTTGAAGAGGAACAACAATGCAACAATTCCCGCTGAGTTTTTTTTTGTGGTAATTTTACGTCCTCCAACATTACGTCATATCGGATGGTGAATGAAACGGGTGAAATGATGCTCAAATGTGTCCAGGTTCCACGGAGCTTAGAGCTGCCCAACATTCGTCTTTAAGGATAAGGGAAAACCCTGGAAAAATCATGCTGAGTTGGTGGACGTGTACAACAACAATGCAGCATCATGACACAGTAGTATGGTGGTACAGTGTGGTCAAACAAGTCTGAATGACAAAGCAGCAGATCATCTCTCTGTGAAGAAATGGGAATTTCAAGATGTGCTGATAAACCATCAGAGGAGCATACTAACAAAATCTCTTGAAGAGTTTACGGAAGGCTACAAGGACAAAGTGTCACAGGAAGCTGTCCAAGGAGGTCCTTCTGCTTCACGACTATACTCCAGCTCATTCTGCACAGGACACAGTCGCACATGCTGCTTCTTTAGGCTATCAAATTTTGCCTCATCTCCCGCATTCCCCTGATATGGCATCCAGTGACTCCTTCCTATTTTTTTGGATGAAGAAACCATTGCGTGGCAGGTCATTTCAGAATGATGAGGTGATTTATGAGATGGTGTTTCCTGAACAGCCAAAATGCTGCGATGTCTACAACCAAGGGCTCCGCCAAGTCATCCATCATTGGGAAAAATGTGTCGTGTTGAAGGATGAATATGTAGAGGACTAATACCATCACCAGGTTTCATGGTCACAACTTCATTTTTCCGAGGTGATACTTTATGATTGCCCCTCGTAATCTGTGATATTCACGTCTATGGTAATTTATACAGCAGCAGTAGCAATAGTAATTATCCAAAAGTGTTTAAGAATAAAGAAGACTTCAGAGGCTATTCCCAGAAAATTTAAGTAATAGATTTTATTTTTCATGAAAATCTCCTAAATATGTGGTATTTTAATTAAAATTGCTAGTCATTTATATAATATCTTTGGAAGATACCAAACATAAACACCAAGTGTGATGCCTTTTTCTAGAACTATTTTTTAGGATTCAAAAAGTTTATTTCTGTTAAAATCTGCAAATAACACTTACTCTACAGGCAAGTAGTGAGAAAGTAAAAATTAAAGAGAATACTGCATATTTAAAAAACAGGTGAGTATTAAAGCACATACATACCTTGCTAATATGAGATTCATGTTTGGGTTTGAAGTTCCTGGACCAGTAGGACTCCATTTGATTGTGTAGATTTCCTTGCTATGCGCTTGCAAATCATGGACACATGTATCTTGTTTCATGGACCATATCTTAAGCGTCATATCGTCAGAACATGAAGCAAGCAGATTTCCTTGTGGATCCCATTTGATAGCATTTACTTCATTCTAAAATAAAATTGGTTCAAATAAAATCTATGGAAAATGTTGAAACTATTGTTCGCCAATCTAAAAAGTGATTGAAGTTTACTAACCACATGGAGGAATGCTTTAAATAAATGAGAGGGGATAGGCGCATCATAACAGTTGTCATTGCAACAATTATAAGGACAATTAGAGTTGATAAGTTTTCATGATAACATTAGACACTAAACCCTTGCTGCCAATATTCTAACACATTATTAATTTTTAGATGAGTCGAAAGTGAAGCAGATGTGTAAAAAATACAACTTATCTAAAAATTAATAATTTTTCGCTTCACTGTGGTGTTCCAATACAGTTAAATCTCGATTCTAACACATGTTTAGCATGACGTGCAGGCGAGAGAGTAGTATATTGTGACTGTGAGGGTTACATAGATTCAGAAATCTGGTTTGCAGAAATTTAGAACAACTATTGCTGCAGTAAAAAAAAAAAAAAAAAAAAAATGTGAAATTGACAATCAGCTGTCTTCAAGGTTAACTCGGTGCTCTGTCACACGAAAATGAATTAATGAAATCACTGCAGCACACTTCAATCGTTGACTGTTGCAATAACCAACACACAACTGCTGCTTCTAACACCTCGCCGGTATTTATACCCCCCAGACATTGTTTCTAGAAAGCTTCAGAACTTCCAAGAAATTTCCTGGCAACAACAATGGACCGAATGCTCTGGAGCCTCTCTCTATCTCTTTCTCTCATGTACATGCACCCAGCTCTGGCTTGTGGCAGCAGATCAACAATGCCATATGGTGACAATATGCATGTCTTATCTTCTGCTAACCTGCAGATACCTTGCTGCTTGTTGCTCTTCTGCTAATGACACAATAAACATAATGCTTTCAGTTTGCTGCTGCTCCTGTTAGAACAGTTAGAGATTGTGTGTTGGCAAGGTCTTTTGCATCCTATTTGTGACAATTTGCCTTGGTTTACATGTTTACTTTACTATTGTCTTCAGCATTATAAATAATAATGATAATGATGAACATGCCTACTGCAGTTACAACCGAATCACCGTTGTACACATAATCCTAACACGCTCTCCATGTGGGAGCATTAAGCAGCAATGTTGCCTCTCTCCATGTGAAATGTCAATCACTTTCTAGATTGGCGACCAGTATAAAAGGTACAATTAAGCTCAAATTGAACAAAGTTTCTAAAAGAAGTCTGCAAGATTTTGATATCTGAATCAATTTGGGATACTATATCTATTTGCACCTATTAATATTTGTGTATGTTTCAAAAGCCCTCACTTTTAAAAACAAACCTGAATTTTAGCAAACAAAGTGAAGCATTGTATTACAAAATTAAAACATGAAATCCTGCAGTACACAATGAATTTGGAGAGCAATAGTGGAGAAGTTGGAAAAAAAAACAAATATTCTTCAGCTTCCATTACAATTATTAAGAATATCTGAAAATTATATATACAAATATAATAATTTGTAACATAAAAACTTCACTTATCTTATAAGAAAGGGCCCAAATGACCTCGTTGTCGACGGGCCCTAAAACACCACTAATCCAATCCAATCTTATAAGAAATGATGAAAATTTTATTATAAATTAATTAGGATTGCAATTTTGTGAACATTTTATTAACATCCTATGCCAGAGCCTTAAACAACCTCGCCAACGTTACAGTCGCTAGGTGTCACTATGTTTTTGTCAGTACTGCCAAAATCTGAAACTGAAACAAATTTAAAAACAGAATTGATAGTGATGTTTATTTTTTAAAATAAATATATTTTCCCAAACCATCAGACCATTGAATTAAAATAATTTAACTTCTGAATTTATCTCATGGTTAAATGATAAAAAATGATCTGCTACGGCCAATTTATGTCTTTTATACTTAATGTTACGAAAATGTTCTTTTGTTCTGGTTTCCAAATTACATTTTGTCTTTCCAATATAAACTTTATCACAATCGAAACAATTAAATTGATAAATACCAAATTTTTTATTCTCTTTTTTAGAGAAATGCAGCAAATTTTTAATAATATATTTATTTTGAGGAACGAAAGTTATACCAAACTCTTTAAAAAAAAATTGAAAATGTTTATTAAACCAAGGATGTTAAGTAAATTTTTTTTAAAATTATAATTGTCTTTTATTTTTTTTAAGGGTAGAAATATCACTAACAGTTTTTTGATATTTAAATTATTATATTTGTATATATTTGCTTGCTTCACCGTTAATAGCTTCATATTTTACGTACTTATTTGAAAATGATTTCATTTTTTTAAAGTTGTTGATATAAAAAGAGAAATACTGGTTTATGTATTTTTTGAGCTCTAGTTGTAATGTATTTCATGGTTTACATGGTACCACCTTTCTCATTACGTATTTATCTTGAATATTATTTATACAATTTACACTTCATCACTAAAGGCCAGAGGTGTGTGCGTTCTCCCATAGGTATACTGCACAATGACTGTACTGTTCTCGGTCACGTATGTATAAACTGCAGGCGGGTACAGCCTGACCATGACACTACCTCACTGCCATAAGGAAACTAAACAGTCGCATTATACCACACCTTGATCTTGCCTCTGAATACATTTGCAAAGCAATGTTTCACTAGTTTGCAGAGTACTACATTATTCTGTTTACGACATTTGCACATTTGAGGGCTGTGCTGTACTTCTGATGTCAAGCAGCAGTCTGGTATTACCATTTTGTTGACGTAGCCACATTATGAGCAGTCAAGTCTGTTTGGGAGTAACAGAGTTATATTTTTCACTTTTTGGTAAGATAAGTGATTTAAGGTTTATTGCTCAAACTTTCATTAAATATGGACTTGGACTGATACATCTAACAGCACAAACACAATTGTGCTTGCATACATGTATAGGCCTTAATGTGGTGTCAGACACCACAAGCCTAACATACAAAGGTGTGCCAAAACTACAAATCTGCAAAATATGCACTCTGATCAGTGTTGGCAACATTAATTAATAAAAGGTTAGCAAAATTTGGTAGTAAAACTGCTAAATTCCTTGTATAAAAAAATCATTTGAATCATGCATCATACAGGACTAAAACTGAGAAAGTATAAGATTCACAAAATACCCAAGTTGTAATTTTAAAACTTAATAATTTGCAAAAAAATTTATATTTTAAATTCATTAAAAATATTGTTTTACTTTGTAATTTAAATCTCCACCCAAAGACTTCTAACGTCCCAAATATGTAAAAATATTACAGGAAAACATATTTAATATACTTTTGCTTTATTTTGTGGTCAACAAAAAGTAAACTTCTGTGCATTACCCTAAGTAATTATAATTTTCAACTTTTTCAATGATTTCATTATTTATTTAATTTCACAATTTATTTTTATGTGCTTCCTGGCCTTAGGTCTGCTTTTTAACTGTTCTCAGTAAGCATGATAACAAGGTACTAAAAGCAAGACCAAGTGCATTTGAAAAAGCTACAACAAGTTTCACAAAATGGATGTATAGCCATTCATTAAATACTTACAGTGTGACCTTGGAAGGATTTCATTGGTTTATCAAGACTGAGTTTGCACACATGAATGCACTGATCTGTGCTGCATGATGCAAAGCTCGTATTGGTTTGCCAGTCAACATCTAATGCTGGTGCTGAATGGAAAGAAAACTGTTGCGTACATTGTCCTGTAGAAGCATCCCAGATGATTGTAGTCTGCAAAGGAAACACTTCTTTATTCACAATACATGCCATCAAATTCCATTACAAATTTATCTTTTTTCTCTGTTTAGGAAGTGAATGTTTTTTCTGAAAATTGTATTCTTTTCAATAATATGTAATGCAATAAAATAAAAGGAGCTACAGAGACTGCAGCAATAATGCTTTTATTTTCATTTACCTTGTCCACGCCAGCGCTAAGAATGTAATTGCCACGTTTATTCCACTTCAGTGCAAAAATTGGTCCTTTGTGCTGTCCTAGTGTACTGGCCAATCGTCCATCAGTAGTCCATATGCGTGCATAACCATCATATGATCCAGTAGCCAATAGGGTACCATCACACTAAAACAATATATTCAGTTAACACACTATCAGCAACATTCATTAAAGTATACAAGGTTTCACTTGTGATTTTATAAAATGAATGCAGCAAATTTCCCTCTCTGTTGTCCTCTATTAAGATACAGATATGCAGCTATGCTGAACTTATCAGACTTCTCTGTTTTATTAGTTTAAACCCAACTTAACATCAATACATACATACAGAGTGATTTATATATGATTAATACATTTATTTGTTTGGTTGGAAATGTACCCAATGACCCAAGTTTAACGCTATATGGATATTTGAGAGGCTTGATAGCTTATCACAAGATAAGCAGATACTATTCATTATTCCTTATTGTTGAATTTTATGTTGACAGCTGTTTTCAGCATTTTTCTAGTGTTGTGGCATACATTAAATCAACAGATCATCGTTGTGAAGCAATAATGGATTACAATTTCAATTACAGCCATTTGAAAGACCCACCAGAGAGAAGTGGTGTTCCTGTCACTTGGAAACCTACTGGAATTAACTGAGTATCTGGTGAGTGAAAAAGGCACTTTTACCCAGATTAGCAGGGAGAAAGAATATACAACAAAATTCCCAAATCTATTAAATCAGGAATAACAGCGTCATCGCTAGAAGAATGGCGAACCAAATGGACTAGCACCACAAAAAGAGCGGTCACTAAATCATACTTCCCTTCAGTTCAAGACAGATTAAAAATAAAACAGCAACACCAGGAATGACAGCCATGGTCATAGGACACGGAAAAATGTCATATTTTCATCAATTTAATATCATAAACGATCCGACTTGTACATGCAACAGAGCAGAGCAGACAGTCAATCATCTAATTTATGAATGTGCTAATACAGAACGACAAAGGTCTATTCTCATCCGAGAAATAACATTAGAAAGAGATACATGGCCAGTTAATAATCAAGTATTAATTTCACAATATTTTAGAAGCTTTAACAAATTCATTAAATCCCTGGATATCTAAAAAAAAGTTATAGCTAGTAGGATACTTAGTTAATAAGATATAGTTGTACAATGATTGTAAAAAAAACTTATTGTAATTGTTCTAAAACAAACTGTAATGATCACAAACCTAAAAACATTATGTAAATAATACATGTAATGTTACCAAGGTTACGGGGCATATAGCTATATATTAACATAGAGAGTCCAAAGATAAAAAAGTAAAATATCAAACAACACAAAAAGTTAAAACATACCTCAAGCTGAAACACAAAACAGACTTTTGTATTAAAACCAATTTTGGAAGCAAACCACAGTGCATTAGCAACAGCTACTGGGTTGTCAACTAAAACTGAGCACAGTGTATCCCCCAGGCCGAGAGACTAATGCAGAGGAGCAACTTAAGACAATCAAGTAGTACATGCTGCATAGTGAGGCATACTCCACACACAAGGGCCGATTCCCCATGTAAAAGATGGCCATGAGTTACGTGTGTGTGTAACCAAGTCTTAACCGGATGAGTATCACCTTGTACTGCTGGTTTTTCCTGCAGGAAGTTAGCCAGGGCCGTACACTCTCCTTGACTTCCTGGAGTTGTGTGCCCACCAATGCTGTTCAGGAGTGCTGCCAAGCAGAGAAGACTTGGCAACGGAAGTATCAATGCACATCCTGGTATGGCACGTAGGTTGCCATGGATGTTAGCGAGCAGTCCAGTCACCCTTTAAATTATTAAGATATTTATTGCAGGCGGTAGGGAATTGCAAAAGGGTTTATCTAAAATTATACAGGGTTACAGTTATCCATCAAATGCAGGAACTAGATTAGAATGATTCCATTTATGCGCCTATGTGAACTTACACTATTATCTGATCCATAATTCACATAATTCACAAAGTATCTATGGATCAGTTAAAAATGAAGGTTTGTGTGCAATATCTGGACAGGAAATTTATTTCTGTGTTTTTACTAAATTGTGGACACTGCAGGTTACAGATGGATTTTCACAGGATTGAATGAGCAACTGGACAATGTACAGCTGCATTATGGATATTTTGGATAAAATGGCACTTACATGCCATACATCAAACCAATTCATGGTATTAATTGAAAGTATCTTTATCAAATAGATATCTCCAAGGACCTGTGGCCACTGAGATCAATGCACTTCTTCCTATAGGGTTACTTAAAAGACAAAGTTTGTGCCACGCACTCCCAAACATTGGATGATCAGAAACAGAACATTACACAGAAGATTTATGCTGCTGATGACGCAGGACTCCAACAAGTGGCCAGTAACACATAACATGTTGAGTTATGCCTTATGTAGGAAGGTGGGACATTTTCAACAGATAGAGTCAACATGAAAAATTCAATGCCACGGCCGGGATTTGAACCACAGATCTCCTGGTTTCCGTCCAGTCACTCTTACCCATTGGCTACCAAGGCCAACGTGTCATCCTGACAAATTTTCCAAATGACTCATATAACGGTGTATCTCTAATGAGAGCCCCTAGTGGTTTAACAGGAAAATATGAATTGGAGAATTTAATGTCAGGATGGCATGTTGGCCATGGTAGCTCAATGGGTAAGAGCAACTGGACAGAAACCATGAGATCCGTGGTTCAAATCCTGGCTGAGGCATTGAATTTTTCATGCTGATTCTATAAAAAAAAACTTAGCCTATATATGGCTAGTGTGAAGAAATGATTAATTTCCAGCAATTAACTAAAATAAAGTCTACCTTTGAGTTACTGAGTATAAGTTGACTAACATTTCAACCTTTTAGGGAAGACTGATGTATTTTTCAACCTATGATAGAGCAAAACAGAAAGACAAATGTGAATCACAAAATTATTTTATTACCAGGAGTCACACACAGTTACAGTTACTTCTTCACATAGTCACCGTGAAGATTAAGACATTTGTCACAATGATAAATGAGCTTTCCAATACCCTCCTCATAAACATCTGCTGCCAGCATATGGAGATAGGTCTTCACAACATCTTGAATTTCTCCACTGGTGTGAAAGTTCTGTTCTCCCAGTTCTTTCTTCAGCTGCCAAAAAAGATGAAAGTCACTCGGTGCTAGATTTGGACAGTATGCTGGATGGTCGAACACCTTCCCATGAAACTAAGTAAGCATCTGCCTAGTTATTGCAACTGTATGCAGTTTCACATTGTCATGAATCAAAACAACTCCAAATGACAGCATACCTCCTCTTTTGTTTTGAATGCCTCTCCACAGGTGATACAATGTCAGGAATATTTATTTGCTTTGATCGTAGTTCTTGGTTCCATAAACTACACAAGCAACACACCTTTCTGATTCAAGGAAACAGTAGCCATGGTCTACTTGTTGCCGTAAGTTTTAACTTATGGGGCTTTTGCAGGGAATGTGTCTGCATCCATTGTTTGTGTTCTTTAGATTTTGCTTTGTTGTAAAGAAACCATGTTTCAGTCCCTGTCACAATGGAGCCAAAAACTCTCCATCAGTGTAACATACGAGAAATGACAAGGCTGATGCCATGCACTGTGCTTTGTGGTTCATTGAGACCTTTCTCGGAACCCAGTGTACACAAAACTTTTCGATAGCCTGGTGTTCTGCACTAATTGCAAACACAGCTGATCTTGAAATGTCCAGAAAATCCACAGACAACTATCTGATGGTAAACCTCCATCTCTCTTGAACAGCTTGATCAACATGCTGAACAAGATCATCACGAGCAATAGTTTTGCGTCCTTGTTCAGTGAACATCAGTTTGGCCTTCCTTAAATTTCCTGCACCATTCCTTACTCTTACAGTGTGCACAATAAACACAGTTAATTTTTCAATGTATTTCTGCAGCATTATTCACTTCTGTCTACAAAAAACAAATGACACTTTGCAACTCACACCTGGCAAGAGAAACAATTATAGCAGCCATTTTTAAGTGCCTGTAGCTCAGTTACAACTAACGTACTGACTTTGACCTCAGTGGATATTATGGTAGGATAGTTGGGTTGTGGCACAATGTGCAGATCCACCACCTTGTTGCACAGTCTTGCAGCAGAGCAACCGGAAGTTGAAAAAAATAGCCCTTAATATAAACATAAAATTACCTAAAGCTTTAAGCGTAAGAGAAGTGCAAATTTATGGGTGAATTCATTCCATTTGAGGTATACAAGTAATATCATATGTTCAGTACTTTACAAAAGTCGTTGCAGCTTTTAACCATAGAGAAAACTTTGTAGAACTGTTGTCAGTAACATTTGGAAGGCAAGGGAAGACACCTAGTCACAGATTAACAGTGTATCATCTCTAACAATGGTAATTTTTATTTGATTTTTCTCAGTTTCATAAAAGATTAAGGAAATGATATGTCAACTTACATTCCAGTCTAGTGATGTAACATCCTTATTGCTTGGAACCTCTGTGCCACCTTTCTGAATACAGTGTCGCAGCACAAGTTGATTTGGTGATGCTGAATTGTCACTCATATCCCATATTCTTGCTGTGCTATCTCCAGACCTGCACAAATAGAAGTTTGAAGTCAGTCTTCAATGTTCTCTATTATATTTTTTAACCAGGATGAAGTTTTAAGCACACTATTCTTTAAGGTAGTTCAATAACTTGAGAGTGGAAATGAGAATTGGAAGCCAAAAACTTCACAATATCACAGGAACAAGAAGAGGAATACACATTCAGTGTACTGATAGAAAAGTGGGAAGTTATTTTGAAACATTTATTTTTAAGTGACCAATCATACTTTTTCACTTGCTTCCAGTGCAGGTTAGCCAATGTCAATATTTTTAAATGCAGATTGTTACAATTTGTAATTCTTCTAGTTGTAACCCAAATTAATATACCATGTCAAACTTCATTTCTTAATTAATACTGCATATTTAAGTTATTTCTTGTTCTTTTTAATTATAACAAAAATGTGTCTATATATTTTTTTAAGAGAACAGCATATTTTAAGTTGCACATAAACAACATACTGATAACGTTCTTGCTAGAAGAATCATAGTTTAATGAATCTGAGGGAATCAGAATGGAGATTTGCTGGAAATCCTTCTGGTTTAATTTTCCCTGCCTGGGACTAGAGAGATCCCTTGTGGCTGTACCAAGTCACAGTAACCTTGAATCATTTCTATAGTGAAGAGTCCTATATGCACAATATGGAACTGATATGTTATCATCAGGGCTCAGAAAAGCTACCTGTTATCCCATTCATATTGTCGCAAGGCATTGTTGTGACAGGCGTAGCCGGTGCGCACAAAGAGACGGATAGTGCAGCATGGAGATAAAAGCTTGCCGAAACAGAGAAAGAGATAGATGACTGGAAGGTTCGCCATCTTGATTGTTACAGAATGTTCCACTAATTTCTAGAACAATGAGAGGAGATACAAAAGTGCCAATGCTGTCAACGCAATGGCACCATCATAATTGGACTCGATAATCATGTGTGAGCAGCTGCGATTTGAAAGTGAGCTCTTTTGTTTGTGGTCATGTGGCAGACGACCTTGAAGGTAATATTTGTGTATGTTACATAATTCTGCTGCTGCCGAGGGCTGTACAAACTTTTTACGGAAATAAAGAGCAGTTTGAATTTCTGCAAACTCAACTTTTAATTTTACGAACCCACAAAGTCACAATATTGTATGACGAACTGTACTTGTATGATGCTTTGTAGCATTTAAATTGTATGATGAGCTCAGCTTGCACATGCCCACTGTTGCACATAAATGCACAGAGTTCAAATTGTAGGCAATAGATGGCTCTAACGTGTATTCTAAGGCAATCTTCAAAACAAGTTGCTTGATATATATTTTTTCCGTGCATTTCCTGTGGTGTTTTCCCATTAAAAATGTTTGTTTCATTCGTGCTGCATGTTTCAGTAAGCAACATGGCAAATAGAGCCATGCATGGTAATGATAAGGAGGTTTTATAAAAGTATTGTGATAAGAGTTTTCTACAGTGATAATGAACTGAGTGATTTTGGTTTCTAAAGAACCCCAAGCGTACTTCATAGTGATAAGAGTAATGAAGGAAGTGATTATGAAATTAAAGATTTTCCTGCAAATTCAATTTTATTCAATATATGACCAGGCAACGTGCCAGTGGGTCTAAAAACACATTTAACCCATGGCAAGTTCAGCTCTTTAGCAATATGCATGCCAAATCATGTAAATGTATCTTTACTGGTTGATTTTATAAGACTATTTTAAAATCTTGTTGCTCGCAACGCCACTGGTAGGTTATATAAATCCTATTTTTTGGTAACTAGTATATTATTTAAATACAATGCCAATGGGTTAATTGTGAATCCTGGATTATGGTACATGTATATTACTTTTCAACCCTCTTCGTTTCTGCTCTTAGTTATTTTGAACCAACCTTTACAACCAAGGTAAGCTTCAATTTCTGAGTCAATGAGTGCCCAAGATGTCAGTACAGATGATAACTGCTATAGTTTTCTTCTTTGGGATTAGGAGAAGCAAATATAATCTGTTCAGAACTTTTTTCATTTCCATAATAATTCTTGCCATCTTTCGATCACACAATAATCCATAAATTGTATTCTTGCAGTATCACTCAATTAGAGCACAATTCATTATGAATAAGCTCGTAAATTTAAGGACTTAATGTACTGCCACAACATTTGAGCAACCTAGCAGCCATGTCATCTGGTAATGCGATCATTACCACAATGCTTGAATTACAATGTAACAGCCCTGAAACTTATGGGGTAGAGTACTTCCTATTATAACAAGAACTTACTAAATCAGCAAAGTTCTAAGGTATGTAATCTTCAATTTGAGATTTCCTCGTGGTCTACCAAAAAATGTAAGCCAGTTGGGAAATCTAATGTTGTATGATGTCGTACCATGTTGCCATTGTAACTATATCATTGAACTTTTCAGTTTTATTCTACCTTTCAATGTACCATGAGTTCTAGTGTAGAAAGCGAAGTTAAGAGCTACAAACATGTCAATTTATGCATATAAATGTCAAAATGAGTATACAGGATGTTACAAAAAGGTACGGCCAAACTTTCAGGAAACATTCCTCACACACAAAGAAAGAAAATATGTTATGCGGACATGTGTCCGGAAACGCTTAATTTCCATGTTAGAGCTCATTTTATTACTTCTCTTCAAATCACATTAATCATGGAATGGAAACACACGACAACAGAACGTACCAGCGTGACTTCAAACACTTTATTACAGGAAATGTTCAAAATGTCCTCCGTTAGCGAGGTTACATGCATCCATCCTCCGTCGCATGGAATCCCTGATGCGCTGATGCAGCCCTGGAGAATGGCGTATTGTATCACAGCCGTCCACAATACGAGCATGAAGAGTCTCTACATTTGGTACCGTGGTTGTGTAGACAACAGCTTTCAAATGCCTCCATAAATGAAAGTCAAGAGGGTTGAGGTCAGGAGAGCGTGGAGGCCATGGAATTGGTTCGCCTCTACCAATCTATTGGTCACCGAATCTGTTGTTGAGAAGTGTACAAACACTTCGACTGAAATGTGCAGGAGCTCCATCGTGCATGAACCACAATGGGTAATTTGACATTTGTCTGCACGAATGATTTCAATTTACATTTTAAGAGAAATACTAAAATGAGCTCTAACATGGAAATTTAGCGTTTCCGGTCACATGTCCACATAACATACTTTCTTTCTTTGTGTGTGAGGAATGTTTCCTGAAAGTTTGGCCGTACCTTTTTGTAACATCCTGTATTTCCACCATTATCCTTTCCAAAGACTTATTGATCATTAACTTATTTATTAGTTAATATTAATTATTTTACCTGACGGTACTTACCCTGAAGCTAACAAATCTGTAGTAGGGTTCCAAGCACAGATGAACACCTCTGATTCATGTCCTCGTAGAACTGTGGCTTTACTTGGTGGGATTTCAATACTGCCATCTACTTCCATGTTTTCTGTCACGTTGGATGTAACGGCAGCTAAATAAATGTATACAATAAAACAAATGAGTTGGTGCTATATATAAGTGACATCCTGAACAGAGTAACAATTTCACTTTTAATTAAAGTATGTTCAAACTACTACTTTGGGATATATGCGCTTGAGATGTGTCAGAGCTCTCGGCGATCAGAAACCCGACTGATTATTGTGGCAATTCACCACCATTATGGTTCATTACCAGTTAGTAGCACTGTACAACAAAATAATAGACAATAATTCAATTTAACTTTAAATAATATTGAAACACTTTCTTACATGTTGTTCAGTAAAGCCCTGCTACCAAACTATTCATTATTCTTAATTTCTATAACCATTAATTAAACTTTACACAAATATAACTATTTGCAACAAAAACTTCACTTATCTTAAGAAAATGATGTCAATTTTTCTTATTAATTGAGATCGATTTCATGAACATTTGTCCGCATCATCAGTTAACACACTTAATTGTCAAGGATACCGGTTACTATGGTGCTATGTTTTTTCACTATTACCAAAATCAGAAAACCAAACAAACCTAAAAACAGAATCTACTGCCGGTATTTCAAAATTCATTATGCGATGTTAATTTTTTAAAATAAATATCTTTTCCCAAGTCATTAAACCTATTGGTCCTTTTAACTGTTTTAATAATTTAACTTCAGGATTTATTTCATGGTTAAATGACCAAAAATGATCTGCTACGGCCGATTTAACAGTCTGTTTGTACTTAATGTTACGAAAATGTTCTTTCATTCTGGTTTCCAAATTACGTTTCATCTTTCCAATATAAACCTGATCACAATTTAAACAATTAAATTGATAAATAGTAGATTTTTTATTATTAGGAATTTTAACTCTTTTAGAGAAATGTAGTAAATTTTTGAAAATGTTTATGTACCCAAGGATGGTAAGTCAATTTTGTAAAATTATAACCGTCTTTTACTTTTATAAGGGAAAAAATATCATAACTTTAGTTCCTCAAAATAAATATAGTATTAAAAATTTATTACATTTCTCTAAAAAAGATAAAATTCCTATAATAAAAAACCTGGTATTTATTTAATTCTACCGGCAGTAGATTCTGTTTTTAGGGTTGTTTCGTTTTCCGATTTTGGTAATAGTGAAAAAACATAGTAACCTGTATCCTTGACGACGAAGTGTGTTGACTGATGATGCGGACAAATGTTTGTGAAATCGATCTCAATTAATAAGAAACATTGACATCATTTTCTTAAAATAAGTGGAGTTTTTGTTGCAAATTGTTATATTTGTGTAATATTTATTGCTTCACTGTAGCTAGCTTCATGTTTTATGTAATTAAACTGTGTGTGGAAAAATAATGTGCAGAAAACTACAAGAGTAGAAACGTACTACCACAGCAAGCATTTTGAAGACAGGAATCAGAGGCCTTTTTACGGTAGTATATGCATCAATATTAGTCACTGTCACTAGGTGCATCTGATACGAAGCGTACCACATAGTATAGTAATGCACCTCCATTTGGAAACATTATTACAACAGCAGTGTTTTACAACTGCTTGCAATCTATGGAGAAAGCTAAAAATAAAAAGCTCCTTATCTCAAAATAATCATTTGGCACTGCCTGTTTGCTCAATGATTTTCTGCACTGCTTTTCTGTAAATGTATAGAGCATTTATCAAATTCTCCAAAGTTCCAAGTTTACCACAAGGAATTAAAAACTGTAATACCTGATTGTTGAATATGTGCAGTATTTGTGGGAATGTGAAGATATAGTTAAAAAAAAGTTTTAATTACAAAAACCTTTAAGATTTTGTCACTGCAATTTTTTTCAAAGAGCGAGCAACAAAATAAAATTAATGATTACCTTCCTCTCCATTTGTTTCTTGCATTTCATTTTTAACAATCTGTTGCTTCTGATTCTGATTCTGTCGACTTGCTACCACATCAGGCATAACAGCATCTATTAATGAGAGACTTTCCACTAGCCGTTGTTCAGTACCATCCTTAAATAAGAGTTTATACAAATTAAATTATATTATTTTTTCTCAGTAGCACAAAGTTTTCAACAAGCTTAAGTGGTGAGCACTGTTAAATACTATTTACGGTTATAGAATGAAGGCAGTGATTCACAATAGCTTGAGAATGGAAACTTGGGAGCAAAACAATTAGCAACAATTTGGTTCACAATATCCCGGGCAAAAGAACAAAATGCATACTGACTAAATTGATAGCAAACACAAAAAATGCGCACTGAGTTTGTAACTGAAAATTACATTTTTTCACCTGTTTTGAAATCTAAAAACACAATGCAGATTAGCCAATGTAAATCCAGATCCAATGCTATTTCCAATTCCTCTAGATGTACCAAGCTTCATTCATTTGACCTGTGCAGTTATGATGCATATTTGCTGGAATTTCTTTGTTTCATTTTGAAAGCTTGTGACTAGAAAGAATTCCGAAATGTTCATGTCACAACCGCTTTCAGTAATACATAATATGCATTAAATACGGCCTGTCTAGGACAAGAAATTAGAACTTCATTAAGGCTTCTTTTCTGTTAACTGTGAATGATTACTTTATAATACATTTATTGTAACTTTACAATTCTCTTTCTGGTTCCAATTCTCAGTGATTATGAATCAGCCTCTGAAACACCTTTTGAAATACCATCCAAAATTATAACAAATACACTCATTGATTATGAACAGTATGTATCAGTTTTAAGTAAATAAAACAGAAATAAAAGTTAGATTTTACTTTACCAAAATAAAACATCATAAATTTAAGATTAAGAACCACTATTTTTTTATACAATTAAGGGCAGTGGAGCTCAAGGCCCCTTTGCCCTTAGCATATAGGTCATCTATGTTAATATTGTCACAAGTGATTTGTTCTAATTAACACATTAATAGTTCATGTGACTTCAGTGGTATGTGACGTCACTCCCCCACTCCTCCAGCTCTGGTATAAGTGAATGTGAGTGTGTGAATCTCATCCTCTTTGTGTGCAGGTCTTGTGACCTTGTGGGTTCATAGCATTAAAAGTCCGAGTTGCAGATATTCCACATGTTCTTTATTTCCGTAGAAATACACTGTTCAATTCTCTCGTAACATTACGTCACATACACACTGTCTACCAAGGTCGATGACCCAACAGCGTTCTGATTACATAACTTTACAACATCAGTTCTCGTTACAACAACACTCTACAGCTATTTACTCCTCTCTGTTTACTGCTGTTCACGAATCCCTTTTTTTTTTTACGACTGGCAGCGTATGCACAAAAAAGGTTCGCGCGGCTTGTTTACACAAAGGAACTGATAAGCAGACAGTGTGGAAATAAAGAGCCTGCAAACACAGATAAAGATAGCGCGAGATAAAAGACTTACAGACACAGATAAGTGAGGTAATTGGAACATTCTAGTAACATCTTGATTGATAGAGAGTGTTCCTTTCTTGATTGTTACAGAATAGTCTGGAGTTCATGAATGGGTGTATAAAAAGAAGCCATGACTAGTGATGAGTCAGTCCCAAACAGAGTAGTAGTAGTACACAGATGTGAAGTGTTGTAACGAGAGCTGATGTAAACAGGTGTAATCAAAATGCTGTTGTAGATTGTGATGTAATTTGGCTGCTATGAAGTGTATTTCTACGTAAATAAAGAACATTTAGAATTTTGACAAATTGGACTTTTAATTCTATGAACCCATAAAGTCACAGATCTGATAGGGCGTGATGCCTGGCTCTGCAAGGTAACGGCTGCTGTGGCCACCTATGTAATTGGTTTAGTAAATATTCTTATTAAGTGAATTGTAGTGTTAATTAGTGTCACCCATACCTTTTGTAGAAATGTAACCTGATAGAAAACCCCAACGTCTTGCCAAGCCGGTATTCCCAACCTCTGAGTAATCCCCCCCGTATACGATCTGGCCTTGTGTTCCTTACCTATCCTATACAAATCAGATTAGCTCGCCACAATATCTATATGTCAGCAGGAAGAGTAATATTCTGACATTCCGGTGGCATTGTTGGCTGGCCACTGCCTTCCTTAGATGTTCCTTAAGTCTTAACATTGCATTTGACTATGCACATCTTATAAAACCAAAGTCATTAAGCACTTCTTTCATCAAGTTTGATGCTGACCTATTATATATACTTCAGCAGCTGCTCTGAGCATAAAGTTTTCTAACTTCATTCGACTGCTTATGTAATCCCTTGTAACATCCTTACTCCCATTCAATGTGTTCATTAAAGTATTGCAATTCTTTCTTCTTGTCAAACATTTTATCTTTTAGGTTTGGTAGCCTACCTTCACTTGTTTCCTTGAATTCATGTTTCATTTCTTTCTTCTTTAATTTTAATTTACTTTTTCAGTTCATTTTTATTTTCCTTCACTGATTTTCAATTGTTATTCATCTTAAATAAGACCTGAAGCTTTCCTGGCGATGAATATGCTCAAGTTGTTCTCAGGAAGCAAGCCAGGTGAAAAGACGATTAGAAATCAACGTTTTGGGAGTGTGCATCTCTCCCATCATCAGGATATTTATTAAATGTTATAACCACAAATGAATCACTGGATATAACACAAATATAAACAAAGACAAAACACTATCAAAACTTGCATTACTGAACTAAAGACTGTTTTCAGTAAATTAAATGCCAGGTCAGGAGATGGCGTGAGTATAGAAAATTAATTGGGTCAAAGAAATGTAACTACTTAACTTGATTATCAAGCTGTATAGATCTGCGCTTCTTAAATCGACGGATTTCTAAGAGACATGAACTGAAATCCAGCATCATGATTAAGCATGCTCATCTCAGAGGAAATGGCCAAAGCCTCCTTAACTCTCCGCTCATAGTAACTGTTACATTTTGCCAAGACTATCGTTTCCCGAAAGTTGGTTCTATGGTTGTTATCAAAACAATGCTCTGCTAGCCCAGACTTCTCAGGTTGCATTAAATGAATGCTCTGTTCATGTTCGTTTATTCTGGTATTGATGGTCCTTCCGGTTTGTCCTATATATGGTGTCCCACATTCGTCTTTTCACCTGGCTTGCCTCCTAAGAACTTTAGCATGTTATTCATCTATTTACTTTCACTGCATACATTAATACAGTAAAACCTGCTTTCAACGGATTCCTGTTTAAGCAGAAATCTATTTTAAATGGAACTATTTCATGGTCACATGAATTTAGGGTGAAAATATGCTAAATTCTCTTTATTAAATGGAAACTGTGTTATTCAAATGACAGACTTTAAAGTACACATTTTAACCAAAAATTTCCAGTTTCAGGAATGCACAGTTTAGAAAATTTTCAAGCATCCAGTGAAAATGTACATTGTCTGCTCTAAGTATGTAATGTTTCAGTTGAAACATAACCATACTGCTGCTACCTGACTTATCTAGGAGGTGCGCTAATGATGGTACGAATACTGAGAAACCTATCACAGTCATCCTTCACTGCATTGTTAAGCATAACAATACACCTCCAAATTTAAACAAAGGTGGTAGTTTATTTCCTATAGTCACCATGGCTTTGAGAAAAATAATTTTACTAGATCTTAACACAAGAGTGAAAGTAATTTTTACTAGTGAAAAAGATAAATTGTGTGTAAAAAAGATCATGAAGATATTCAACGTAGACAAAACTCAACTTTACGAGATAGTGATCAAGCTGTGTGGCATTTCTTATATTATCTATGATTTTCTCTTGCAGGTACAGTAGAGTCTCAATTATCTGACCTAAACTGGCCCTGGACAAAGTCGAATAAACGAAGTTTGAAGTTATAATATAAAGTATTAACCGAGCTTGTGGGCCATGGTCTACTGGGCTCCTTCATCTTCCCAGACGTTTCGTCTGTGGCTGCGGCAGACATCTTCAGTGGCTGTGCGATCTAAGTGTCCTGGCGGAAGTCTCAACAGCAACTGTGTTTTTTGCCCTTTGGGTCGCAGTATATGTACCGGGAGCTGGTCGCAGAGCTGCCTGTGATTGGATCCGGTTGGTGGTGGGCTGAGAGTGAGTTGAGAGTGGGCGGTGCTTAGTCCTGCTGACGTCTGATTGGAGCGGGTGGAATCCTTTATTTTAGCTTTTGTTAATGCTGCTGTCCATATCTTGTTTAGTTTTAGGCCTTCTTCTTTACGATTCATGTTAAATAACTTAAAGAGCACCTTCTCTTGCAGGATGGTGCCTGTTATTGGTACACCCTTTTCTCATTTTTGAGTGAACCAAAGAAACAGTGCTTCGCAAAATTTTTCATATTGTCATGAACCCATTGTTGTGACTGGCAGTCGGCACACACAAAGGGACAGATAGCGCTGTGCAGAAATGAAAAGCTTGCCAAAACAGATAAAGATAGATAAATGGAAGGTTCTAGTACTGTCTTATTTAATCTCAGAAACTATTTGTAGTTGGTTTGTTAATACTCGTCACTTACTTGTTTATATTTATGAGACTAGTTTCAAAGACATTCACCTCCATTTTCAATCTCTTTCCAACTGGCATCTGTTGTTGTCTGCTCTCTCTCTCTAGTGGTGGAACTATGAACTTCCTTGTCAAATTATCTACTGGTGGGATTTCAAAGTTCATTACGCGATCCTTATATTTCCATGTCAATTTATTTTGGTTCATCACTCCTTTTAATAATTTTGGATTTGGATCAATGTCATGGTTTTCATTCCAAAAGTGAAATGCTACTGCTAACTTATCTTCTTGTTTCAATCTGATGTTTCTAAAGTGCTCTTTGACTCTGGTTTTTAGATTTCTTTTAGTTTGACCTATGTAGCATTTTTCACAATTCTTACAACTTATCTGGCATATTCCGGATCTGTTAACTGATGGGATTTCATCTTTTGTTTTTGAATTTAGCAATTTTAAAATTGAGTGCCTATTAGTAGGTGCTAAGGTGATATTTTGTTCCTTGAAAATCTTTTTAAATTTATTAAATCTTTTTGGGTGATATATGCGATTGAAAATGGAGGGGAATGTCTTTGAAACTAGTCTCTCATAAATATAAACAAGGAAGTGACGAGTATTAATAAACCAACTACAAATAGTTTCTGAGATTAATTTTGACGTCACTGTTACTAAATTCCTCTAAACACACATAACTAATAGGCCAACATGTCTTGAGGAATAAAAAATTTGAGGTTAAGTGTGGAACAAACAACGGGAAAATGGATACAAATAAGGTAGGATTTGGACTTTTATTTTTTGAAAACAAACACAAAATAAAACTTTTCGGAAAATTACAAGAAAAAAGGAGAAAAATTGCAGCAGACATAAGGTTCATAAATATGTGTATAAAGAAAAAAGTAGTGCCTAATTTCGTCAGAGCACATATAACTGCCTTGTTTGTTACAGAAAATACTGGTAATTTCTCGAACAGTGAGCAGAGCTATATAAGCAGTTGTGGATCACCAGAGAGAGTAGTAATCAGAACTGATGTGTGTGCATGCAGCTGTGTTTTGAAAGCGAACTCTTTTGTTTGTTTTCAAAAACCTTGAGGATTGTATTAAACACATTCCACATATTCTAAATTTTGATGTGCCAACAGTGAGTGGTCTACTGAACTTATGTAAAGAATCTTCCGAGAGAGGGAGCCAATTACAAGAGATCCAGAAAACAACCAACTGTAATGAGTCGCCAATCAGCTGATGATGAGACTGCAACAGTCTCGAAAACATTCCTGATTTTATAAAAGGACATGAGTAAAGTTACAAGTTTTAAAAGGTATGACTTAATTTTAGTCTTTATACAAGGGATTGTAATTTGAGAAATATGCTTTTTATTAATATGTTGGATAATACGGAATGTTGTTTCTGCCATTCCTCCAGATGGTGCTCCCATACACTATGTGGAGTAATACATTAACATTTAATTACATAAAAGTTGTTTGTGACTGACGATGTAAGCAAGAGTTTACCTCAGCAATTAATAAGAAAAATTTACATCATTTACTTTTAAGATAAGTGAAGTTATTGTTACAAATAGTTATATTTATGCAGTGTGTAACATTCATGTTTGTTTAATTTTACCTTGAATTAAAGGGTGACAGATAAATTGTAATGATTTTTAATTAACCCAAAATAGATTGCTACATATATTATTTATTTAATTATTTCACATAACTCTCAAGAATTATTTTCACCGTATATGTCATCACTGAAGGTATCTCATTATGTGAACACATTGTCTTTCAAAAATTTGCATATTGTGTAATTTAGTATTTACAACAATAAGGTGCTAATGACCAGTGTGTGTAAAAGTACATTATTGCATTTTCCTTGTTACACTCCCCTTCTAGATTTCTTTAATATCATAGACCGTCAATAAAGGTTTGTATTATTGCATCACACAAAGAATCCACAGCTGTAAGCAATTCTAATGGTGAAAATATGAGCTGAAAGTAAAGCAATCTATTTATACACTGGGTGATTTAGGAATACTGGGCAAATACAAAGGCAAACAAAAGTATATTGCTGACATTCTGTATGCTGAACTAATATATTACACATACTTTTTTTTTTTTTTTTTTTTTTTCAATTTTTGAAAAAAAGAAAAAAGTTGGGCTTAATGTATTAACTAAACAGTTGTATTAATTGTTCTTTGACGGAAAAAGACATATGTTTGTTAAGTAATAATATGGGACAAAGAGACATTTATAGGTATTATTACTAAGAAAAAGAGGCCAGATTTATTCTTCCAATTTTCAAAGATGAAGTAAGAAGAGTTTATAAGATATTCTACCTACATTAAAGCATAAAAATGTAAGTATTTATGACCCAATTTATGAATAAAAAGAACTGTTCACGATAAAATGTCAACACACTCTAAGCGTTCTCATGCTTCCAGTCAGGAGAGTTGATGAAACATCAGTTTCAGGATGCAAAATGCTTAAAGGGATTATAGGGCCAGTATATGAACTGTAAGACTTAGAACTCTCACGGCGAGCATTATTAATTAAAGCTTCATGCGTAATCAGCCACATCAAAGTATATAAATTCATTTTTCATTCAGTTCCTGAAGAAGGCCACGGAGCTTGCAATGGTCGAGAACTCGAATTTAGTTACTTTGACGCAGCTGATCAGCCATGAATGATCTGCAGAGGCAACTAGTATTCAGCATCCTGAAGATGGGAGAGATGTATGCTCCCACTATTTGAGAGTTCTTTTAAATGATCATAGACATATCAGATTAAGTGTATCCAGAAGAGCAAAGATGAACAGACGCTCAAGTAACCACTGGAATGTGCTCTCGAGTATCCAGTATACAATTATCTTAGCAGGTATGTAATTTATTATTTTTAAAGCTTCACAATGTTTCTCCAATGCATTCACTTTGTAGGTACCTGACTGGTGTAATTAATAATGAATTCACTTACATTTTAATTTAAAGGGTTGCTTGGTTAAATAATAATTACCTCTCCAATGCTGATTTCGGCTTCAGTGTATTGCAGTCCTTTTTGAAGAATGCTAAGTAGTGCTGCTGGAGGTACAAGGGCTCCATTTATGTTACTTTGTGAAATGTGCGACTCTATTCCAAAAGTATACGCAGAATGCTGAAACCCTGTAAAACAGATTAGCGAGAGTTAAAGCAGGAGCTTTATATGCATCATGAAAAGCAATGACAATTCAAATAGATTGGTTTATTTGTTTTTGTATCTAGAATGCCACAGCGAACAATGATACGCGATGCTGAAGACGTCGTGTAGCTGCAATAACCTTCAATTCCCTATGAGAATTAAACACTTTTGCAGCTTTAAATTTTGACTCTCCATTCGGTTTTTCACTTACCTGATTCTTGTAGGTATCTATATACCAGGAAATTAACCTCATCACTTGAAAAGCTCATGGTTACTGTCATTAGAACGGCTCAGGAAACATTCGACACTTCCAACAGTTTATGGTTTACACCCTACACTTGCATGTACATTGCTTTATGCACCTTCCTTCCAAGGGAAATTTAATGTGTCGAATGCGCTTTTTTATTTACATTTAATGTCTTGGGTCAAGTTAAAATTACTTTCTAAAACATTCCTTTTGAATATACTTGTAAAAGCAACTTGGATACATTAAAACAAACTAAATTATCAGCAGTAAACTATATATTGTTCCTTTCTCTATACGCCACATTACAAATTAAATAATCGGCGTAAAACTACATTCTTGGCATCAAAGTTATTGCCGGCATGTTGGCTACAGAGTGCCCTGACAGGTCATTCAACGGAGTCTCAGCCATGTCCACCAACTCACCAACACTACAAGCCAAGCAGACCATGTTTGAAAATATACAGTTAATTTGTAAACAACACAATGCGAAGGCGAGAATATTGGAAAGTGAAAGTTATTTTGTGTGTACTCATAAGAAATATAATGTGATAGTGCTTAAAACTGTGCAAAGAGTCCTAGATGTTTAGCTTTCGAGTGCAAACACAGATTAATAGCAAATAACAAATGTTTTAAAGTTATTAAGGTGTCTGCTTCTGCAAGGAACTGGAATAGAAGATTTAATATTAATTCAGCAAAATGTCAGTATCCGTAACAGTAAGAGGAAATCCCATAAACATTAACAAAGGGAACGTATTACTATGCGATATTGATCAACTGAGGACTAATGAAATTAATCGTCGTCGTAAATTACGGATACAACAGGTGGGTATCTCCATTAGTCATTACGGATCGGATTCTCAAATTATTTAAATCTTAGCAGCCTACTTATCAATATGTGACAGTTCTTGTGTTATACGTGAATATAGATTAGATTAGATTGATTTGCGTTCAGTAGGTTCACTTGTAGCCAGAAAAGGCTGTGAACATTGAACATGTCTAGAGGTATAAAGTTTAATAGCGTATATATGTACAAAAGTTAACATAAGACACATGTTATAGTACACAGGCAATATGAACAACAATATGGAAAACAAAGCAGGGATAATCATATATGATACAAAATGAAACACTTTTTAAACCAGCTTTCACTTGGCTTATGCCAGTACGTCTCAACCTTTTTGCAATGGATACCATTCTTGTTATTTATTAAATACATATAGATTAAAAATAAACTTTCAGCTTGCATCAAATATTTATAAGTAATGATTTGTCATTGGAATAGTTAAATACTACTTATAGAGCTACAGAAGCATTATCAGGATAATTTGTCATTCAGATAATCTTGTACAGAATAAAAAGATTTTGAGCAAAGGTACTCTCTAACAGCTTTTTTAAAAGCACCAAAATTATCAACTTTTTCTTTAAGAACATTAGGAAGTGCGCCAAATATTTTGATAGTTTCATAATACACACCTTTCTGGAAGCAAGAAAGTTTAGCACTGGGATAATGGATATTATACCTTTGTCTAGTGTTTATTTTATGAATTACATTATTTGTTGCAAATAAGGCACGATTGCATACAAAGAATTTTAGGATTGAGAATATATACATGCAAGGAAGCGTTAATATCTTCAATCTTGTAAAAAGATCTTTACAGGAGCATCTGGTGTGGGTGTTAGTAATGATTCTTATAACCCTCTTTTGCATAAGGAATATTTTTTTTTTTTTTTTTTATGTTACCATAAAGAATCCTGGAAAATTCTTACCAGAATAAGTCGCACTAGAGAGGCAGGCTTTGCATTATTTATACCATATAAATTGCTTACAGCTATAAAAACTGCAGCAGTCCCATTGTATAGCTTTGAGGGAGATGGGCAACCACTTTTATGGGGCTAGCCGCTTATTCATTGTGTTTAAACTTTCTTATTGTGGCCATGACAGTATTTAAATTCTGGCAAAGATAGGTAATTATTTACAGATCTGATTAAAGATGTTTGTGTTCATATTCTATAAATCTCAAACATGTCAATGCCAGGGAAGTTCTGTTTCTTTAAGAACAACTTTTGTGTATTGCTGTTGGACATGATATCAAATTGCAAACAGTTCAATTTAATTAATTGCAGTTAGTATTCATTTGTGAGCATGAATGGCATTTTCTGAAAATTCTCTTCTAAAGGCAAATTTTAAATGCAGATAATAATCAAATCACATTCATATGACAAGCTGACTTGTCTGAGGTTCATATGGTTTTTCCAACTGTTGTAAACCAGTAATGAACTATGTATTATTTAATGTGATTCTTTACTTTACCATCCGAAGACTTTCAAGTAATTTGCACATTACTATGTGCTAAGTAATACCCAAGATGTTTTGGGTTATATTTTTTGTGGTAAAGGCTTAGTTTTGACAGAAAAAAAGTTACATTTAAAACCTTACTTAACAAAAAACGTTACTTATAAAAAAGAGCCAAGAGCTCGTGGAGTTCTATAAATGTAATAATAAAATATAAACAAAACCAAACTTGCTCCTGACACCTCACTACTTTTATTATTTCTGAGTCGCCTCCATTTACTTCTATATACCCTTTACTTCCCTTTATCTCTACCTACGCTCTTAACTGTATTCTTTCCCTGCTGAATACAACTTACATTTGTCTTTTTTAAGCCATTGTGGTGTCTCATAGTAGGATGGAACATTTCCATTATTTGCCTTTCATTCCTTCTCATCTTTCAGGTCTACTTCAATGTTTTGTGGCATATGGCATTGCCAATCAAATGCTTGCTCAAAGAAAAGAGTACTGCAGTGGATATCAGAGAGCTGCTTGGTCAACGGGCCATTCAATGCCCTTTTTTTAGGCAACTTCAGCAGTAGGATGGGTCAGATGTTTCTCTAATCAGTTTTCTCCTTCATTCATTTACCCTGCATTTTATCAAAATATGGATGTAGTCTTAAATATCTGTACATTTGAACATGTACCCTGGTTGATACAGAGCTCTTCATTTGAAACCTAACAGGCACACAGCATTTCTCCTGTGCACGATTGGGTGTGCCACAGCTGGCTTTGCTCCTACATAAACTCCATGCTAAAGCATGTATAACACTCTTACCTTATAGAAGATGCTGGAAATGCACTCTATCTTCAAACAGATTCCTAATTTTATTCATGGACTCATATGATTTCTGCTCTTTTGTCAGATCATAATAAAATGGGGTCAAAATATCATTTCAGTACTTCTTTGCATTTATGTTCTGCTCATGGAATATTGTACCAGTAATGCTTCTAGTGCTAACAGCAGACCAAACTCCAACTTTCCGATCATAATGAGAGATTTCTTGAACGTGATGTGGATTTTCAGAGGTCCAGTACCAACCGTTAAGTTTTGACACAACCACTGAGGTGGAAACACATGCACAGTGGTAGCCAGTAGTGCTGGAATTCAGCAAGGTTGCGGGAGAGCTGAAATGTTGTGTGCTCTGTTAGGTTTTAAATGAAGAACCCTGTATTACTCAAAAGACCAAAAGTTCTAGTTAATTGATGGAAATTAATCATTTCTTCATACTAGCAGTATATAGGCTAAGGTTTTTGATAGAGTCAACATGAAAAATTCAATGCTTTGGCCGGGATTTGAAGTACGTACAATAGTAAGTCGCCACAAACGGTGTATCTCGGATGCAAGAGCCCCTAGTGGTTTACCGGGGAAATATATGAACCAGGAGATTCGTGGTTCAAATCCCGGCCATGGTATTTTCATGTTGACTCTATCGACCAAAAGTTCTGTTTGTATAGTTTGATAGGAGGCGGATCTAAGGTGTTGCACTCACTCTGGTTCAACTACTCTTACAAATAGTTGTTCTATCTATGTATGTTAATCAAGATGGATATTTGTAAAAATATTTTCCTAAATATTTTCTTGTATGTGCAATGGGAATACTGTAGGCTTAAGAGAGTTAAATCTTTTAAGAGCTGGCGGCATATGATGATTTAGAAATGTTGTTCTGTTTGTATAGCCAGGAGGAAAAAATGAAGCATGACTCACTGTGATAAACATGCAAATATTAGGACTGGGTTGAACTACACTATGGGGGGGATTCCTTACAGAGGTCCGAACTTGGTCGATTGTACCTATACCCAAGTGGAGCAGCCCCAGGAAGAAGGATGAGGGATGAAGAGACAGGGCAGCTGTCCCAAAGAGCCATGACAGTACAGAAGGCAGGAATTCTACACTTTACCAGTTGGAGACTCCCCGGCAGGCCAGCACAACTGGCATCCTGCCGTACTGTGGTCCGGAAACGGCCCCACCAGGCCGGGTTCAGAGACTGGAGACTATCCTACTGGAGGAGGAAGTTTCACCAAGGCATATCATCCTGCCATGCAACACCGAGACACCCACCGACGCTTCTATCCTGAAAGAGACCGCCAGATGAGGGATGAAGTAAAATGATAATGGAGATGAAATGGAGGGACAGGAAATTTGGGGGATGTAGTAATCCTACACAGCATTTGCCTGACGACCCAGGAAAACCCCCGAAAATACCCATGGGTCAGATAGGTCGACCATGGGAATCGAACCCGGACCTATTGAATGTGGACCACAGATGAAACCGCCTGAGCCATCCCACTCGGTTAAGTATTAGGAAGTTCAAGCTGTAAACAGGATTAACTTGGAAATAACTCTTCAAAATAATTATTTCACATAAATTGTATGCTTTATGAGATTTACATTTTGTATGTTGTAAGATTTAGTGTATCTCTTATGGTACAGCCATCACACAAAACTCATTCAAAACGTAGAGCACTTTAGAGGCTATTCTGAGAAAATTCAAGATAGCTTTCAAATTCCTTTCTTGGAAGTGTTGAAAACAGTGTTGTTATGATAAATTAAATTTAAAGGGAGTCGATTAATGACACTTACTTTTAAATTT
Source organism: Mantis religiosa (assembly GCA_030765055.1). Lineage (NCBI taxonomy): Eukaryota > Metazoa > Arthropoda > Insecta > Mantodea > Mantidae > Mantis > Mantis religiosa. The sequence goes on from CM060958.1 coordinate 15,951,234, forward strand.
TTCCGGAACATGTTTCAGAGACTTTGCCTCTATCCTCAGCCGGCCATCGACTGGTTCTCATTGGTGTAGTTACGATATTTTGTTACAGGTCTCCTCTGGTGGCGGTTCAAGGAACTTGCTGAACAAATATTTCTGGGGGATGTCGAAATTGAATACTTTGTTCCTATTTTTTGAAATGAAGAGTTGTTCCCATGTGGATAGTTCTTGTTTTCCTGATGTATGTAATTTGCTCAAACATCAAAGATGCCATTCCATCTAACAAAAAATCTGGTATATATCAAATTGAATGCAGTGACTGTAGTCAAATTTATATTGGAAAAACCAAAAGAAATTTAGAAACAAGAGCAAAGGAACACTTTAGAAACATAAAATATAAACAATTAGAAAAATCAGCAGTTGCCACACATTTTTGGAAAAAAAAAAAAAAACCACAACATAAATCCAGAACCAAAACTACTAAAACATACATCAAGAAAACAAGAACTATCCCATGGGAACAAATCTTCATTTCCAAAAAATAGGAACAAAGTATTCAATTTCGACATCCCCCAGAAAGATTTGTTAAGCAAGTTCCTTGAACCGCCACCAGAGGAGACCTATGACAAAATATCGTCAACTACACCAATGAGAACCAGTCAATGGCCGGTTGAGGATAGAGGCAAAGTCTCTGAAACACGTTCCGGAAAAATTTAAAAGTAAGTGTTGTTTAGTGTCATTAATCGACTCCCTTTAAATTTAATTTATCTTTTAAATTTTAGATTTGGAACTGGAAAATTAATTGGAATTTTATGATTATAACCTTCTAAATAAAAACTTTATTTCAGTATATTGTTACGCTTTGTTACTCTGTGGTGTGCTTGTGAAACTTGCCATATTACAGGGTGTTTCAAAAATAGGGGGCATAATTTCAGGTTCATATTCCCATATGTGGATGGTCAACACAACATGGGTCTGAAAATGCTTCATTTCCAAGTTATGGCCTTTACAACACCGAACTTTTTTCTTTCTACAGGTCATTGTCATTACAGTTGTTCAAAATGTCCGCTGCCTGCTTGAATGCAGACCTTACATCGATGTCTCATTGACATTCAAACACGACCCCATGAACACATGACACACAGTCGAACGCCAAACACAAAACTTGCTGTAACCTTTGCTTCAGAATGCACTGTCAGCGTGTCCTGTTAATGTCTCCTTTCATTGCAACAACCTGCGGGAAGAAAAACGTTCCAGTGAATTCCAGTGTTGTGAAGGCCAAAACTCAGAAATGAAGCATCTCCAGACATGTTGTAATGAACTATTTTGATTGTCTACATATGGGGAATACATACCTGAAATTATGCCCAAATTTTTTAAAGCACTCTGTATAGTAAGTGATTACACAAATATGAATTTTGGGTTTTTCTAATATAACATTTCAACTGAATATTTCAGTTCCAATTCAAACATTCAAAAGTTTACCTACACATTGTTGGTGTGTGTTACAAAATCACCTATTGCTGATTATCTGTATAAATGGAAAATTCAAGATATCTGTTTGATTTGTCATGAGAATATCTAAATATTTGATACATGCTTAATCAAAATCATTAGAGCCATTTAAAAAAAAAATATATATTGTTTTAAAAATTTTCCTTAGTTTGGCAGTGGGTGATTTTCTTTTATAAACTTTGAATCGCTTCCTTGGAAGTTTGGATTTAAATGAGTTTTTGTTTTTTGGGTTATGCTGTTTACACATATATACATAATTTTGTAAAACTGCTTTTAAAATATTTCTCAAAACATGTATTTTTAATGAAATCGTAACCAATTTTTGGTGGAGTAAACTCTGCTTAATGATGGAAATTAATTGTTCTTTCACACAAGCCGTGTATAGGCTAAAGTTTGGATAGGTAGAGTCAGACTGAAAAATTCAATGTCACAGCATTGGTTCAAATCCCGGCTATGGCATTGAATTTTTCAGTCTGACTCTATCTAAAATCTGCTTATTATAAGTACTTAGTAGAGAAAGTAAAAATGCACACATGTATTTCCAGGTTCGACAACAATCCAAGGACATAGCAAATATGATACGTGAAAGAGTGAGAGATGAAGCTGCAAGACAGTTGGGAATATTTAAACATCATCAAACTGCTGAACTTAAGAAGCTGCAGTCAGAGAAGCTACATTCCTTACAGCAACAATATCAAGAATGTCTGCAGGAAATAGGTTCTAGTCATCAACAAGCAGCATTGCAGGTTTGAATTATGTAGCATAAGACACTGAATCCAAAAGGAGTATTACTGTTCAACAAACTACTGTGTTCCTTAAATCTTTATTACTAGTAGTAGTATTTATTCATCCTTTTGATCATAGTACATGATATAGGACACGTCAAGTACTTATGACTAAAAATTATACAATAAACATAAACACAACACAAGTTTAGAATGAAAATTCAGAAACTGCATGTATAATATAACAATAATGTAACTTTGTGGGTTCGTAGAATTAAAAGGCCGAGTTGCAGAAATTAAAAATCTCCTTTATTATCGTCGAAATACCCTATTCCAATTCTCACGTAAGATCATTAAATCAATCTACACAGTCTTACAAGGTCGATCACAATAACAAACAGTGACAGCAGATTACAGCTTAAGCTCTCGTTACAACAACACAGCTGGCTATCTCTCATTTCACAACTCACTCTTCTGGCGTGTCACAATCCTTTTTATTTGTCCATTAATAAGTCGAGAACATTCTCGTACAAATAAGAATACAACCATTCTCCGTCAATCGAGATATGTCTAGAAATTTCCAAACATGAAACCCTACCTGTGGCGGCGAGTTCTTTATCTGAGATAACATTGTTTGCCGCTTTTGTGATTCTCGCCGCGTTATCGTTAACTGTTCATGCAAGCTCGTGAAACATTATCCGCCGTCTATTATCGATTTGTGTCGATACGTTTATGTCCAGCGCCGCAACAATAATAATAATAATATAATAACAATAATAATAAAGAATAATAATTTACTTGCAGTTAACATATTCAAAATATTCATCTATACTATAAAACATTAACATCATTAACATTAACAAAATCAATTGTCAAAGTAATCATAATATTCCTTTATGCTATAAAAACAATGGCGTGAGAGAAGTTTTTTGAGACAAATCCTAAATCGATGCAGTGCAGGTATTTGCTTCAGATAATTGGGTAATTTATTATAAAGCTGGAGGCCAGTATATACCAAACTTTTTTCAAAAGAACTAGTGCTATGTGTGATTACATGAAGGTTATCTTTTCTTTTGGTATCATGAGAATGTATCTGTGAGTTTGTTGTGTACATACTGAGATTATTTTTTATGTAGCATAATGTTTCATATATGTTAATACAGGGGAGGGGTAATATATTTAATTCCTTAAATAGTGGCCTACAACTGGTTCTTTTATTAACATGTAGTATTATCCCAATTGCCCGTTTTTGCATTTTAAAAATAGATGTTGCTCCTGTTGAATTACCCCAAAATAATATTCCAAAGCTAAGTACAGACTGAAAATATGCATGGTATAAAGATAACACCGATTTCAGGTCCATGATTTTTGAAATGACTGTGATAGCATAAGTTATTTTACTCAGTTTTTGTGATAGCTTTTGAATGTGAGCTGACCACTTTAAATTATTATCCACCCATACCCCTAGAAATTTTGTACTATCTGTGTATGAGATCTATTTGCCCTGGAACTCTATAGAGGGATGGTTGGCAAGTGTATTTTGTTTATGATGAAAAGCTATTGCTGTTGTTTTTTCTGTAATTATTAATAATCTATTAATGTTGAACCAGTTTAGCAATTCAGACATTGTCTGTTCTATCTTAAATTTTAAGGACCTCAAGTTGTAAGCAGAAATATATAAATTTGTATCATCAGCAAATAATGTTGGATAACTACTTTTTAAGGAACACTCTAGATCATTTATATATATATATATCAGAAATAAAACAGGTCCAAGAATTGAACCTTGGGGGACACCATATAATACTAATTTACAAACTGTTCAAAATGACTGTTCATTTATTATTATTATTATTATTATTATTATTATTATTATTATTATTATTATTATTATTATTATTATTATTATTATTATTATTATTATTATTATTATTATTATTATTATTATTAATTATTTATATATAAGGGCGCTCAACTTCATGGTCATCAGCGACCTTTCAAAAACTAATGTCAATAGCCATAGATAAATTATTATAAAACTGAAACAAAATGTCAATGAAATAAATTTCCTCAACTAGGGAAATAAAAGTTCCGCTTTGTTTGGCTTTACTTCGCTTGGTTTCACTTTTTGCTTCGCTTTGCTTGGCTCTGGCTTCACTCTAACTTGGCTCTGGCTAGGCTCCAGCCGCCACTCTAGTTTCGCTCTGACCTCACTTTCACTTCATTCTCTAACTTAACTCTGGCTTCGCTCTGGCCTCATTCCAGTGATATGGTGGAAGCCTGAGTACCTCATGACCAGCTGACCTTGCCATTTCATCGATTACGTATTTATCACAATCGCTGGCATGCTTTACTACAAGTTCCAGTAGTTCTGCCTTAATAAGGTATTCATTTACAATATTAAAAGCAGAAGCATTATTATCAGTGAAGTATTCTTCATTTTTGAGTTTGATTTATGAGTCACTATATTTACACTCAAACTTCACTTACTTGTTGTTGTATAATTGAAACGTTTTCAAGATCATTCGATCTCATCCTCAGCTGTTTGGTGACTCACTGATCTTGAAAACTTCACTTACTTGTTGTATAATTGAAATGTTTTCAAGATCATTCGATCTCATCCTCAGCTGTTTGGTGAGTCACTGATCTTGAAAACTTCACTTACTTGTTGTATAATTGAAACGTTTTCATGATCTTGAAAATGTTTCAATTATACAAGTAAGTGAAGCTTGAGTGTAAACATAGTGACTCATAAATCAAACTCAAAAATTCATTTACAACTTAGTTTTTGCATGCAGCCACTCAATAATGTCTTGTTTCTTCCAGTATGTATTTGGTTTCTTTTCGACACGAACGCTGTGGTAAGGAGCATTGTCCATCACAGTTATGCTGCTTGGTTCCAGTTTTGCTAACACACTCGCAAACCACTGCTGAAACACATGTCCATTCATATCCTTATGGTAATCACCGGTTTTCTTTGACTCAAACAGCAGTAGACCATCTTCCACAAAACCACTATCACATCCTATATGAGTGACATCAGTCTTCGGCCTTTTCCACTGGGATTTTTTAAACCAGAACACATACCTTGCAAAAATGCTTGTCTTTCAGTCTTAATAGTCGTGTCATGCCATACTTTACTTGTCGTAAGCCCTTCATTCACCCAAGTCTCGTCCAGGTAGTATATTTTGTGATTTGTATTTCGCTACAGTCTGATTGTCCTTAAATAACGTCTTCGCCACATAGCAATATCACCTCTGTCTCTCAGCACATTTTTCTTGCCCCTTTTTTCATTCACAAACCCCAGCTGTATAAGCAATCTATACAGACTAGATCTGCTGAAATTTGGTAAATCTGCATCCTCACTTACAGCAGACAAAATTTTATTTATGTTAGGGAGTTCGTTTCTAAAGAAAAAACTATGCACATGGCGATGTACAGCAGTTTTAACGAACTCATTGCATTCTCCGAGCATGCGATTTTCTTTATTCCTGCATTTGCCTGGAGTGGTAAGTTTTCCTGTTTTCTCAACTTCACGTCCCGATGTTCCTATGGACCTAACACTCACACCTGTAAGTTCAGAGCACAACTGTTCGACTTCTCTCACTGACAAAGACGGATTCTTCTCTGTGAGTGCATTAAACACATGCAATACAATTCTTTTTTCACCGCTTTGTAATGGTTTACCCTTGCGATGCTTTAGCGAAAAACTAGCGGTAGACTCTGCCATTATACAAATAATAAGTACACGCGCAATAAACAATGGATAAAATAACAAATCTCTCGCACTCGCCGAGCACACCTTCGAATGACAGTACATGACTAATCCAGTTCAGAACAAGGTCAGTGATAAAAGTCATATAAACAAATATGTCATCACTACCGCTAAATCACGTGCTATCGTGTCATGTGCTTGAGAGCAAAGGAACCTCCTCTTTACTTTGTTTAAGAATTAACATGCATTTCAGATAAATTAACTCTGTTATGTAATATATTTAATTGAAGCAGTTATGAAAGTAAATATTTGACAATTCGCTTTCAACATATAAAGATATATCACCATGTTAAATAACGAACTAATTTTTACCGCAAAACAGTCTGTATCACAACAGCAGCCAATGAGAGGAGATGAGGTCACGTGACCGTTAAGAGATTACGGGGCAAGCTTACGTGAAACAAGGTATAACTTCATTCTCTAACTTAACTCGGACTTTGCTTCGCTTCTTTTCGATTTGCTTTGCTTTGCTTTACTTTCATAGAATTCAGGGTGAAACACGGATGTGAACCAAAATTTATGGGCATTTGACATTAACTCTCTCACCACTCACAGGCACCGAATCGAGAGAATTGGCTCAGGACCCTGGGATCGCCAATCCTGTACCTACCGCAGTAGGCCCCTGGGGAGATTGTACTGGTTGCTAATCTAGAAAGTGCCATTTACTAACCATGTGAAGGAATGCTTTAAATAAATGGGAGGGAATGGGCATGTCATAACGGTTGCCATAGCAGCGATTAGAAGGACCGATTAGAGTTCAGACGTTTCCATGACAACATTAAATTTTAAACTCTTGTTGCCAACATTCTAACACATATTCTAGCATGACATACTGGCAAACTAGTAATATATGCATGTCTTATCTTCTGCTAACACTGCAGTAAATACAATACCTTGCTGCTTGTTGCTCTTCTGCTAATGCTGCAATAAACACATTGCCTTCACGTTTGTTGCTGCTCTTGTTAGAACAGTTACAGATTGTACGAGGGCTATCCAGAAAGTAGATTACGTTTTCGTCTGTTTCCGCTAGGGGCGGGGCTAGCGCGGCCATCTTGGGGTCAGAGCGTTGCGCAGCTCAGTCGGCATCTAGCTGTGCTAGTGAGAGGTTCGTGCTGTGCTCCGTTCAGATACTGTGACGGTTTGAAATGTCTGCGTTAATTGAAAATCCCGCGAGCTGCGAGGTGCGTGCAGTAATAAGGTTTCTGACTGCAAAAAACTGTAAACCGATAGAAATCTATCGGCAGCTTTGTGAAGTGTATGGGGACAACATTATCACTGAAGGTGGAGTGCGTCAGTGGGTCATCAGATTTAAAAATGGCCGAACCAATGTTCACGACGAAGATCGAAGTGGGAGACCCAGCATAGTGACTGCCGAACTTGTCGAAAAAGTTGATGCTAAAGTCCGTGAAAATCGAAGGTTCACAATAACGGAACTTTCTTTGAGTTTTCCACAAATTTCGCGAAGTTTGTTGCACGAAATCATCAGCGAAAAGCTTGGTTACCACAAGTTTTGTGCAAGATGGATTCCAAAAATCTTGACAGAGGACCACAAAAATCAGCGAATGGCTGCAGCGTTGAACTTTTTGGACATTTACCATAAGGATGGTGACTCTTTACTCGATCGCATCGTTACTGGTGATGAAACATGGGTGAAACACGTGAACTGTGAAGTTCTGTCACTCGTGAAGTTCTTGAATCTTTTAAGTGGGAGTTGTTTCCTCATCCGCCGTACAGTCCCGACCTGGCACCGAGCGACTTCCACCTATTCCCAGCAATGAAGAAGTGGCTGGCTATGCAGCGTTTTGATGACGACGCACAGCTGCAAGAAGAGGTAACGAAGTGGTTGAAGGCGCAGGCGGCCGAATTTTTCGACGAAGGAATTTCCAAGCTCGTACATCGCTACGATAAATGCCTTAATTTGAATGGTGACTATGTCGAAAAGTAGTATTTGAGTGTGGCTTTCATCTGTATATAATAAAATTTGTTTCCTATACTTTGTTTACTTTTTATTCCAAAACGTAATCTACTTTCTGGATAGCCCTCGTATATTGACAAGTTCCTTTGTATCCTGTAGCAATTTGCCTTGGTTTACATGTGTTGTGAGCATTTGCAATTTTATTTTAATCAGTGTTTAATAAAGTCTAAAAATAGTGACAAAGATAGTGCAGACAAACTAAAAGCTGAATGTGCTCAGGTAAAAGTATTTTGGTAAAAGTACTCCAATTAAAGAACAGGCACAGGAAATAATATGCTCTGTGGGAGAATACTTTGAAGAGAATACCTCTTTACATTTACATATTCTTGTATGTTCTATCCTTTGCATATAGATCTATGACTTTACTATTGTCTTCATGTTGAAGATGTCCAGGTTTGCCTAAAAATCTCTTGAGTTTAATTTCAGTCATCCTACTCAGCATTGAATGCTCTTTTCTCCAAATAGGGTTTTAAGATATGCTAACACTGAGCAAGGGTATTGAAAAGATGCTTTGACTTGACTGCCCACCACTTTAAGTATGAAAGAGTACCAAAGGCTCTTTATATTAGCTTCCTCTACAGATATATTAATGACAGCAGATTCCTTGTGTTATGTAAAGATGAATATCTCCAGTCATTCCATTTGAATGTTATGTTTTGTTGCATAGCCAGATGCAGAAGTGGAGCTTGCAAGACAAAGGGAGATAAATCAAGCCATAGCACAGGATAGGGGGCAAGAAGCTGCTGCGAAACTAAAGCAAGAAAAGGTTGCAGTAGAGGAGCAGAAAAAAGCTGAAAAGAAACTGCATAAGTATTCACGCACCATTGAGAACTTGAGATCAACAATGGTGGTTTCCATGGGTAGCAAGCCACCTAAAAGGTGTAAATCCCCAACAGAAAGGTAACCACTGTGTTTATTATTAATTTCACAGTTTGCCTTTAATGAAACAGAGCTCTGCCCATGTATAATTTTGATGACATAAGTGTTATTCTACTGTAGTAGAGTTTTATTAGAAATGTATCTTTTAATATGCAATTTGTAACATTTGAACATGACCCAAATATGCTCTATTTTAATTTTAAATATATAGGTGTGTTAGGTATAATATTTATTTCGTTTGGCAACAATTTGTGTAATAGGCTTAATCATTCTTCCATACTAGGTGTTTTTACCATAGTATATTCTTAGTAGAAAATCCATAATTTACTGACATTACTTTCCCCTTCTTAAACATCCTCCATAGTAGTTTTCCTAACTTTCCATACCAACTCTTTCTTATTACACCATCTCAATATCTCGAACATTCTTTTATTATATTGCTATCTTCTAATTTTACACATCTGAAGCAAAAATTTCAAAATTTTCTTCTCTGTTATACATTTCCTTTGAAAAAACATAACTAAAAGCTGTTAAATCTTATTTATTACAAAAAGTATTTTACTCCGTGGAAGAGTATAAAACAGGTTAGGAAGAATGTGCTATTTATACACTTCTCATCAATTTTGTAAACATTTTTGTAAATATTACTGTATTAATTTTATGTATATACAATCTGATCCATGAAAATGCCTGCCTCGGTAGCGTGGTGGTAGCCTGTATGCCTCACGTTCAAGAGGTCCAAAGTTCGAATCTCGGTCAGGGTGAGTTACCTGAATAAGGTTTTTTCCAGGGTTTTCCCTTATCCTGAAAGACGAATGCCAGGTAACTCTAATCTCTATGGACCCTGGGCTAATTTGAGCATCATTTCATCATCCAATATGACTTAACATTGGAGGACGTAAATTTTACACACACACACACACACACACACACACACACACACACACACACACACACACACACACACACACACACACACACACACACACACACACACACACACACACACACACACACACACACACACACACACACACACACACACACACACACACACACACACACACACACACACACACACACACACACACACACACACACACACACACACACACACACACACACACACACACACACACACACACACACACACACACACACACACACACACACACACACACACACACACACACACACACACACACACACACACACACACACACACACACACACACACACACACACACACACACACACACACACACACACACACACACACACACACACACACACACACACACACACACACACACACACACACACACACACACACACACACACACACACACACACACACACACACACACACACACACACACACACACACACACACACACACACACACACACACACACACACACACACACACACACACACACACACACACACACACACACACACACACACACACACACACACACACACACACACACACACACACACACACACACACACACACACACACACACACACACACACACACACACACACACACACACACACACACACACACACACACACACACACACACACACACACACACACACACACACACACACACACACACACACACACACACACACACACACACACACACACACACACACACACACACACACACACACACACACACACACACACACACACACACACACACACACACACACACACACACACACACACACACACACACACACACACACACACACACACACACACACACACACACACACACACACACACACACACACACACACACACACACACACACACACACACACACACACACACACACACACACACACACACACACACACACACACACACACACACACACACACACACACACACACACACACACACACACACACACACACACACACACACACACACACACACACACACACACACACACACACACACACACACACACACACACACACACACACACACACACACACACACACACACACACACACACACACACACACACACACACACACACACACACACACACACACACACACACACACACACACACACACACACACACACACACACACACACACACACACACACACACACACACACACACACACACACACACACACACACACACACACACACACACACACACACACACACACACACACACACACACACACACACACACACACACACACACACACACACACACACACACACACACACACACACACACACACACACACACACACACACACACACACACACACACACACACACACACACACACACACACACACACACACACACACACACACACACACACACACACACACACACACACACACACACACACACACACACACACACACACACACACACACACACACACACACACACACACACACACACACACACACACACACACACACACACACACACACACACACACACACACACACACACACACACACACACACACACACACACACACACACACACACACACACACACACACACACACACACACACACACACACACACACACACACACACACACACACACACACACACACACACACACACACACACACACACACACACACACACACACACACACACACACACACACACACACACACACACACACACACACACACACACACACACACACACACACACACACACACACACACACACACACACACACACACACACACACACACACACACACACACACACACACACACACACACACACACACACACACACACACACACACACACACACACACACACACACACACACACACACACACACACACACACACACACACACACACACACACACACACACACACACACACACACACACACACACACACACACACACACACACACACACACACACACACACACACACACACACACACACACACACACACACACACACACACACACACACACACACACACACACACACACACACACACACACACACACACACACACACACACACACACACACACACACACACACACACACACACACACACACACACACACACACACACACACACACACACACACACACACACACACACACACACACACACACACACACACACACACACACACACACACACACACACACACACACACACACACACACACACACACACACACACACACACACACACACACACACACACACACACACACACACACACACACACACACACACACACACACACACACACACACACACACACACACACACACACACACACACACACACACACACACACACACACACACACACACACACACACACACACACACACACACACACACACACACACACACACACACACACACACACACACACACACACACACACACACACACACACACACACACACACACACACACACACACACACACACACACACACACACACACACACACACACACACACACACACACACACACACACACACACACACACACACACACACACACACACACACACACACACACACACACACACACACACACACACACACACACACACACACACACACACACACACACACACACACACACACACACACACACACACACACACACACACACACACACACACACACACACACAATTTCCATGTAAAAGCTTTACAGTTGGAGTTAATAAAACATCAAACATCAACATTCTCTTCCTATTACTGCTTTTTATAAACCTAAAACTCTTTTTACAAAACATTTACATTCTGTGTATCACATTTATCTTTAATCATTGCTTTGATGTTCCCCAAATCTGTGCTCCATTCATCATCTTTAACTATAACCCAAAGAATCATGTAGAAAAGTGTTCAAAGATTTAAAAATATTAACTCTGCCATCACAATATATGTATGAATTAAATATATGCATACAAACTTTGAAGTGTTATATGACTCACAAACTCATCACTTGTATGGAACAAGAACTAAAAACAATTTGAAACCGCTCATGCGTAGATTAACATTATTTGAGAAAAGTCCAATATATTCTGGAATAAAAGTGTACAGTAAATGGCCAAGCAACATTAGAACAATTGAAGACCCAAAAATGTTTCAGTAAAACACTAAAAAAGTCTATTAATAGACAGGGCTTATACTTAGTAGAGGAATATATAAATGTTAATCTTTAACTTCAAGTCCCATAGGGCCTTTGCCTTTTTGTTACTTTACAGGTATCCAAGAGAAATATGATATTTGTACATATCATATTGTGTCACATGATAAAATCCAAACTGTATATATTTCAGTCTCCACAGGGGAAGGGATCTGTCCTCTTCAGCTGCTGTGGTGTGAGCGCTGTGGACCCTGAGCACTTGTGGTACCTCTGACTTTACCAGAGGTATCTAAGGCCGAACAGCCGAGCCCCTCCCAAATGGGAGTTGTTTGGATTGGGTTGGACTCGAGGGGGCAGTGTGTTCCCGACACCTGCGGGAGATTGGGTACCTCCGGCCAGGCCTCGGCTGCTCGGAGGGGGTAGAGGGTTGTCTAAGAAGTCCTGGGTATTAGCCTGTGGAACTAGGAGAAGGTGTGCTAGATCACCAGGCAACCCCACTGAGGTTGTTGGTAGTCTTCCCTATTGGGTTCACGCAAGTAAGTGGTGTATCCACTTCCAGCCCATCTTGATGTTGTCAATGGCGGGCTTTTTAGACTCCAGGCATTGCCCATTGAAAGAAACCCGGAGTCCTCCATCGTCTCCCGGGTGATAAAGGCTTTGGTGAGAGTCTTTGGACTCTCAGGTTGACCTCGTCCTTACATGTATATATTTCAGTGTACACTTAGGCTAAGCTTGTTCATGTGTAAATAGTGTTAAACTTCTACCTGACAAGTCACCAGTTTACTGAGCTTCTGCTCACAATTTAATAAGTGTATGTGACAATAAATCTGTCTATCTACATCATATCATTTTTCTAATCTGCTCATTGGCAACTTAGAATCACAAATATCATTCTGTTTGAATGCGGAAAAATAAATAAAATTAAATATTAGTCCTTGCTTATAGGAAGGAAGTTAAATCTTTTTACCATATGTGCTAATATTAATATTTTTATTTAAACAGGCCTTGTAAGAAAATGCCATTGCAGGAGCTTCCTACCAATATAATATCAAGGCCCAAAGAACCACAAGAATCGAGGCCAATAAAGCTTACAGTTAAATCCCACTGCAGATTTTGCAGGAAGTCTGAATGTCTTTGTACTGATGCAAAAGAATACAGCAAAAGGTTAAGACAAGCATTGCCAGCAGAAGAAGAAAGAAAACGTAGTTCAACATATTCTCCAATCTTGCCATCAAACATTTCATCTTCTTCAATTGAAGAAGACATTCAGGCAGCAGATGTACTCTCTCATTTACCAGAAGAGCAGACAGCTCCTGTTTGTGAAAATGGTAGTGAAATATCCTCTGAATTAAGTGATAAGTCTTATCCTGACTATTCTGCAATGCCGTTGCCACATCAGAAGTCATGGAGGTTTCCTATTAGTGAGAAAGTAAAAATTGATGAAACTACGGATTCACCAAGGTAAATTTGCTGAAAATAAATTTAAACTATCACTTTATTTATGTTTGTATGAAAAATATACATCTAGCATTTACAAGCATGTATAACTTCTTAATTGTAGAGCTTACATAGAATGATTTTTTAAGTTTTGAAACTAGATGTTTTCGTTATGTTCCAGGTTTGCTTTGAGCATGATGTATCAGATATTGGGATGCAACACATAAAACTTATACTGCCCCAAGTTAATATGTTATTAAATTACTCATTATCTTTTATATGCTAACCAATTGCTCAGCTATCAGCTAACCAATATTGTTGGTTTAATATGTTCTGTACTGGATTCTCGTAATTTTAATGCATTCATTGTAAGCTTTGAAAATATTAAAGCAAGAAGCCTCAATTTTATCAATAAAATAGGTATTTTTAAAACCCAGGTGGACTTGTTGCCTGCTTTATTGCCTCATTAACTAGCTGTGTACTTGTGAATATATAATTGCTGTGTTATTTCCCACCCAACCGCAATCAGTATGCTCTGAATATGCCAAAACTTATAATCAAAACGTGCGCCTGAGCAGGATTTGAAAACCAAGTCGCATTTTTCTCAAAAGAAAGCGTCACAAATCTCATATTTTCTTACATTGATTCTTATTCTTAAAAAAAAAAAGTACTATTTTCTCACATCCCTTTCTACATTTTCTTTAATTCCCAAAATTAGTCAGAACCAGAATGGAGGATATAGAAAGACAAGAAATATGGAGAGGATTAGAAAACAGGAAATCATTCAAATTGTATAGGTTCATAAAGAGAGAATGGGGAAGAGAATGATATATAGACCAATATAACAGACAGGAGAAGGAAGGGATGGCTTAGATTAGAACAAGATCAATGTTCTTAAGGGGACTGACAAGTAGCAGGGTAGAAATATGTAAATTAAACAGAAAGTACAGTTCACATTCTGACAAGAGTACAAAGAGCTAGCAGTATGGAGACAGAAAGTATGGGAGAAGAAATGGGAAAATATGCAAAGTGAGTTGATAGCCATAAAAATGTTTCCAGGGAAATATGTAAGTAGAAATATAAAAATGGGGAACCTCTTTTGAAAAGCTAAAGAGAACTGGATGAGAAAAGTAAAGATTGTGAGAGAAAAAGTGCTGCAACAACAAGGGGAGACAGATAGCAAAACTGGAGTACATGATGGAAGGGTGACTATGCTACTCAGCAATTCCAGAAGACCTGGGAGACAAGCAAGCTGAGCTAGCTAGTGTTCTGGGACAACAAGAGGAAACAGATAGCAAACTAGAGTAGATGACGGAAGGGTGACTGCTACTCAGCAATGCTAGAAGACCTGGGAGCCAAGCAAGCTGAGCTAGCTAGTGTTCTGGGACAAGAAGAGGAAACAGATAGCAAACTAGAGTGGATGACGGAAGGGTGACTGCTACTCAGCAATGCTAGAAGGTCTGGGAGCCAAGCAGGCTGAGTTAGCTAGTGTTCTGGGACAACAAGAGGAAACAGATAGCAAACTAGAGTACATGATGGAAGGTTGACTGCTACTCAGCAATGCTAGAAGACCTGGGAGCCAAGCAAGCTGAGCTAGCTAGTGTTCTGGGACAACAAGAGGAAACAGATAGCAAACTAGAGTAGATGACGGAAGGGTGACTGCTACTCAGCAATGCTAGAAGACCTGGGAGCCAAGCAAGCTGAGCTAGCTAGTGTTCTGGGACAACAAGAGGAAACAGATAGCAAACTAGAGTAGATGATGGAAGGGTGACTGCTACTCAGCAATGCTAGAAGACCTGGGAGCCAAGCAGGCTGAGCTAGCTAGTGTTCTGGGACAACAAGAGGAAACAGATAGCAAACTAGAGTAGATGATGGAAGGGTGACTGCTACTCAGCAATGCTAGAAGACCTGGGAACCAAGCAAGCTGAGCTAGCTAGTGTTCTGGGACAACAAAAGGAAACAGATAGCAAACTAGAGTAGATGACGGAAGGGTGACTGCTACTCAGCAATGCTAGAAGAACTGGGAGCCAAGCAAGCTGAGCTAGCTAGTGTTCTGGGACAACAAGAGGAAACAGATAGCAAACTAGAGTAGATGATGGAAGGGTGACTGCTACTCAGCAATGCTAGAAGACCTGGGAGCCAAGCAGGCTGAGCTAGCTAGTGTTCTGGGACAACAAGAGGAAACAGATAGCAAACTAGAGTAGATGATGGAAAGGTGACTGCTACTCAGCAATGCTAGAAGACCTGGGAGCCAAGCAAGCTGAGCTAGCTAGTGTTCTGGGACAACAAGAGGAAACTGATAGCAAACTAGAGTAGATGATGGAAGGGTGACTATGCTACTCAGCAATGCTAGAAGACCTGGGAGCCAAGCAAGCTGAGCTAGCTAGTGTTCTGGGACAACAAGAGGAAACAGATAGCAAACTAGAGTAGATGACGGAAGGGTGACTGCTACTCAGCAATGCTAGAAGACCTGGGAGCCAAGCAAGCTGAGCTAGCTAGTGTTCTGGGACAACAAGAGGAAACAGATAGCAAACTAGAGTGGTTGACGGAAGGGTGACTGCTACTCAGCAATGCTAGAAGACCTGGGAGCCAAGCAGGCTGAGCTAGCTAGTGTTCTGGGACAACAAGAGGAAACAGATAGCAAACTAGAGTGGATGACGGAAGGGTGACTGCTACTCAGCAATGCTAGAAGACCTGGGAGCCAAGCAAGCTGAGCTAGCTAGTGTTCTGGGACAACAAGAGGAAACAGATAGCAAACTAGAGTAGATGACGGAAGGGTGACTGCTACTCAGCAATGCTAGAAGACCTGGGAGCCAAGCAGGCTGAGCTAGCTAGTGTTCTGGGACAACAAGGGGAAACAGATAGCAAACTAGAGTAGATGATGGAAGGTTGACTGCTACTCAGCAATGCTAGAAGACCTGGGAGCCAAGCAAGCTGAGTTAGCTAGTGTTCTGGGACAACAAGAGGAAACAGATAGCAAACTAGAGTAGATGATGGAAGGTTGACTGCTACTCAGCAATGCTAGAAGACCTGGGAGCCAAGCAGGCTGAGCTAGCTAGTGTACTGGGACAACAAGGGGAAACAGATAGCAAACTAGAGTACATGATGGAAGGTTGACTGCTACTCAGCAATGCTAGAAGACCTGGGAGCCAAGCAAGCTGGGCTAGCTAGTGTTCTGGGACAACAAGAGGAAACAGATAGCAAACTAGAGTAGATGATGGAAGGGTGACTGCTACTCAGCAATGCTAGAAGACCTGGGAGCCAAGCAAGCTGAGCTAGCTAGTGTTCTGGGACAACAAGAGGAAACAGATAGCAAACTAGAGTAGATGACGGAAGGGTGACTGCTACTCAGCAATTCTAGAAGACCTGGGAGCCAAGCAAGCTGAGCTAGCTAGTGTTCTGGGACAACAAGAGGAAACAGATAGCAAACTAGAGTAGATGACGGAAGGGTGACTGCTACTCAGCAATGCTAGAAGACCTGGGAGCCAAGCAGGCTGAGCTAGCTAGTGTTCTGGGACAACAAGAGGAAACAGATAGCAAACTAGAGTAGATGACGGAAGGGTGACTGCTACTCAGCAATGCTAGAAGACCTGGGAGCCAAGCAAGCTGAGCTAGCTAGTGTTCTGGGACAACAAGAGGAAACAGATAGCAAACTAGAGTAGATGACGGAAGGGTGACTGCTACTCAGCAATGCTAGAAGACCTGGGAGCCAAGCAAGCTGAGCTAGCTAGTGTTCTGGGACAACAAGAGGAAACAGATAGCAAACTAGAGTGGATGACGGAAGGGTGACTGCTACTCAGCAATGCTAGAAGACCGGGGAGCCAAGCAAGCTGAGCTAGCTAGTGTTCTGGGACAACAAGAGGAAACAGATAGCAAACTAGAGTAGATGATGGAAGGGTGACTGCTACTCAGCAATGCTAGAAGACCTGGGAGCTAACAGGCTGAGCTAGCTAGTGTTCTGGGACAACAAGGGGAAACAGATAGCAAACAAGAGTACATGATGGAAGGTTGACTGCTACTCAGCAATGCTAGAAGACCTGGGAGCCAAGCAAGCTGAGCTAGCTAGTGTTCTGGGACAACAAGAGGAAACAGATAGCAAACTAGAGTAGATGATGGAAGGGTGACTGCTACTCAGCAATGCTAGAAGACCTGGGAGCTAACAGGCTGAGCTAGCTAGTGTTCTGGGACAACAAGAGGAAACAGATAGCAAACTAGAGTACATGACGGAAGGGTGACTGCTACTCAGCAATGCTAGAAGACCTGGGAGCTAACAGGCTGAGCTAGCTAGTGTTCTGGGACAACAAGGGGAAACAGATAGCAAACTAGAGTACATGATGGAAGGTTGACTGCTACTCAGCAATGCTAGAAGACCTGGGAGCCACGCAAGCTGAGCTAGCTAGTGTTCTGGGACAACAAGGGGAAACAGATAGCAAACTAGAGTAGATGATGGAAGGGTGACTGCTACTCAGCAATGCTAGAAGACCTGGGAGCTAACAGGCTGAGCTAGCTAGTGTTCTGGGACAACAAGGGGAAACAGATAGCAAACTAGAGTACATGATGGAAGATTGACTGCTACTCAGCAATGCTAGAAGACCTGGGAGCCAAGCAAGCTGAGCTAGCTAGTGTTCTGGGACAACAAGGGGAAACAGATAGCAAACTAGAGTAGATGATGGAAGGGTGACTGCTACTCAGCAATGCTAGAAGACCTGGGAGCTAACAGGCTGAGCTAGCTAGTGTTCTGGGACAACAAGAGGAAACAGATAGCAAACTAGAGTACATGACGGAAGGGTGACTGCTACTCAGCAATGCTAGAAGACCTGGGAGCTAACAGGCTGAGCTAGCTAGTGTTCTGGGACAACAAGGGGAAACAGATAGCAAACTAGAGTACATGATGGAAGGTTGACTGCTACTCAGCAATGCTAGAAGACCTGGGGGCCAAGCAAGCTGAGCTAGCTAGTGTTCTGGGACAACAAGAGGAAACAGATAGCAAACTGGAGTAGATGATGGAAGGGTGACTGCTACTCAGCAATGCTAGAAGGTCTGGGAGCTAACAGGCTGAGCTAGCTAGTGTTCTGGGACAACAAGAGGAAACAGATAGCAAACTAGAGTAGATGATGGAAGGGTAACTGCTACTCAGCAATGCTAGAAGACCTGGGAGCCAAGCAAGCTGAGCTAGCTAGTGTTCTGGGACAACAAGAGGAAACAGATAGCAAACTAGAGTAGATGACGGAAGGGTGACTGCTACTCAGCAATTCTAGAAGACCTGGGAGCCAAGCAAGCTGAGCTAGCTAGTGTTCTGGGACAACAAGAGGAAACAGATAGCAAACTAGAGTAGATGACGGAAGGGTGACTGCTACTCAGCAATGCTAGAAGACCTGGGAGCCAAGCAGGCTGAGCTAGCTAGTGTTCTGGGACAACAAGAGGAAACAGATAGCAAACTAGAGTAGATGACGGAAGGGTGACTGCTACTCAGCAATGCTAGAAGACCTGGGAGCCAAGCAAGCTGAGCTAGCTAGTGTTCTGGGACAACAAGAGGAAACAGATAGCAAACTAGAGTAGATGACGGAAGGGTGACTGCTACTCAGCAATGCTAGAAGACCTGGGAGCCAAGCAAGCTGAGCTAGCTAGTGTTCTGGGACAACAAGAGGAAACAGATAGCAAACTAGAGTAGATGACGGAAGGGTGACTGCTACTCAGCAATGCTAGAAGACCTGGGAGCCAAGCAAGCTGAGCTAGCTAGTGTTCTGGGACAACAAGAGGAAACAGATAGCAAACTAGAGTGGATGACGGAAGGGTGACTGCTACTCAGCAATGCTAGAAGACCGGGGAGCCAAGCAAGCTGAGCTAGCTAGTGTTCTGGGACAACAAGAGGAAACAGATAGCAAACTAGAGTAGATGATGGAAGGGTGACTGCTACTCAGCAATGCTAGAAGACCTGGGAGCTAACAGGCTGAGCTAGCTAGTGTTCTGGGACAACAAGGGGAAACAGATAGCAAACAAGAGTACATGATGGAAGGTTGACTGCTACTCAGCAATGCTAGAAGACCTGGGAGCCAAGCAAGCTGAGCTAGCTAGTGTTCTGGGACAACAAGAGGAAACAGATAGCAAACTAGAGTAGATGATGGAAGGGTGACTGCTACTCAGCAATGCTAGAAGACCTGGGAGCTAACAGGCTGAGCTAGCTAGTGTTCTGGGACAACAAGAGGAAACAGATAGCAAACTAGAGTACATGACGGAAGGGTGACTGCTACTCAGCAATGCTAGAAGACCTGGGAGCTAACAGGCTGAGCTAGCTAGTGTTCTGGGACAACAAGGGGAAACAGATAGCAAACTAGAGTACATGATGGAAGGTTGACTGCTACTCAGCAATGCTAGAAGACCTGGGAGCCACGCAAGCTGAGCTAGCTAGTGTTCTGGGACAACAAGGGGAAACAGATAGCAAACTAGAGTAGATGATGGAAGGGTGACTGCTACTCAGCAATGCTAGAAGACCTGGGAGCTAACAGGCTGAGCTAGCTAGTGTTCTGGGACAACAAGGGGAAACAGATAGCAAACTAGAGTACATGATGGAAGATTGACTGCTACTCAGCAATGCTAGAAGACCTGGGAGCCAAGCAAGCTGAGCTAGCTAGTGTTCTGGGACAACAAGGGGAAACAGATAGCAAACTAGAGTAGATGATGGAAGGGTGACTGCTACTCAGCAATGCTAGAAGACCTGGGAGCTAACAGGCTGAGCTAGCTAGTGTTCTGGGACAACAAGAGGAAACAGATAGCAAACTAGAGTACATGACGGAAGGGTGACTGCTACTCAGCAATGCTAGAAGACCTGGGAGCTAACAGGCTGAGCTAGCTAGTGTTCTGGGACAACAAGGGGAAACAGATAGCAAACTAGAGTACATGATGGAAGGTTGACTGCTACTCAGCAATGCTAGAAGACCTGGGGGCCAAGCAAGCTGAGCTAGCTAGTGTTCTGGGACAACAAGAGGAAACAGATAGCAAACTGGAGTAGATGATGGAAGGGTGACTGCTACTCTGCAATGCTAGAAGGTCTGGGAGCTAACAGGCTGAGCTAGCTAGTGTTCTGGGACAACAAGAGGAAACAGATAGCAAACTAGAGTAGATGATGGAAGGGTGACTGCTACTCAGCAATGCTAGAAGACCTGGGAGCCAAGCAAGCTGAGCTAGCTAGTGTTCTGGGACAACAAGAGGAAACAGATAGCAAACTAGAGTAGATGACGGAAGGGTGACTGCTACTCAGCAATGCTAGAAGATCTGGGAGCCAAGCAAGCTGAGCTAGCTAGTGTTCTGGGACAACAAGAGGAAACAGATAGCAAACTAGAGTAGATGATGGAAGGGTGACTGCTACTCAGCAATGCTAGAAGACCTGGGAGCCAAGCAGGCTGAGCTAGCTAGTGTTCTGGGACAACAAGAGGAAACAGATAGCAAACTAGAGTAGATGATGGAAGGGTGACTGCTACTCAGCAATGCTAGAAGACCTGGGAGCCAAGCAAGCTGAGCTAGCTAGTGTTCTGGGACAACAAGAGGAAACAGATAGCAAACTAGAGTAGATGATGGAAGGGTGACTGCTACTCAGCAATGCTAGAAGACCTGGGAGCCAAGCAAGCTGAGCTAGCTAGTGTTCTGGGACAACAAGAGGAAACAGATAGCAAACTAGAGTAGATGATGGAAGGGTGACTATGCTACTCAGCAATGCTAGAAGACCTGGGAGCCAAGCAAGGTGAGCTAGCTAGTGTTCTGGGACAACAAGAGGAAACAGATAGCAAACTAGAGTAGATGATGGAAGGTTGACTGCTACTCAGCAATGCTAGAAGACCTGGGAGCCAAGCAGGCTGAGCTAGCTAGTGTTCTGGGACAACAAGGGGAAACAGATAGCAAACTAGAGTAAATGATGGAAGGTTGACTGCTACTCAGCAATGCTAGAAGACCTGGGAGCCAAGCAAGCTGGGCTAGCTAGTGTTCTGGGACAACAAGAGGAAACAGATAGCAAACTAGAGTAGATGACGGAAGGGTGACTGCTACTCAGCAATGCTAGAAGACCTGGGAGCCAAGCAAGCTGAGCTAGCTAGTGTTCTGGGACAACAAGAGGAAACAGATAGCAAACTAGAGTAGATGACGGAAGGGTGACTGCTACTCAGCAATTCTAGAAGACCTGGGAGCCAAGCAAGCTGAGCTAGCTAGTGTTCTGGGACAACAAGAGGAAACAGATAGCAAACTAGAGTAGATGACGGAAGGGTGACTGCTACTCAGCAATGCTAGAAGACCTGGGAGCCAAGCAGGCTGAGCTAGCTAGTGTTCTGGGACAACAAGAGGAAACAGATAGCAAACTAGAGTAGATGACGGAAGGGTGACTGCTACTCAGCAATGCTAGAAGACCTGGGAGCCAAGCAAGCTGAGCTAGCTAGTGTTCTGGGACAACAAGAGGAAACAGATAGCAAACTAGAGTAGATGCCGGAAGGGTGACTGCTACTCAGCAATGCTAGAAGACCTGGGAGCCAAGCAAGCTGAGCTAGCTAGTGTTCTGGGACAACAAGAGGAAACAGATAGCAAACTAGAGTAGATGACGGAAGGGTGACTGCTACTCAGCAATGCTAGAAGACCTGGGAGCCAAGCAAGCTGAGCTAGCTAGTGTTCTGGGACAACAAGAGGAAACAGATAGCAAACTAGAGTAGATGACGGAAGGGTGACTGCTACTCAGCAATGCTAGAAGACCTGGGAGCCAAGCAAGCTGAGCTAGCTAGTGTTCTGGGACAACAAGAGGAAACAGCAAACTAGAGTAGATGACGGAAGGGTGACTGCTACTCAGCAATGCTAGAAGACCTGGGAGCCAAGCAAGCTGAGCTAGCTAGTGTTCTGGGACAACAAGGGGAAACAGATAGCAAACTAGAGTAGATGATGGAAGGGTGACTGCTACTCAGCAATGCTAGAAGACCTGGGAGCTAACAGGCTGAGCTAGCTAGTGTTCTGGGACAACAAGGGGAAACAGATAGCAAACAAGAGTACATGATGGAAGGTTGACTGCTACTCAGCAATGCTAGAAGACCTGGGAGCCAAGCAAGCTGAGCTAGCTAGTGTTCTGGGACAACAAGAGGAAACAGATAGCAAACTGGAGTAGATGATGGAAGGGTGACTGCTACTCAGCAATGCTAGAAGGTCTGGGAGCTAACAGGCTGAGCTAGCTAGTGTTCTGGGACAACAAGAGGAAACAGATAGCAAACTAGAGTAGATGATGGAAGGGTGACTGCTACTCAGCAATGCTAGAAGACCTGGGAGCTAACAGGCTGAGCTAGCTAGTGTTCTGGGACAACAAGAGGAAACAGATAGCAAACTAGAGTACATGACGGAAGGGTGACTGCTACTCAGCAATGCTAGAAGTCCTGGGAGCTAACAGGCTGAGCTAGCTAGTGTTCTGGGACAACAAGGGGAAACAGATAGCAAACTAGAGTACATGATGGAAGGTTGACTGCTACTCAGCAATGCTAGAAGACCTGGGAGCCAAGCAAGCTGAGCTAGCTAGTGTTCTGGGACAACAAGGGGAAACAGATAGCAAACTAGAGTAGATGATGGAAGGGTGACTGCTACTCAGCAAGGCTAGAAGACCTGGGAGCTAACAGGCTGAGCTAGCTAGTGTTCTGGGACAACAAGGGGAAACAGATGGCAAACTAGAGTACATGATGGAAGGTTGACTGCTACTCAGCAATGCTAGAAGACCTGGGAGCCAAGCAAGCTGAGCTAGCTAGTGTTCTGGGACAACAAGAGGAAACAGATAGCAAACTGGAGTAGATGATGGAAGGGTGACTGCTACTCAGCAATGCTAGAAGGTCTGGGAGCTAACAGGCTGAGCTAGCTAGTGTTCTGGGACAACAAGGGGAAACAGATAGCAAACAAGAGTACATGATGGAAGGTTGACTGCTACTCAGTAATGCTAGAAGGTCTGGGAGCTAACAGGCTGAGCTAGCTAGTGTTCTGGGACAACAAGAGGAAAGAGATAGCAAACTAGAGTACATGATGGAAGGTTGACTGCTACTCAGCAATGCTAGAAGGTCTGGGAGCTAACAGGCTGAGCTAGCTAGTGTTCTGGGACAACAAGGAGAAACAGATAGCAAACAAGAGCACATGATGGGAGGTTGACTGCTACTCAGTAATGCTAGAAGGTCTGGGAGCTAACAGGCTGAGCTAGCTAGTGTTCTGGGACAACAAGGGGAAACAGCAAACTAGAGTACATGATGGAAGGTTGACTGCTACTCAGTAATGCTAGAAGGTCTGGGAGCTAACAGGCTGAGCTAGCTAGTGTTCTGGGACAACAAGGGGAAACAGATAGCAAACTAGAGTACATGATGGAAGGTTGACTGCTACTCAGTAATGCTAGAAGGTCTGGAAGCTAACAGGCTGAGCTAGCTAGTGTTCTGGGACAACAAGAGGAAACAGATAGCAAACTAGAGTACATGATGGAAGGTTGACTGCTACTCAGCAATGCTAGAAGGTCTGGGAGCTAACAGGCTGAGCTAGCTAGTGTTCTGGGACAACAAGGAGAAACAGATAGCAAACAAGAGCACATGATGGGAGGTTGACTGCTACTCAGTAATGCTAGAAGGTCTGGGAGCTAACAGGCTGAGCTAGCTAGTGTTCTGGGACAACAAGGGGAAACAGCAAACTAGAGTACATGATGGAAGGTTGACTGCTACTCAGTAATGCTAGAAGGTCTGGGAGCTAACAGGCTGAGCTAGCTAGTGTTCTGGGACAACAAGGGGAAACAGATAGCAAACTAGAGTACATGATGGAAGGTTGACTGCTACTCAGTAATGCTAGAAGGTCTGGAAGCTAACAGGCTGAGCTAGCTAGTGTTCTGGGACAACAAGGGGAAACAGATAGCAAACAAGAGTACATGATGGAAGGTTGACTGCTACTCAGTAATGCTAGAAGACCGGGAGACAAGCAAGCTGGGCTAGCTAGTGTTCTGGGACAACAAGGGGAAACAGATAGCAAACAAGAGTACATGATGGAAGGTTGACTGCTACTCAGTAATGCTAGAAGACCTGGGAGCTAACAGGTTGAGCTAGCTAGTGTTCTGGGACAACAAGAGGAAACAGATAGCAAACTAGAGTACATGATGGAAGGTTGACTGCTACTCAGTAATGCTAGAAGACCTGGGAGCTAACAGGCTGAGCTAGCTAGTATTCTGGGACAACAAGAGGAAACAGATAGCAAACTAGAGTACATGATGGAAGGTTGACTGCTACTCAGTAATGCTAGAAGGTCTGGGAGCTAACAGGCTGAGCTAGCTAGTGTTCTGGGACAACAAAAGGAAACAGATAGCAAACTAGAGTAGATGACGGAAGGGTGACTGCTACTCAGTAATGCTAGAAGGCCTGGGAGCTAACAGGCTGAGTTAGCTAGTGTTCTGGGACAACAAGGGGAAACAGATAGCAAACTAGAGTACATGATGGAAGGTTGACTGCTACTCAGCAATGCTAGAAGACCGGGAGACAAGCAAGCTAGGTTGAAAAATGGCACCAAGCAATTTATATAATGTGACTTTGTGGGTTCGTAGAATTAAAAGTCCAATTTGCAGAAATTCTAAATGTTCTTTATTTCCGTAGAAATTCACTCTGTTCAATCTTTACGTAACAGAAGCAGAATTACGTCACATACACAGTCACAATCTACCAAGGTGGATGACTACAACAAACAGTGTTCTGATTTGAAACAGTTATTTTATGTTGTCCCCAAAGAGTTTCAAATATTGTATTATGTGGGGTTAAGTAGAGTGAGTCATGCACAGAGAAGCTATGTAAGTGGAAATGACGTCACAAAAGTGTTGAATAACAAACTTATTTGGGATTGGTGTGACGCGTATATCCTAAAACGTGGACCAATCAGATATAAAAGATTTTACGTTGCCATGGAGGATATTCAATATTCCTCTAGGGGGGTCGAACTATTAGCGAAATGCTAATGTGTAGAAGAAGATGAACTGATTATTCTTCTCCTAACAGTCACCGTGAACGGATGTAAAATTCTCTTCTTAAACGCCGTTGTGTGCGGAAGAATATAAGTCTATTCTCATAACAATCATCGAATATAACTAGATAATCTTTACATTAAATATCATCGCTAGAAGACACACAATTTAATTATTATACACGGTAGTGAACAACCGTATAAAACTTTTGATTCTTGCACGCATCCAGATATAAACGCGTCACATCAAGTGAATCTTGTGTAAGAATAGTGTTATAAATGTTGTATCATACATTTTGTTCGAACTGGTGTTGATTGAAGTAAGGAAATAAAAGTTTCTACATTATTTAATACAGAGAAAAATGATTACTCATTTTACGTAAAATTTCCTTCCGCCGTACCACCCCTGTAAAAGAAGATATTTTGCTCAACCGACTGAAGTCACGCTGAGGTAAGCTGGGACTTCAAGAACCATCTATTCCATCCACCAAAATGTCGCCACATCGAGGGATATAATTACTCCGTCACCCATTGACGTTGGGAATCTACCCAAACCACTTCAACCCTGTTCCAAATGGTCACCTCAACGAGGAGCATAATTCGTCATCCATCAATACGATTCGACATAAACCCTATACCAAATGGCGCCCCAACGGGGACTCGAATAGGCAGAAGGAGGATTACACCACAGGAGAATAAATAGTGTAATGGACAGGTAACTTCGAATCAAGAAAGAAGAAAGAAGAAAAGTGAGTACGGAAAAATCTTAATAGATAATTAATAGAAAAAGTGACAAAATTATAATTTTCATTTTTATGTTATTAAGAAAGGGAAAGATATTACCTAAAATGGAAGGTAAAAAATTAACAGACAATAAGAATAAAAATATTGGGGAAGGAGTGGAAAGACTAGTTAGTGATAAGAGAGCAGAAATACAAGAAGTCAGGGAAGTAGTGGAAGGAATGATTAGTGATGATGCAGGAACAAGTAGAACAGAAATTATGCAGAGTAAAGATAATGAAATGATAATAGACAGGTTAGAGAAAATGATGAGTAATTTTGATGCTAAAATGGATAATTTAAATGCTAAAGTAGATCAAAGTTCAGAGAAATTAGAAGCTAGGATAGATCAAGGTTTAGGTAACCTAAGAAATGAAATTGAGAAGGGAAGAGAAGAGTGTAGAGAAGGCATAAAATCTTTAAAACAGAAAATAGAATCTCATGATGGAGAAATGTCTAGGTTAAAAGAGATGTTTCAGGAAATGAAAATAAGTCAGGAAAATGTAGTAAAAGATATAAGAAGTGAATTGGCTAAGGAGTCAGAAATCCTTAAGCAACAACAAGTAGAATTTGTAGAAAAACAAAAAATAGAAATAGGGGAATTAGAGAATAGAATAAGACAAGAAATAGATGTAGTCTTATTAGATAATTCACGGAAATACCATGAGGAAAATATTGAAATACAGAATAATTTTGTAAGAGAGGTAAATAGTATCAGAAATGATGTTAAACTAATTGCTACTGAGGTGCAAACACAACAAGATGAACTAAAAGTTAAATATGATGAAGTCAGTAAGTTGAATAGTGAAATGATTACAAGAATAGATTTGGCACAGGAAAGTTTTGAGAGAGAGAAAGAAAACATTAGCAAGCTGAATCAAGTTGTGATTGCATTACAGGCAAGCAAAATTTCTGAGAACCAGAGGGTAATAAAATCTAAGAATATTACATGTATAGACTTACCTGGTAATTCAGGTAATATTGCACAAAACTTAGAGAATTATTTGGAGAGTGACGATACAGAATCTTTGTCACATGATTGTGAAGTAAATGGTAATAGACAAATACAAAACATGCACACACATACACAGTTACACAGTCAAGGTAACACAAATTGTACAAATTATTTGTTGCATGACATAAGTCCACCTATTTTCGAAGAAGAATCGGGAGACAATCCCAAAATATTTCTAAAGGAATTAGAAGAATATTTTAAAATTAAAAAGATTCCAAATGAATTTAGGATGATGATTGTTAAAAGGTGTTTGAAGAAAAATGCTTTAGAATGGCTGAGGTTAACATTAGCTTCACATGAAACGTATAGTATGTTTAGGAACGTGTTTATAAATAGGTTCTGGGGTCCAGAAAGACAGAGAAGAATTAAAATCGAACTGGCCACTGGTAAATTCGAGTTCAGGAAGGGTGTGTCCATGACTGAATATTTCCTAAAACTTGCTAACAAAAGCAAACTTGTGAATCCAGATATGTCAGAGACCGAGATCGTGAATATGCTAATACGACATTATCCACCACACATTAGAAACCACCTAATTGTGGCTAAGCCCGTCGACTTTACTGATATGATTGAGTTATTATCAGAATTTGAGGCTCATAACCTTAATTCTGATTCTACTCATAGTCAAGTTGATCCTGACAAGACTCATATAGAAGAAAAGCAAGTAAATAGACAGGAAGTAAGACCAACATTCGGGGAAAATCACAACCATACTAACCAAAACCAAAATAGTTTTAACCAAAATTGGGGCGGGGCACGTTCAAGAGACAACTATGAACGAAGAGAGTACAACCCCAGAAAGACATATGAATCGGTAGTGCCAGGTATAGGAAGGAGAATTCCAAATACTCCTAGGAGGAATTATAATAATAACCAACCTGTGGGAAATGTGAGGAGTAATCAGGTGAATCAACTGAGGTTTTACAGGGGAAATAACCTAAGAACAGGTTATCAAAGTAGAGGAAGAGGAACTAGCATTGAAAACTCTTCATTAAGAGATTTTGGGGGTCCTAGGTTTGAAAGGGCAGACAATAACCTAGAAAGGACACAGACTCAGGGAATAGAAAGAGAAATAAATAACGATAGTACCAACCCAACTGCTAGTGTAACTACCGACCGCACTAATGCAGAAAATTGAGTACCAAATCATTTTGTGCCTTGGAAAGTGGTTCGGTAGAAATGACACAGGGCAAAATCAAAGTTCAAAATTTACCAGAAGATAAGCTCACTCTCTCCAGAAGTAAAGATCGGGAATTAGTAAATCCACCTCAGATTAACCTTCGTATAGGCGATAGCGAATATAAAGTATTGATAGACACAGGAGCTAGTTCATCAGTAATAAGTGAGAACTTATTCAAGGAATTACTATCCGAGTTTAGGATTGAATATTTAAACGTGTGTAATGTATACTGTAGCACAGCTATTGGGAAAAAGAAAGATAAAGTTAAATATCAAGCGTTAATTCCTGCGCGAATAGATGATTGGAATTTCAATTTTATCGTATTGGTAATACCAAACTTAGCTCGTGATATTATTATTGGCAATGATGTATTGTATGGTTGGCAAAGTGTGATAGATTTCGAAAAACATGAAATAAAGGTCCATATAAAATAGTAAGAAAATTTGGGGATCATACGTACGAATTAAGAGACGATGATAATAAAATGATAGGAAAATATCACAAAACACTTTTAAAACCATTCAAAAGCCTTGACACTCACCAGAACAAATAAAAAAATAAAAAAAAATAAAAAAAAATAATATGTTTATGAATTACTGAAAAATGTTTTGTTTATTATTATTGTGTTCGAATAATTTCTGATTTTATATTGTTATTTTAAATTGTATTAATTGTTCATTGTTGTAATAATGTTTAATTATTGGGGCATTCTTTAGAATATATGGAACAATATTATTGGAAGATTTAAGTTAATTTTCCATATATTCTGAAGAGGGGCATCTGAAACAGTTATTTTATGTTGTCCCCAAAGAGTTTCAAATATTGTATTATGTGAGGTTAAGTAGAGTGAGTCATGCACAGAGAAGCTATGTAAGTGGAAATGACGTCACAAAAGTGTTGAATAACAAACTTATTTGGGATTGGTGTGACGCGTATATCCTAAAACGTGGACCAATCAGATATAAAAGATTTTACGTTGCCATGGAGGATATTCAATATTCCTCTAGGGGGGTCGAACTATTAGCGAAATGCTAATGTGTAGAAGAAGATGAACTGATTATTCTTCTCCTAACAGTCACCGTGAACGGATGTAAAATTCTCTTCTTAAACGCCGTTGTGTGCGGAAGAATATAAGTCTATTCTCATAACAATCATCGAATATAACTAGATAATCTTTACATTAAATATCATCGCTAGAAGACACACAATTTAATTATTATACACGGTAGTGAACAACCGTATAAAACTTTTGATTCTTGCACGCATCCAGATATAAACGCGTCACATCAAGTGAATCTTGTGTAAGAATAGTGTTATAAATGTTGTATCATACATTTTGTTCGAACTGGTGTTGATTGAAGTAAGGAAATAAAAGTTTCTACATTATTTAATACAGAGAAAAATGATTACTCATTTTACGTAAAATTTCCTTCCGCCGTACCACCCCTGTAAAAGAAGATATTTTGCTCAACCGACTGAAGTCACGCCGAGGTAAGCTGGGACTTCAAGAACCATCTATTCCATCCACCAAAATGTCGCCACCTCGAGGGATATAATTACTCCATCACCCATTGACGTTGGGAATCTACCCAAACCACTTCAACCCTGTTCCAAATGGTCACCTCAACGAGGAGCATAATTCGTCATCCATCAATACGATTCGACATAAACCCTGTACCAGATTACATCTGTTTACAACTGACTTTTGGCGAGTCGTTGCCGCCTTAAATACCTCATTTATAATTCAAGACTGCTCTGTAACAATCAAGAAATTGAATGTTCTATCACTATACGAAAATGGAACCTTCCAGTCGTCTCAAGTTATCTGTGCCGGTAAGCCTTTTATCTCCGCATTCTTTATCTGCAGGCTCTTTATCTCTGCCTTGGACTATCTGTTTATGCGCGCCGCCATCTATCGTAAATAATGGGTCTGCGACAATAACTAGACTAAGAAAATATGTAGATATGTAATGTGGATAAAATATAGTAAATATAAAGTTGTATAAATAAATTCTATTGTATTCAATTTCCAAAATCAGCAGATTGTATCTTCTGTTGTGGTCTACTATAGTCTATACTCTTCATTCATGGCTAGGACTTCATTCATAATTACCTCTAATTTTTACTTATTTTGTGTCCTCTTTGTCCTCTAATCATACTCTTTGTTTCATTCCTTTATTATTAGCATGCATTAACATTATTTGCTCTTTGCTAATTTTTACTGGATTTTGTGGGTCTTTGTAGCTTCTGCTGTGCTTTTCTGCAGTAGCCAGTTTTCAGTTACATATTAGCAAACCAAGCTAGAACCAAAGCTTAATGGATGTAAGGGTGTCCCATAATCAGGATGCACATTTCCTAGAATTTCAAGCAATTTCATTTTTCCAGCTTGCAATTAGAGAGAGCCCTGGCATCTCTTTCATGTCACAGTTACCTTTATTAATTTCTGTAGTCAAGAGTCTACAGTGTAATTTGAATCTAGTACGGTGAATTTAAAGTAATTAATAAGAAATTTGTATTTTTACAGCAGTGGGATGAAAGATGATGAACCTCATACTACTCATTTGAAAAATGATGAAGGTGGAGAAGAAGGCTATTACAGTTCTACGTCAGATGTGTCGAGCACATGCACTTGCTTTGCAGAGCCTTGTCTCTGTTCACAACTCAGAGAATTGACTACTCGGAGAAGAAAAGTTCCGTTATACGACTATGCGAACAAATATCATTCTGAATGTCTTTCATATCCAAGGGTGGAACGTCATTTATATGAGAAATCTGAGGTAATTTTACGAACATTATATAAATTTATTAGCTTGGACTTTGTTTCAAAAAACGTAATTAACTAAATGATTCATAAAGAACATAGGACTTAAGCTTAATAATTATTTTCTTGTATAAAAATAAATAATATCAAAAGTGATATGCAGTTTGGATTTGAACCATGAATTTTAAACTTTCAATGTTAGCATACATGCTTTCTTCTTCTTCTTCTTCTTCTTCTTCTTCTTCTTCTTCTTCTTCTTCTTCTTCTTCTTCTTCTTCTTCTTCTTCTTCTTCTTCTTCTTCTTCTTCTTCTTCTTCTTCTTCTTCTTCTTCTTCTTCTTCTTCTTCTTCTTCTTCTTCTTCTTCTTCTTCTTCTTCTTCTTCTTCTTCTTCTTCTTCTTCTTCTTCTTCTTCTTCTTCTTCTTCTTCTTCTTCTTCTTCTTCTTCTTCTTCTTCTTCTTCTTCTTCTTCTTCTTCTTCTTCTTCTTCTTCTTCTTCTTCTTCTTCTTCTTCTTCTTCTTCTTCTTCTTCTTCTTCTTCTTCTTCTTCTTCTTCTTCTTCTTCTTCTTCTTCTTCTTCTTCTTCTTCTTCTTCTTCTTCTTCTTCTTCTTCTTCTTCTTCTTCTTCTTCTTCTTCTTCTTCTTCTTCTTCTTCTTCTTCTTCTTCTTCTTCTTCTTCTTCTTCTTCTTCTTCTTCCTCTTCTTCTTCCTCTTCCTCTTCCTCTTCCTCTTCCTCTTCCTCTTCCTCTTCCTCTTCCTCTTCCTCTTCCTCTTCCTCTTCCTCTTCCTCTTCCTCTTCCTCTTCCTCTTCCTCCTCTTCCTCTTCCTCTTCCTCTTCTTCTTCTTCCTTCTTCTTCTTCCTCTTCTTCTTCTTCTCCTCCTCCTCCTCCTCCTCCTTCTTCTTCTTCTTCTTCTTCCTTCTTCTTCTTCTTCTTCTTCTTTTTTGTACGTCCTCCAACGTTAAGTCATATCGGACGATACATGCTGTCTTAGTTCTACATTCAGCTCAATGAACATTTGTTTAATTATTTTCAATATTTAGTGATGTTTAACTAAAAAGATGATGGAGTATAATATAAATGAATGAATGATTTAACATGTTCTTAAAATTGATAGTCGACATGAAAAGTTCAATGCCATGGCTGGGATTTAAACCACGGATCTACTGGTTTCCATACAGTTGCTCTTACCCATTGAGCTACTGTGGCCAATTTGCTGTCATGACATTAAATTCTCCAATTGACTCATATATTTCCCTGTAAACCACTAGGGGCTCTTGCATCCGAGATACACCATTTGTGACGACTTACTATTGTAAGTACTTGAGTCACAGGCTTCATCATTTAACTCTTATTATTTATGTTTCTGGCCAGGAAGAGGAGTACTTTACCCTTTAGTACTTTCACTGGCACCAGGCTGTGAAAGTGACAGTGTTAACATTCACAAAACATAATGTAAACATGTGAATTTTCTGCTTATTATCACAGATACACAGGCACCTTACACTTGCCTATGCATTTCCTAATGATGTTTGGTAATGTCTTACTCAATGCTATGTAATGAAAAGCAATAAGACATAGGCAAGATTGGAATTTGAAGTATATCATAATCATAAACACGAGAGTCTGGTGTTTACTCTCAAAGCAATAACTCAAGAACCATACATCGTAGAAAAATGGCCTTTGTACAGGCTGCCTCAAAAATTCTTGTCACATATACCAATGCATATTACATTGTCCCAAGGCATATTACATTTTCGAATTGCAAGTAGTAATTTTGGATGAAAAAAGAGAAATCTCTGTTGCTCACGCTTGAACTGTGCATTCCAAGCTAGGCAACACTGCATACCTATGTCAGGACAGTTGCTCTAGGCGAGCCCTCCATAGCTCTACCGCATATGCCTTCTAATACTGTACGTCTTATAATTCCAATTTATCTTTTCGAATTAAATTGGTCACAGAGATCCCGCAGCAAACCTGCACTAGTACCATCTTGTCCACCACAAATCTCACATGTAGTAGCCTGGGATCGAACGCGAACTGCTTTGTTAAGAGCCAAGCGATCTAACTTCTCAGCCATGATGTGGAGTAATTTTGCGACAAATTAACATCCTCAATTGCTAAAGTCTGATATTTTTCACACAACTTGTAAAACATGTTCAATATTACACAAATAAAAATATTTAGTAAATATTCTCCACTTAACTTAAGAAGCCGATGACAATACTTCTATTATGTTTTCGCAAAAACATAAGTATTGTCATCGGCTTCTTAAGTTAAGTGGAGAATATTTACTAAATATTTTTATTTGTGTAGTGTTTGTTACTCCACTGTAAATAGCGCTCTTCTTGGTGATGCGTGATGTGTAATGTTCAATATTATTTGTTTTTCACCACTTTTTAATGGTTTCCCTCTGTTTCACATTTTGCATGGAAGCAGCCATGTTGTACAACTGATTCTCCTACTTCCTTCTGCTGTTAAACTGTGCAAGTGCAGCATGCACTATGATTAATACGTATTATGCTTATATTTACCAAATAAAATTCTTATTAATTACTGTTTGACTGTTATGTTGTATGTAAAGTCTTTAAAAATGATATGCAAACTATATTTTTCATCTGCAGACAGTTACAGGGCTAAGCTGCCTATGATGTCTGACGTATATACGTGCTTTTGTTTACATTGCTACATAAAATAGCAATGGCACCAGTTTATGGAGAATAGGGAATGATCCTGCATTAAAAAAGTTCCACGTCACGGCCAATAATTTTACTTGGTTCTTTTGGTTGAGAAGCAGAACGCTGAACAACAGAGGCAGTCTGTTAATTTGTTTTGTGACTGTTTTCAGCCAGATGCTGTACAAGCTGCTGAAATGCAGGAAGCTGCTATGCCCAGTACAATACCCAAAAATGCTCAGGAAGCCCTTAAACGAGTGAGAGGAAATCAAGCTTTAATGCGAGAGAAGATCTCTCGAGATTATAAGGAGTTGCTTGATAAGCTGTCATCTTTGGCACGTGAGGAACGATTAGCTCGCAGTGCTCCTGTCAATTGTCTTCCTGTAAGTAGTAAAGTAATGTCTCTACTCCTGAGTTTATGAATCTGAGAATGTTTTATATGCAACATATCTAGCTGACAATAACTGGCTCAAATTGTGTTAATATCTTTATGCTCATCTGCATCATTAAATAATTATCATCCATTTGTATTAATGTTCACGCACTTTTCAGA